>CM057827.1:43846497-44253997 GCA_030068075.1 Paguma larvata | reverse complement strand
CACCCAGGCCGTAGCTCGAGACCTTCCCGGCCCGCTTCTCGCAGCACCTCCCAGACCCTCGCGCCCCCGTCACGCCCTGCCCGGGAAGCATCTTCCACCCTGGGGTGCACTGGCCGGCGGGTCTGAGAAGGTGACGGGCCCCCCGGGCCGCAGGAATTGCCCCGAACAAAGCAACCTCTGACCCCACCCCGATCCAAGACGCGGGGAGTTGGCCTGAGGACCAGAGAGCCGTCTGCAAAGCCGGGCCCGAGGCCCGACACTGTCGACTTCTGCCCATCAGGCGTACGTGTGCTCATCCCAGCGCGAGTGTTCTCGTGCTGGGCACTGGGGTCCAGAAGGGACCTAGCTGCTCCCCTCGCGCCCCTGCGGCCGGGCCGGGGAGTATACAGTACCTATTCGTGCATAACAGATTACCCCCAAACTTGGCAGCTTCAAACGGCAAGTCTTCGTTACCTCGCAGTTTCTGAGGGTAGGAAACTTGGCTGGGCAGCCGGGGCTCAGGGTCTCTAGCGAGGCTGCGTCAAGCCGTGGGCATGGGCTGCACCGTCAGAAGGCCCGGCGTGGGGCTAGGGGGACCCCTTCCCAAGGCGACTCTCTCGTGCGGCTGTCGGCTGGAGCCTTCGGGTCCTCGGCGCAGGGACCTCTCCGCAGGACTGCTCCCCACTTCCCCTGCAGCCGGCCACCCAAGAGGGGGAGCAAAGGGGCGGCCACGAGGCCTTGGTGACTGTCTCGGAGGTGACACAATGTCATTCCCAGTGAGTGTTTTCTTTTTTCTTTTATTACAAATTTTTTTTAAATGTTTACTTATTTTTGAGAGAGAGAGAGAGAGAGAGAGAGAGAGAGCAGGGGAGGGGCAGAGAGAGAGGGAGACACAGAATCCGAAGCAGGCTAGGCTCCGAGCTGTCAGCACGGAGCCCGACGCGAGGCTCGAACCCACGAACGGTGAGATCATGACCAAGAGTCGGATCCTTAACGGACTGAGCCCCCCAGGCGCACCCCTCCCAGTGAATATTTTCTGTTCCCTGGGAGTCACTCACCAGGGTGCCCCTGCTGCTAGCCACAGATGCTCAGGGCCAGAAGGGTGCAGGAGAGAAGCCTGCCTCCCACCCTCCACTTGGACAGCAAGGCCCCGGGAAGGGGGGTACGTACGGCCCCTCGTGCTGCCTGCCGCGTGCCACCTGGGGGGCCAAGGACGAGGACTCCAGAGAGCAGAGCCCGAAGCAGCGAGGCAGGTGGCAGAGGAGGGGCTGTCCGCGTGCAGGGTCCCAGGAGGGTGCTGCCTGGCTGGGAGGCGCCACGAGCCCCTTCCTTCCGGGAGAGGTTCTGGGACAGAGGGGACTCCAACTCTGGGACTCTGGATTCCAGGACATGCTGCGGGCTCGCTCTCTGTCCCTTCCTCCACCTGCCTCTGGGACTGCCCCAGGCTCCTCCCGCGTCCGTCCTCCCTGACAGCCACAGCCGTGACCGTCCCCACGCGCCTCTGGGCTCGGTGGGCGTCGTTCTCCATCCACCGCCACCCCCTCTCCCGCCTTCCGTGGTGTCAACTCCGGCTCGCCCGGCCACCCGGACCACGGCCCAGGTGGGGGCACACTGCCCTCCTCTGGCCACTGCCCTCGGGTGCCGGCCCTTCATGCAGACCAGACGGCGTGCTGGCCCAAGCCGCGGACCACCCCTGGGGCCCTCCAGGTCCGGGCACTCTCGGGCAGGCCCCCCGCAGGCTCTATTTTTATACTTGAAGCATCCGCCATGTGTCTATCTGTATCAGTCCCATCTTGAGTTTCTGGTCATCTCGCAACCTGGCCGGGGCCGGGATGCCTGGGGGGGCTCAGTGGGTTGAAGGTCGGACACATGACTTCAGCTCAGGTCACGATCTCGCGGTTCGTGGGTTCGAGGCCCACATCGGGCTCTGTGCCGACAGCGCAGAACCTGCTTGGGATTCTCAATCTCTCTCTCTCTCAGAATAAATAAACTTAGAAACAAACAAACAAACAAACAACAAACCACTATCTAGCCAGAGCCTCCCCTGCTCCGGTCTCTTGGCCACTCCTAGGCCAAGCGGGTGGGCACTGGCGCCAAGCAGAGGGAAGGCCCGCAGCTCACCTGGAGAGGCAGCGCCGGGGACGCCCATACACGTTTCCAGGGCAACGAACGCGCAAGGAGCCCACACTGCGTGGCGGCCACTTTGGGGTTGACGCTGTTCAAGTAAATCGCCTCGGGTCTACCTAACGAGGGGAGTCTGGGCACCACGGACTTGAGAGGACAGTGGCTGCCTGTCCCCGAGGGGTCGCGGGCGCTTCGGCCTCTGAGGCCCAGAGCAGGCTCACTTAGTGGGGGGAGAGTCGCCGGGAGAGCGGACCGGGTAAGAAGGGGGAGCCGCAGCCCCACGGCAGCCACGTGCTCCCTGGGAGAGAGACCTGGGGGGCAGGCCGTTCTCATCATGCCAGGCAGCCGGCCGCGGCTCGGTCCCCAGCGCTCCCCCAAGCCCCCCACCCCCGGCCTGCTCAGCGCAGCCTGCACAAATTCTTCTGGAGCCCCAGTTTCCCCCGCCCCCGTCTGGACAATTGAAGATGCCTGTCGGAAACCCCAAACACCCCAAAGGAAGTCAGCCCTTCTCTTCCGTCGCCTATAAAAGCGCCTGCCCTGTGGAGCTCCTGCGGTTGCTCTGGCCCCCGGGAGCCTCCTGAACCCACTTTACGAACGAGGAAACTGAGGCCAGGAAGACTCGCAGGGTCACGCGGCCGGGAGGGGTCCAGTGGAGACCGAAAGGCAAAACTGCTGAAGTCGCGCTTCCCGAAGCTGTCCTCGGAGGCGGTCTCGACCCGCGGTCCCCAGAGCCACCTGGAAGCCGCTGAAGCGGCCACTTCGAATGCAGGTTTCTGGGCGCCCGAGGGACTCAGTTAAGTGCCCAACTCGTGATCTCCGCTCAGGTCATGAGCTCACGGTCCGTGGGTTCGAGCCCCACCTCAGGGCTCTGCACCAACAGCACGAAGCCTGCTTGAGATGCTCTGTCTCCCTCTCCCTCTGCCCCTCTCTCCCTGCCGCGTGCTCGCTCTCTCTCTCTCTCTCTCTCAAAATAAAGAAATACCCTGAAAAAATATAAATGCACGTTTCGAGCCCCCCTGCTTCCCAAGTCTGATCCCTTAGGTCTGGTGATGTGTGTCTTAGCCGTCTTTCTGGAAGACTCCATCCCGCAGGTCTGGAGTGGAGAGCTGTGGCTGGGGCCGCAGGGCAGGGCGGGCCAGGGCCCCGGTCCCCCCACCCAGGCCTGGCTCCTCAGGGCCCGCTCCCCCCCTGCCAGAGCTGGCAGGCTGACCCCTGCTTTTGAGTCAAAGCTGACGGGCAGGGGTCTGGATCTGCACACACACACGCACATGAGCGCACACAGCTGCACACGCACACACCTCCACACGTACACACCTGCACACGTGCGCGCACACCTGCAACGCACACACGCACCGGCACATGCACACACACCTGCACGTGCGCACAGGCACCTGCACACACGCGTGCACACCTGCACATGCACACACACCTGCACACGCACACACCTGCACACACGCGTGCACACCTGCACATGCACACACACCTGCACGTGCGCACACCTGCACACACGCGTGCACACCTGCACATGCACCTGCACACAGGCACCTGCACACCTGCACACACACCTGCACACGCACATGCGCGCACACCCCCCCCAGGAGAGGCAGGTCCCACCCTGCCTCTCTCCCTGGCTCCTTACCAGGGCCGACTGCAGCCTAGCAGGGAGAAACTTTGTTTCTGAGGTTTGGAATTCTAAAAATACATTTTATTATTTTTTTCATGTTTATTTATTTTTGAGAGAGAGACTGAGAGTGCGAGTGGGGAAGGGGCAGAGAGAGAGGGAGACGGGGAGCCGAAGCCCCGACGCAGGGCTCAAACCCACAAACCGTGAGGGCCTGACCTGAGGCGCAGCCGGGTGCTTAACCGACCAAGCCACCCAGGCGCCCCTCTGAAACTACATTTTAGAAAAAACTATCACCAGAAACCCCCACCTCTCCTCGCCCCTTTTTCCCCAGAACCCACGTCCCTGGAGAAGGGTCAGGCTGTCAGCCAGCGGAGCCTCCCGCCCGCCTCCACCCTCCACCCCCCACCCCCGCCTCTCCCCCTCCCCCCCACCCAGGGGCCATCGCCTTCCAGGCTCTGGCCATTCAGCGATTTTGTCCCCTCCTGTGTGCCTGGCTTAGTGATAATGAAGACATGGAGAAAGTCCCTGCCCTGGCTGAGCTTACGGTCTAGTGGGAGAGAGGGGCCAAACACATCAAGTCCAGTAAAGTCCCTTCTGGAGCTGGAAGAAAGCAGGGGGTGGGAAGGGGGGGCGGGCGGGGGAAGAGCAGCCCAGCCCCTGGTGCGGAGGCGAGCCTGGGTTCCGGAGGTGACCCGGGCCAGGGAAGAGCCTCCCAGGCGGAGGCAGCAGCTGGTGGAAAAGCGCGCGGAGGCGCTGAGCCCGGGTCTGCCGCTGAGTGAGCGGGGAGCCGGGTGACCGTCCTGCCCTCCCACCCCACCTCACCCAGGTCAGAACAGCCTCCTGTCACCGAATCCAGCCGGCTCCGGGGCGGGGAGAAGAGAGGCGATTTTTCTTTTCCTCTTTTCCTGCCGGGGTTTCTCATTCTTCCACCCTGGATCCGTCCCGGGTAGGAAATCCTAAGAGCTGTGCCAGATAGAAACTGGGCCAGGTGCTTGACGGTGACCTGGCCTGACCTCTGGTCCCCTGTGAGGATCCCTCCTCCCTCACTGGTGTCCAGCTCTGGCCTTGGGCCCCTCCTCCCCTTGAACGGCTGGGGGCGGGGGGGGGGGGGGAATGGGAGGGGTCCAAGAAGGACCCTGCAGGGTGGCTTCCCCAGGGACGGGGTGGGGCCTGGGGCTCTGCGGAAGGTGAGGAGTTTGAAAAAAATCACATCCTGTGCTGTAATTTCATCCTCGGGAAACGAAAGAGAACAGACATAGAACCCAGCTGCTGATGTCATACTGCAGGCTCCGAGATACGGACGCGCGAACTCAGTGACCTGGCGATGACTTCCTTAATTCTCCTCTCTGGTCTCTCCCGAACTGAACTGCCTGCCTGCCTGCCGCAGGGAGCCCCTGGAGGGCAGGCTGCCAACCCCCCGGGGAGTCAGGGCTTCTGCAACCTGCCTCAAGTATGACAACCTAAGGGCACTCGCGTTCTCTTAAGAAAAAAAAAAAAAAGTAGGTCATTGCTGTTTCCTTATCAAATGCCCCATTCTAACTTTGTGACTTACTGCCCTGTGAAAGGACTTGACTTTCTACTCAAACCTCCAAAAACGTGCCGCAGGCATCTTGCTCCGCCTCCGGAGGCCCTGGCCCGCCAGGGACAACGTGGTCGCCAGGGTGAGGCACCTGGAAGCAGTTTAATCATCACGGCCTCGGAGGCCCCCCGGCCACGGTCAACTCCGGCGTTTTCCTGGCCCCTCGAGGTCAGAGGCTGGCGATATTCAAACCCGGGCCTCCAGACCCCTAGTTCAGGGCCTACCGGCCATCACGAGCACTGGACTAGGAGTCAGCAAACCTGGCTTTGGGTCTCTGCTCAATGAATGTTCTCTTTAGATTCTAAGAATCAAAGGAAACCACACATGATCTTCGGATTCCCCGTGGCCTCCGTATCACCATAGTCACGACTTACATACACCTGACATCTCCCCTCCTAGCAGAAATACATAATCTTTAAAACCTTGGATATATGGGGCGCCTGGGTGGCTCAGTTGGTTAAGCTTCCAACTCCTGATTTTGGCTCAGGTCGTGATCTCACAGTTTGTGAGTTAGTGCTGTCAGCCCAGGGGCCTGCTTGGAATTTTCTCTCTCTGCCTCCCTCTCTTCCTCTCCCCCACGTAAGTGCTCTCTCTTTCTCTCGAAAAATCAATAAACCTAAAAATAATAAAAGACTAAAACCCTGGATACATAGCCATTGTAATCCCCATCCTGATTCCAGAAACGGTAACAGGAGAATAAAAGAACGGCAACCCGGAAACACCGCGGCCGCGACCACAGGATCGCGAAGAAGGAAGTAGGGCCGCAGGCCTGAAGCTGTTATCTGACTCTCATCGTGCAGGAGAAAGTGCCCAGCCAAGTCCAGTCCCAGCCGGACAGTCCGGACTCCGCGAGGCGCTGGGGAAGGAGGGCTCTCGTCTCACGGTCTCCGAACAGGACACTCCCAGGGACCAGGGAGGGGTCCTTGCCACTGCCAATCTCAGGGACTCTCCAGCTGGAGGGTGGAGGACCCGGTTCCTCCTCGTCCCCCTCGTCCCCCGCCGCCCAGCGCCCTCCCACTTGAGCCGGCTCGCCGGGTCCCCAGGCCTCCCCTGTCGCGGACGGGCGCCCGCGCCCTCCCCGCCACCGATGGCCGCACCGGTGCCTCTCTGCGCCCATCCAGGAACCTGCGGCGATCTGCACCCCTCCGCGACCCGCCAGTGCGCAGGCAGGTGCGGACCCCCGAGTTGGACCCCCACGGCCCCTCCCCCTTTCCAGCTCCCGGCCGCCCCGGGACCCCGCGTGCGGGCCCGGCGGACGCGCAAGGCGGAGGGGCGATTCGCCGCTCCAGGGGTATCACAGCTAGTTGTGTCCGAGCCTTGCAGGGTCCTGGCACTACGCGCCCCTTGTCGCGCCCGTGTCCCCATTACACGGGCAAGGACTTGAGGTTGGGCGACGGAGTCGGGATCCGGACCCAGGTCCCAGGTTCAAGGGTCCAGTCCAGAGCGAGCACAGCCCGCTCAGCTGACCCGTGTCGCTCACGCCGGGAGGTTCCCAGCAGCACAGGCCGCCGTCAGGACCCGGGCTCCCCGGCCCAGCCCCACGGTCCCAGCACCGCGCGCACCCGGCTGCCTCTCGCCTCCGGAGCGGCGCGGGCGGGCGCACGAAGCACACTCTTTGTCTGCGGCGCCTGTGCGCTTCCCCCGCCCGCCACGTCCACCCCCCGCCTGGCCCGCCCCGGACACGCCCAGCCAATGAGAGGCGGCGGCGGCGCGCAGGACCCGGGGTGTTGTCCGCGCCTCGCCCGCCCATTGGCCGCGCTCCGCACCCCCCGCGGGAGCCCGGCCTGCAAGCCCGAGGGGCGGGGCGAGCGGCCCGAGGTGTGGGACCGCGGGCCGCGGGCGGACGGCAGCGAGGGCGAGCGAGCCGGCCGGCAGGGACGTGCGCCGGCGGAGGACCCGCACTCCGAGCCGCCGCCGCCGCCGCCGCCAGCGCCCCCTGCCCCCGGCTGGCCCCGGGCTCCGCGCCAGGAGGCGGCGGCCAAGCCGAGTCCCAACCGTGCGAGCCGGGGGGACCCCCGACGGCCACCGGTCCGGCGAAGGGCCAGAGGAGAAGGACGAGGAGGAAGGGCGGCCTCGCCGGGGGCCCGGCCATGGCGCTCGACTTCCTGGCTGGATGCGCCGGGGGTAAGCAGGCGGGCGGCGCCCACCCCGACCGCGGGATCTCGGGAGGCCGGGGCCAGGTGTGCGGGATGGGAGGCCGGCTCACCTGCGGGCGCTGGGCCCGGCGGCTCACCCTCCGGCCGGGGTTTCGTCGCCTGAAGCACGGGGGGAACAATGCTCTCGTCTCACGGGGCCCTTGGGGACGTGCACAGACAACAGGCCCGGAGGGCGGCTAGCACGCCGTCCGCGAGGGCAGGTGTCGTGCAAGTCCTTCGGGGCGCGTCCGGACGAGAGGTCTGGGGAGCCGGGGCAGCACCGTGACTTGGCCAAGTGGAGGATGCCAGGAGGAAGTCCCGATGCCCCGTGCGCCCTTCTCGCGCGAGGCCTCCGGCGCATCTCCCTCCCGCGTTCCCGCATCCCCGGCCGGCGCCCAAGGCCCCAGAAGTTGGGGGCTGGCTCCACCCCTCTCCCCGCAGGTGTCTGGGCGGGGCCGGGGCCACAGGAAGACCACCTAGGGGGCTGGCCTTGGAGGGCCCTGAAGGGCGCCGAGTCATGCTTCGGCACGCCTCACCTACCTAATTCGTTCTGTGCGCTCCCGGCGGGGGTCACCACCTGGGTGGGGAGTGGGCCTGAGGCGCGGTGCGGGCCAGCCCTGTGCTCGCGCGTGCGCGTCACCGGCGTGGGGCACCTTCTCCCAGGCCCGGCTACTAGGGTCCTCCTCAAGCCCGTGCGCCCTGGAGGGCCGCTGTCTGTGCATCCTTGGCTCTGCTGTGGGACGACCCCGGGTCTGGAGCCGGGCGCTTCCCTGTTTGACCTGTAGCTTCTATGCTTTTACTGGAGAGTTTATTTGCTTAACGGGTATTAACTGTGAGCCAGGCTATGGCATTTCCCCAAGGAGCTGGCGGAAGAGCCGGCCGCATGACACCAGGCCGGGTCCTGCTCCCACGGTGGAGTTCTCTCCTCCGGCTCCTGAGCTTGCTTTCACTGTTTATCTGCTTGGGTTTGGCGTTGGGCACCCTGAAGGAAGAGGAGCGACAAGGGCCTGGGGCATTTAAGCCTCTGCGACTTCAGCTTCCTGCTCTGGGCAAGGGGAGACTGGCGGAGAGGGCGGTGTGCCAGGGAAGGGATGTGTGTCAAGAGATTTAAGAATTTCCCAGCCTGTGACCCAATCAGGCTTCAGGAAACCACCGGGCTGGCGTCCGCTCAAGGGGGAAGAACCCAGGACTTTTCGTAAATGCTGAATTTCTCCCAAGCTCAGGCCACAGGAGACAGGAGGGGGCAGCCTCTGCAGATCCAGCTCTCAGCTCCCCTGTTCCCCTCCCCGCTCTGGTGACTGCACCTGCCACCACCCCTGCTGGCTCTTCCTGAGCCCCCAGACCCTCCTCTGCCCGCCCCCCAGTGGTGGCTCCGTGGGGCTGGACTGTCCCATGGCCAAAGCCCCTTTCCCACTTCTTGGGGAATGTGGGTTCCTTCCCCAGAGAGGCACGATTCCGTCTGATTTCTCCCAGGTGTTCTGGGAGCTGTGGGGTTTGGGGTAGGACTCATCCCGACACCAGGCCTGCTTAGCGACCACGCCCCTCCCCCCGCGTGTTCAGTCACTGTAGGCTCTAAGCTCAAAGGGCCCCTCCTGGAATGCCTTCCGCCCTCTCTCGCCTTCCTCACTGGACCCACCTCGGAGAGATCCTGTCCAGGCTGCAGGTTTGGGGCAAGGTCAGTGTCCAGCACCATGCGGAGCTATAGGCCCCAGCCCCTAACCCCCACCCCCCACTGCCTTACTCCGATGCAGGTGCAAGCCTGGGGCTGCGGGTGAGCACCTACCTCCCTGCCGTGTGGGTGGAGGCCTGAGTTTCCAGGCGGGAGGTTGGAAGTGGCCGCCACAAAGCTTCTTTGTGGGGGTTGTCAGCCCCCGCTGTCCTGGGATCCTCTCCTGGTCTCATGTGACCCAGGAGAAACCTTGGCCTTGAGAAATGGTGGGCCTAGTGGGACAGTGACCTAATTGTGTCCCCGGCCTGCCTTCTGTGCAGAGGGACTGTTTAGGAAGTATGCGTAGGCAGCGCCCCCACCTCGGCGCCTGGCCCCTGGAGGCCCCTGGAGGCCCCCGCTTGGGCTCCTCCAGACCTGGAGGCTCAGGGCAGGGGGGTGGCGGTGCTTCTCCTCGGTGGCCTGTGGTCCCTCTAGATTCAGATTCCTGGGCGGGAGAACAGTATCTCACCTCTGATTGGCGGAGGGCAGGGTCACGTGTTCAATTTCACCCTCGGGGAGGTGGGGCAGGCACCTTGATTGACGGCATCCCGGCGCTCACGTGGTAGGAAGGTTCGGCAGGCCTCCCTACACTCCCCACTGGTAGGGGGGCGGAGGGCTTGGGGGGGTCAGTCCCAGGTCTACAGCCCGCCAGCACCCTGTGCTCCGCATTGGGGGGGGGGTCTCCCTGCTACGTGCATGGATAGGAGGAGATGTGTCTCCATGGAGGGGCCTGGAAACCTGCGTGGAGAAGACAGGTCTGGTGTCCCCGTGTCTCCTGCAAAGTCGGCCTCCAGGACAGTGGTTCCCCCTCTCCTACCACCCCCTCCTACCCCGGAGGGCCATGGGATGGCCCCTGAGAACCCACCTCGCGTAGGTGGGGGAAAGGGTGCATTTGCGGTGCCTCAGTGTCCCGTCCGGGAGCTAGGCTGGAAGGGCTTCCTGGCGAGGCTAAGAGAGTAAGGCTTTCGGGGGGCCTCCCAACTGAGGCTGATGGGGGGAGGGTGACCCCTCCCATCCTGGAAGCTGAGGAAGGCTGGAACCTGAGAAGTCTGGGACCCCTGCCAGGTCTGGCCACCCACAGGAAGGGGACCTCCAGCATTTCCAGCCCCGGCTTCTTAGGGGACCCCCCCACTGGGCCTGTCTGGAGGAGGCATGGAGGCCCCAAGGGGTCCATAGCTGGGGAGAAGAGCCGGGCCAAACAGCATACCCCAGGCAAGTGTCCGGTTTCCCAAACCCAAGGAACTCGGTTTGCAGCCCCAGAAAACAAGTTCTAGAACTAGGCTTTTCAAATTTAGAAAATTCACAACATGCCACGAAAAAGAAGGCGGACCTCAAAAGATAGAAGCAAAGTGGGTCCCAAAGGACCAGAGACGCAGGCATGGAAGTCTTGAGGGAAAAAGACACCTCGGGGATGTGTTCACCTCTTCTGTGAACGTTCGGGGTTCCAGAAGGAGGGAAGTGTCTGGAGACGAGGATTAGGATGAATAAATGACAGTGGAAATTTTCTCTGCTCAGAGAAAGACCTGAGTGTGCAGAGAGAAAGGGCTGGTGTACCAGGCAGGGTTACTTTAAAAAAAAAAAAAAAAAAAAAGACACACCCTTGGCATCTCCTGGGGACATTCCTGAAATCTGCAGATAAAACCTCAGAGGCTTCCTGACAGAATGCATAAATTATTGACAAAGGAGAAAAAAAAACCGTCCCGGCAACAGATTTCTCAGCTGCGGCACCAGAAGAGAGAAGATTCTGGGCCACCGCCACCCCAACGGCCTGGGCCCGGGAGCCTCCCCAGAGCACAGGGCCGTCGTTCCCGGACGGTGTGGGAGAAACAGATGATACGGGTGGGTCGTTTCCTCCTGCGTTAACCTCTGAGAAAAGTAATCAAGAAAGGCTCCGACAGAATGGCAGCCGATCGGAGTAGAGACCCCAAGAGGGGGTGGAAGGGAGGAGGAGAGGGAACAGCTCCGAACCTCGCGGGGTCTAAACCTCGCGGGGTCTAAACGGGGTAGCAGAGGAAGCTATGGGGGGGGGGGCGGTGGATGCCTCGTTTGGGCGGCTCTTCCTGGGGTGGGGTAGGCCAGTAGGGGGGCAGAGAAAGCCTTGGGGAAGGGGGTGACAATTCTTATCCCATTGCCACGTAAGGATCCCAAGAGTAAGAAACCAGGAGTAACCTTTAGCGAACTTAAACATTAGCAAGAGAAAGAGGCCTAATGACCGGCGAAAAGGTAGAGAGGAAATGGGGTAAAATAAACCACTCACATAAAATAAGGAGTCAGCTCTCCGGGCAGAACCGGAGACACCTTCAGACGGGAGCCGCCTCGAAAACAAAGGAGAAGGACCCTGCAGAAAATTAACCGTCAGAAAAGTTCCGTCAGAAAAGTATGCCAGACGCACGCAGCCAGAAGGGAAGCAGGTTTGGGAAAGTTAGTATCAAACACAGGAGCCTAAGGCCCAGCGCATGGAACAAGGTGAGGGGGACACGCTACGGAGACGAAAATCGCACGTCCTAAAGAGGCTCGGGGACTCCCGCTAACCGCATGGGCGCCGGTCACCCCGATGAGCAGCCCCAACGGGGGACAGGAGAGCGGAGCGGGGCAGGAGGAGGGCTCCAGGCCCGGAAGATCTAGGCCCCAGTCCTCTCGCCACTTCTAGCCACGCGGCATGGACGTACTACTCTGGGCCTCGGGTCCCTCATCTGTAAAATGGGCTCATGGTCAGTCCTTTCTTTACATATGAGCGGGAGGGTCAGTACACAGACAAAACTAAGAACAGTGACCGGCAGGTAGAAGAAATGTTAACACTGTCTTAATTACAGATAAACACTCCCAGCAGTAAGAGGAGAGCTTTAAGAGATTCACACACAAAATTCACGCCCGGGTCACTCCGCCTCGCCGAGCCTCCCTGTCTCCTTCCGGCATGGGGTCACGAGGTGCCTGATTCCCAGTGATGTTGACACCTGGGCAGCACTCAGGACTCTGAAAAGCGTTCAGGAGCCAGTTCGGGGAGTGATGAGCCTTTGTCCCCCAAGGGGCGCTGGGGTTTTGGCGGAGCCTGGACCGACGCATCGTGGCCCGTGATCACAAGGTCCCAAGCTGACTCCCTGGGGCCCCAGGCGGCTCCCATGCAGGGAAGGGAGCGGCCAGCCCGTGCCTGCAATGCCTGAGGCCTGGGTCAGTGGGGGGGGGGCGTGGGGGGAGTTGATGCTCCCCCCTGTACGGGTGAGGGGGGTGAGCCACAGACCCCGAGTCCTTAGGGAGCTTGGCCAGCGGTGAGTGGCGGAGGGAAAAGTCAAGTCTGGGTGACCCTCGGGCCCCAAGTCCACAATCCCCACCGCCGCCCCAGGGGGCAGCAACGGGGCCTTCTCGGAACTAGCGGGTGCGGCTTCCCGGGGCTCAGCTGTCGTCAGTCACACAGACCGGCCAAGGGCACTGAGAAGTGGGGGCGCGAGAGATCCCAGCTTTGGGTCGGACAGATCCCGGCTTGACCTCTGGGATGTCACCCCCGCCCCCACTGCCCAGGCAGACGTGAGGACGAGGGAGCCCACAGGGTGACTGGCACACGGTAGGCGCTTGGCAAACGTCTCTTTCCCGTCCAGTCACGTGGCCCCCGTGCAGTCCCCGCCGGAAGCTGCCTGCGCCGCAGGGTTCTGAGGCGTTTGGATGACCTGCTCCTTTCTTCCCCCAGGTGTGGCAGGCGTGCTCGTGGGACACCCGTTTGACACGGTCAAGGTGAGTCTCTTGTCACGGTTTTCTCTCAGGTGTTTGTGGAGGGGCAGACATTGGACGTGTGCAGGGTTGGCTTGGCTGGAGGCCCCTGTCCAGCGACCCCCTTCTTTTTTAATGTTTATTGTTTTTGGAAGAGAGGGAGGGCGAGAACGAGTGGGGGAGGGGCCGAGAGAGGGGGGGCAGAGGATCCCAAGCAGGCTCTGCGCTGACAGCGGACAACCCCATGTGGGGCTCGAACTCAGGAACCATGAGATCATGACGTGAGCTGAAGTTGGACATGCAACCGAGCCCCCCAGGCGCCCCCAGACATCTTCTTGAAAGAAAGAGCAGTTCAGAGAGAAAAGACAGAAATGCCGGAAAACCAAGGCTTGCCGGTGTTTTCCGTGAATGTGATGATCTTCACAGAGCGGTCGCCATCAGCCCGGAGCAGAGTGACCGTTTCCCGAGGGCCGGGGGGCACCTGCGTGGAGGCCCTGGGGCCGGCGCTCGGTCAGCCAGCTTCCCCTCAATCCACTGTCCAGACCCAGGCTCTCAGACGCTCAAGACAGAACCGAAGGAAACCCGCGTTCTCCAGCCGGAAGCTCCCAAAGAAGAGCTGCTCCCTGTCGCTGGGGTCTCGTGTCCTTACGCCAGTCAAGTCTGGACCTTCCCTTGGCGAACCTGGGAACCAGGGCGCGCTGGAGGCAGCAGGGCACCGGGCCAGACCCCGCGTCCCACCGCAAGCGCTGAGCTTGGCACCTCTTCCTGCTGGAGCGAGGGTGGAGCTGAGGCAAGGATGTCATCGTCGCTGGGTTCGAGGTCACTTCCTGTCCCCGCTTTTTTCAGCAGAAGCCAAGATGGTCACTGGCCAAGAAAAGGACTAAGGAACTCAGGGCTGGGGTTTCCTCCAGCGCAGGCATGAGGGCCTGGCTTTAGGTCTCGGCTCTGAAGTTCTGCCCTGCCGGCCGATGTGCTGTGTGACCTTGGGCCGGTCGCTTTAGCTCTGGCCCAGGGTTTCCACCTGCAGACCGAGGGGCTGGGCAGGGCTACCCGTCACGGTGCCCTGTGCTCAGCGGTCTCGTTCGGGCTGCACGACAGGCTGGTTCGGAAGGGCCAGGCTTTCTCGCCACATGGCAGCCCCTGAGTCCCTCCACACGCCTGCCGAGCGCCCGGCCCCACGGTCGCCTGTGTGCTGCCTGGCCGGCCGTCCCGTGCAGCCTATCCACAGCCCAGGGCAGTCTGGCACTGTCCACCGTATGCTTGTGGTCACATGTCGTAAACGCCTCTGTACCCGGCCAAGAAGTGACTCTCGACTCACTTCCTCGGCCCAGGCTTCGCGGGGGCCATGCCTCTCTGAGCTATGACTCAGCCTGGGCACCGCCAGGCCCCCTCAGCTAGCCCCTGCCCCCCCCCCCAGGCTGAGGCTCCCGCTGGGCCCCCTCATCAGCGCCCCCAGGCTGGGAGTCCTTTGGCCTGGGGTCTCCGTCCCCTCTAAGCCCCTGGGTGATTTGGGGGCAGGAGCCTCTCCACCCCACCCGGTTCCTCCCCTGGGACCCCCTTACCTTGCGCCTGGAGGGTGGTCTGTGAGGAGCTCCGGGAGCGGCCCGGCAGCACCACGTCTGGGCAAACCTGTCTTTAAAAGCCAATCTTTTTTTTAATGTATTTTTGAGTGAGAGAAAGAGCAGGAGTGGGGTAGGGGGAGGAGCAGGGAGAGGGAGGGTCCCAAGCCCGACTCAGAGCTCGAACTCACGAACCAGGAGACCGTGACTGGGCCTGAAATCAAGAGTCAGACGCTCAAGTGACTGAGCCACCCAGGCGCCCCGTGGCGGTGGCCGTTTTAACTGAAATTTAACACGTAGAAAAGTGTACAAATCTGTGAACCCTCCTGAAGGACATGCCCGGGGAAGGTAGAACAGTGTCCCTCCTCCCCCACCAGGAGCCGCCCAGTCCTCCCAGCAACCCCTGCCCTTCCTCTGGCCACCCACTCTCCTAACTTCTCATTTACTGTAAGTTCCGTGCCTGACGTGGGGCCCACACTCATGACCCCAAGATCGAGAGCTCTTCCGACCGAGCCAGCCAGACACCCCCACTCTCCTGACTTCTCACGCCGTGGTCGCGTTCGCCTCTTCCTGAGCCTCATGTAATTGGACTTCTGCTCCAGAATGCCCAAGGGGACACAGGCCTGTGTCCCATGTCAGTTCATGCTTCCCAGCAGGGACACCCGCTGTTGGTTCCTCCAGGCCCTTGGGACTGGAATTCGAGTCCAAAATTCGGCTCTTTGTCTCCCAGAATCGCGGCCCCTGTCCTCACACACACTGCCTTCGCTCCTGTTTCCGTCCGAAGGTAGTTACCTGTCCTGCTGCACCAGACACGACAGGAGTCAGGGACACTGGGTGTAGAACCGCTTTTGCCGCCGAGTGGCCATCCCAGGGCAGGGGCCGGGGGGCGAGGTCGGGGCTGGCCCTGCGGGGATGTGATGTTGAAACGTGGCTTGCTTTAACCGCCTTTACTTTCTGAGCTGGGGGCTGTCCCCATGCATAGCAAAAGCTTAACTTTGTTGTAGGTGAGCGAAAGCCTCACCCTGGACAGCGCTAGTAAGTACAGACCAGGTGAACTGGAACCTTCTCTGTTCTCGACAAACCAGACCCCGGCCTGAACCGCACCCCGCCACGCCCCTCCTCCCCACCCCCGCAGAGTCCCTTCCCTGATTAGCAGGGGACAAGTGAGCTTGGCCCGGCACAGGTCCTGGGGCGGGGCTCCCCGGTGGGGCTGGTTGGGGTCTCTCACCCCCCTGGAGAGCTGGGACGGCTTCTGGGCGCTTTTCCAGGGGCGGGTCCACCAATCCTCAAATGAGATCCTGTCACCCCAAAATCTTCATCTCAACTCTCGATGTTACAAGACTTGGGCCCCATTTCGCCCCCAAACCCGGCCCGCAGGCACTCATCCCAGGTCCGGGGGTCAGACACAAAGGGGGGGGGGGGCCTCTGTGCTCCCTGGGGCACCCGAGCCTGGCCCGCGCCTGGGCGTGGGCGAGTCCAAGGCGCAGACTTGGAGCCGCCGTCCAGGTACATGTCTGAAGGAAAGTCCCACCCAAAGCAGGGACAGCTCTACTCCTTGTCACTTCTGCTGCCACGGCCCGCCTAGTGCCCGTGTTGGGGGCTGCCCTTGAAAGAGCGGTGTTCCAGATGCCGCCCCAGAACACGGCAGGGAAAACAAAAAAAAAAAACGCTCCCAGCACAAAAACCGCCCGAGGTGGTAATTTGTGATTACTCTTCTTCGACAAGTACTTCCGCTTTTCTCTGAAAACCCACCCCTCCCCCGCGGCCAGCTGGCCCGAGCCGCAGGGCAGCCAGGGTGGGGGGCAGCCAGGGTGGGGAGCGGTGCTGGGATGACCCCCCGGGGTGCGCTCGGTTGTCAGTCCGTCACTTCTCGGGCCGCGGCCGCCAGCTGCAGAGGTCCTCGTGTGCGCAGATGGTGCTCTCGTGTTCTAGAAAATGTTCTTTTGTAAGTGCTTTTGGCCACAGAAGACCCGCTGGAGGGCTCTCGCCAGCCAGCACCCCACCCCGCCCCGGCCCCGGCCCCGGCCCGCACAGCCGAGCTGCCCGTGTCGCTGGAGAGGACAGACAGCCCGGGCGGAGTCGCAAAACATCTCTGAGCCTCAGTCTTACCATCTTTGAAACGGGGGTAATGAGGGCACGCACCTCGGCTGGTGATTCCAACGTTGGGCTCTCTGGTGCTGCCAGGCACAGAGGGGCGTTCGTGCCCTGGCCCTGGCTGGGGTAAAGGTTTCTGAGTCCGCTCCTGAAAACGTGACTTAACCCAGCTCCGCCCCCATCCCTGGGACCTGGATTCCAAGCTCAGGAAGTGCGCTCTCGCTCCACACCCCAGGGCCCGCACGGCAGGCCCAGAGATGACCTCTAGGTCAGCCGAGAACGGCGTTGGCATGTTACCAGTTCTGGACCACAGGGCTCCGAGGGTGGCTGAGCGTGAGCCCCCGGGCCCCGAAGGTGGTGACGCGGTCCCTGAGGCGGCTGCCGGCTGCTCTCCTGTCCCTGCTTTGTTAACTCACGACCGCTGTCCGCACAAGGGGCTGCTGGCAGAAATCAGGAGTTCCTCCGAATGCGAGCCTCGTTGCTTTTAACACCATCGAGGCGCTGGCAGCCCCCAGTGACGGGAGGGGAGTGATAAGATTAGGCGAGGAGCCCTTTGGCATCAGCCATGGTTTGCCACCAGGACGGTGGGGAGGCCCTCGGAGGGCACACACTGTGCAGAGACAGTGCCACAAGAGGCCTGGCCTCTACTCGTCTCAGACCTTGGGGACCCTGTGCCCCCTGTGCGGTCTGCCCACTGATACCCTCTCGCCGAAGAGGCACGGGCACCGGGTCCTGCCCCGTCCTGGAATTCCAAAGGCTGCAGAAGGCTGCGTGGCTCCCTGGGCCTCTGGCGTCCATCCGGCCCTGGGCCTCCTCCAGGGAGCCTCCCTGGGCTGTCCCGAGCACTGGGCAGCGGGAGCTGGGACAGCTCTGGGCCCGCCTGCCCACCTTTCACCCGGCCCTGTCTTTCCAGGTGCGGCTCCAGGTGCAGAGCGTGGAAAAGCCTCAGTACCGAGGGACCCTGCACTGCTTCCAGTCCATCATCAGGCAGGAGAGCGTGAGTGGCCCGGGGCTGGGGGCGTTAGGGTGGCCGTGGGAACCCGCCTCCGGGATGTCTTGGGCCCCAGACCACAGAGCTGGAAAAGATGTCAGCGGGACTACGGAAAGGGGAAGGTGGGAATGCCCAGGCCTCGGCCCTCGGGGGCACTGGTTCTGGCAGGATTCTGCTTGGTCCTCTTGAACGCGCGGGCTGGGCTGGGGCCACCTGCCCCCCCACCCGCCCCTTCAGCCCCACTCCCCCGCTGCAAGGAGGGTCCCGGGGAGGCCCCAGGCAGGCGCGCACCTGACGCGCCTCTGTCTGTGCGCCCCGCAGGTGCTGGGCCTGTACAAGGGCCTGGGCTCGCCGCTCATGGGGCTCACGTTCATCAACGCGCTGGTGTTCGGCGTGCAGGGCAACGCCCTGCGGGCCCTGGGCCGCGACTCGCCGCTGAACCAGTTCCTGGCCGGCGCGGCGGCAGGCGCCATCCAGTGCGTCATCTGCTGCCCCATGGAGCTGGCCAAGACGCGGCTGCAGCTGCAGGACGCGGGCCCGGCGCGCACCTACCGCGGCTCGCTGCACTGCCTGGCCCAGATCTACCGACGCGAGGGCCTGCGCGGCGTCAACCGGGGCATGGCGTCCACCCTGCTGCGCGAGACCCCCAGCTTCGGCGTCTACTTCCTCTCCTATGACGTGCTGACGCGCGCGCTGGGCTGCGAGCCCGGCGACCGGCTGCTGGTGCCCAAGCTGCTGCTGGCGGGCGGCACGTCGGGCATCCTGTCCTGGCTGTCCACCTACCCCGTGGACGTGGTCAAGTCGCGGCTGCAGGCCGACGGGGTGCGGGGCGCCCCGCGCTACGGCGGCTTCATGGACTGCGTGCGCCAGAGCTACCGCGCCGAGGGCTGGCGCGTCTTCACGCGCGGGCTGGCGTCCACGCTGCTGCGCGCCTTCCCCGTCAACGCCGCCACCTTCGCCACCGTCACCGTGGTGCTCACGTACGCGCGCGGCCCCGAGGCGCGGCCCGACGGCGAGGCCGTGCCCGCTGCCGCCGCCGCCCCGTCGGGGCCCGGCCTGGCCCAGCCCTCCAGCCTGTGAGGCCGGCGCGCGGGCGCCGCGGGCTCCGGACGCCGTCGGGCCCGGGCTGGGGTCCACGCGCCCGCTGGGGGCCCTTGGCCGCACGCTCAAGGTCCGCGGTGTCCTCGGCCGTGAGATCGGGAGCCTCACACCTGCGTCGTGCGCTCCCCGAGGTCGGGGGTGACGCCCCTGTGGCGCCCCGCACCGAGCCCGTTGCTGTTACTTGGAGTCTTCCGGAAATCCAGCCGACACTCCAGCCCTTTCCTGGGGTCCTGGCCAACACCACCGTGGGGGGTCTTCGATGACACCCACGGTCCATCCAGTGACAAAGTCCACTTGGCAGTGCCCCGGGGACGCTTCTTGGCCACCTGGCCATTCTCTGTGCCAGGGACAGAGAGGCAGCTCCAGGTGCCTCCTGGTGTCCCAAAACGGAACACCCCAGCTTCTCCAGTGTGTGAAGCTGGGACCACCCCTGCTGCTGCCACTCCCGCTGGGGGGTGACCTGGGGCCCGCCGCTCAGAAGCTTGGGACTGGGCTGGCATCTCCGTATTAGCCTGGGGGCCGGTGGGAGGGGAGAATGACAGTTAAGTCCAGCGGCAGAGCGGGGAGGGCTTGCCACCTTCTGGTCCTCAGGCCACCCATCTATAAAATGGGGACATGGGTCGGCTGCTGTGTGGGGCTGTGGCCCGCTACCCGAGACCCCCTCGCTGGTTCCCTAAGGCGTACAGCAGAGTCATCAGGGACATCGAGGCAGGAGGGTCCCCACGCCCCAGCAAGTGAGGTCTCTCCCAGGGAGTCACGCTTGGCATTCCCGTGAGTGGACACAGGTGGGGCCAGTGTGGGCCCCCCTGACCGAGTGGGCTCCAAGCCTGTGCTCCTTGGACTGTGAGGCTGGGGTGGCCCAGGCACTTCGGGTACAGTGTGGCCGTGTGTGTGTGGACAGGGAAGCGGATGGTTTTGCACAGGTCGGAGAGGACCGTGGTCTCCTTTGCCCTGAGTGGCGCTCGGCCCCTTGGGCAATGTGACACGTTCTCCCGGGAGGCAGACGGGGGCAGAGAGGCCAAGACGCCCATCCTATTCTCGTGCTATCCTCGTTGCATAGAAACCGCTGAAGGAATAAAATACTCTTTGTTTTCTTAAGAGGCGTGGCCTTGTTTGTATATCCCAGAGGAGGGGACTTCGGGCCGGCCTTCCGGGGTCTGTGCTCTGGGGCCCTGATGGCAGCCCGAGACCAGGGGAGGCTCCTAGACCCTCCGTCTCCTCGTCTGCAAAACCAGGCAAACGGAGGCACGAGGGTTACCGGGTGAGGAAACTCTCGAACATGCTGGACGAAGTCTCGGCCGTTCAGCAGAGGCTCCCAGGTTTCCAGTCTGCTGTTTCCCAGTTTTCCCAGCCTGCCCCCTGCTCATCCTTGTCCCGGGCTGGCCGGGGTCCCGAGGAGCGGTAAGGGCACAGAGGGGACCCTCGCTGCGGCCAGAAACGGCCTCCTGGAGGAGGGGAGGTCTGAGTGGGGCTCTGAGAAGTGAGTAGATCTGTCCATCTGAGATTAGAGCTACCCCAGCCTCAGAGGCCCGGGAGGGCTCCCTGGAGGAGGCCTCGTTTGCCAAAGGGGTATCTTGCCGTCCGCCCACCCTCACTTGTGCTCATCTTCCTGGAGGCAGTCCTGGGCACCCTGAGCCTCGGCAGCTCCTGGCCGGGGGGCTCCTTCCTTCTCACCCGCTTAGGCCAAGAAGCTTCTGCCTCACTTCCAGGGAGGGCCGGAGAGAGGGCCGCTGACTCTCCTGTGCCTTTCCCCCCCACCCACGTTCAGTCCCCCGCATCAGCCCGTGAAGAGGCTGACTGGGACCCCAGGGTGGTGGGGTGTTCTCAGGCACATCACAGGCTCGTTTGACCCAGCGGCCCCCCACCCTGGGGGCCCAGGCAGCACCCTCCCCCAGCAGGTCCCCCGGTCTCCCTTCCGTTTCCTCTGAAAGAGACCCAGCAGGTGCCGAAAACCAGGGCCCCCAATCCCGCCCTGAGTGCGCAGGGTTAAACAGTACCAGCAAATCGGGCAGGAGGAGGGCTTGGGAGGGGTGTGGGCTTTTTAAGAATTCGACATTTCATCTTCTCCCTGATTTGAATTTGTATTTATTTGGAATCAGTCACGTGTTAACGTGGTAAAAAAAAAAAATACAGATAGAAACGGCCCGCGGGCTGTGCTGTGGAGAGGAGGCCTGTCCTCACCTCCCTGGCCGAGGCGGGGGCGGCTCCGGGAGGGCACGTGGGAACACGCACTCCCCGCAAAGCGTGACCTGGGTACTGACGGGTCTATGCTTTTTCCACTTACTTGCCCGTGAACCTGCGGTGGTTTCCCGGGGTCGCCAGAACATAACGCCACCCGCCGTGTGGCCGGAACGGACGTATATTCATTCTCTCGAAGTTCTGAGGAACACGCGTCCATGCTCTTTTTCCTTTTCTCCCTTCGGGCCCCAGGGGCACGGAGCGTGTACAGCGTCGTCCTCCCCCCACCCCCCGCCCCCCGCACTGGCCACTTCCACGGAGTTAGTCAGTGGCACTCAGAGATCAAGAGCCTCTGGTCCCAGAGCAGGGCCTTCTCAGCCACCGGCAGCCCGCAGGTTCTGGGACACAAGCACAGCTCACACCCGCCACTCCCCCCAACAGACTTCCATCTGCAGCGGAAGCCAGTGGGGGACAGTCCTGAGTTCACAGGGCCCTCCCCACGCCCCTGCCCCAGGCCTGGTCCACCCTGCGGCGGGGAGTGTCACAAGAGCCAGGATCAGCCTGGGCTGGCCCTCCTGGTGGTCCACTCGCCAAGTTCTGTGGCTGCAGGCGACAGACACCCTGGGGCAGCGGGTCTGGCCCCAGAGGGGCAGGAACCTTGGACGGGGCCAGGGCCCAGCCTGTGTGCTCCTGGTCCCTGCTTCCTTTCTGCGGCGGCCCAGTGGCTGCTGGGGGCTCAGCCTGCGGGGACCCGGACTGGCTACCTGCCCTGGCCACACCCTCCCGGGCCACCTGACCTCACTCTGGCCCCAATGAGCTGTCTACTTGACCACACCCCCCCTTCGAGGAAGCCGCGCCCCCCGGCATGGTGCTGGGGCTTCCGTAAAGTTTCCCTGAAAGACTTAAGCGCTGCCGAAAGGGAAGCCTGGCGGGCAGTGTCTGCCGCGCCAAGCTGGTGGGACCCCCTCTCATCCCTGGAACCCCGAGCGGTGTCACCACTGGGTGACTCTCAGGATTGGCCGACCTTGAAAGCCTCCCTGGGGGCGTCCAGGCAGGTTTGGGCAGCACAGGGGGCAGAACTAATACCTGATAGCTGTCTGGGGGCGGGGGCGGGGGCGGGGCGGGGGGGGGCGAGGAAGGAGGCGGCCAGGACAGACCCCTTGGGAATTCTGGTTCTGACCCTGTGGATGGTGGGAACATTCGGCACGGCGGGGACACAAGACAGGGAGCACACATAGGGGGGACATCCCGGGCCGGGGCGTGAAGAAAGGGCAGCGTTAGTGAGTGAATTCCTGAGTGGCGGGTGGCTGAGGGCAGAGACCTGCGTTCAGGATCGGGTTGGGCTTTGCCAGGCAAGTGCAAGAGGGACCAGGGAAGGCAAGAATGTAGGGGGGAACGAAGCGGGGACATGCGGGTTGGAGGGGCCAGGTGGTGAAGAGGTATCGGACTGGGGGGGTGCCCACGCCGAGGCCGGGGTGCGACCCTGGGGAGGGCAGGAGGGGCCGAGCGGGACCCCAGGACAGAGACTGGAGTGAGCAGGTGTCAGCGAAAACGAGGTTAGGGAGCCCCCGTAGCAGTGGCAGGCTGGGGTGGGGTCCCCATAAGGGGGCCGAGAAGCAGCCTGGCTAGGCGATGGACCATCCCTGAGGATAGATGATGCCGTCCCCAGTGACGATGGGTGGAGGCCAGTGACCGGGATTAGAGCGGGCGACTGCGGCAGAGCGGGGTCGGAGGGGGAAACTTTGGGAGTGGAAGCGGGTGCTGAGGGAGAGAGCCCCGCCCACCGCCGCCTGTCGGACCAGGTGGGCGAGTAAAGCGGCCCCGGGCTTGGGGGTCTTCCCGCCGCTTCCTCCCAACCCGCCTCCCAGAAGCCCCCCAGCCTGGCCGCTCCTCCCCCACCCTCCGCGACCCCAGGTTCTGACTTTACCCGGGACATGAGAGTCATCGGCCGCCCGCGGCCTCTCCCCCTCCAGCCCTTCTGACCTGGGGGGGTGCACCAGGGGCCCTCCCGGAATGGCTCCCCCGCCCTCGGGCCTCTTCTGGCGGCCGCCGGCTGGCAGGAGCCTCCTCCTGGCCTCCAGCGGCCCAAGGTCACCCGCACTTGGGGCTGCGCGCCCCCCTCCCCGGCCCCTCCCACCAGCCGTGCTCCGGCTCCCGACAGGCGCTGCCGCCCAGGAGGGGACCCTAAGGGTCCCCGCCCCAGCGGGCTCCGGAAGTCGTCCGGCGTCCCCAGAACGGCTGGCTCTCCCGGGGTCCGGGCCACAAGTGCCGCGCGCACGCGCACCTGGCCCCACCCCTCCGCGCGCGGCGGGAGAGCAGCCGGGCGCAGCGCCCCCCGCGGCCGGAGGTGGAGGCGCACCCGGCGGCGCGCGCGCCGGCCAAGGCTGGAGCAGCACATCCCTGCGGCCTGGCAGCCTGGGAAGGAGGGCAGGGCAGAGGCGACAAAGATTTGCCAAGGCCAGGCAGGGGGTGGCGGGGGAGGGTGAACAGGGCTGGGGACTCACGGGGTCTAGTACATCAGCAACATGCGGCAGGAGGTGATGGAAGGGGGGGCTCCACCCAGGTCACTATCAGCGAGGCGCCAGCTTCCCGAGAACCGCCCTGCCACCGTCCTGTTAGCTGTAATTCAAGTGCCATTAGCAGGTAAGGCACCGCCTGACACAGCTCGCCCTCCGGACTGCTGCATGAATGAGCGAACCTGGGAATTCTAGGGCAGGGGAAGCTAATGAAAAGCTGCAAGGGGGAGGTGAAGAGAGGTGGGAGAGGCTGGAAAAGTGGGTCAGGGCTGGGGCTCAGCTTTGAGCGGAGGCGGAAAGCTTTGGATTTTCTTCTGCAGGAAGCCGGAAGCCACTGCAGGTTCGGGTGGGGTGGTGGGAGCCCCAGCTAGGAGACTGCCTCAGTACGGCGACCGCAGGAAGCTGGAGAGAGCTGGGACCAGAATAAAGGGTTGAGGCCTGTTGGCCAGTAGTGAGAGGCCCTGGGAGCCAGCTCCCAAGGCCAGGAAAGCCCTCGAAGACGCTGGGCAGGGCGGGCATAGTACTAGTGCCCATGAACAGGGACCATGGCGGGGCACCTGGGTGGCTCGGTCAGTTAAGCGGCCGACTTCAGCTCAGGTCGTGATCTCACAGTCTGTGAGTTTGAGCCCCGCGTCGGGCTCTGTGCTGACAGCTCAGAGCCTGGAGCCTGCTTCGGATTCTGTGTCTCCCTCTCTCTCTGCCTTTCTCCTGCTCACGCTCTGTCTCTATGTCTCAAAAATAAATAAATGTTTAAAAAAAAGAAAGAAAAACAGGGACCATGGCTTCTTTGTAAGGGGCTGGAGATCGACTCAGGCAGAGGGCCCCGTGGGGGCGGGCAGGCAGGCCAGCTGCTGGGACTTTGGCCAATGACCCTGGCCCCTGACACGGGACCGTGCTGAGAACTCCTCCCAGGGCAGTCTGGGGGAGTGAACGGAACGATGCTCGCGACGCCTAGCATGGTCCCGGGCACGGATAGGTTCTCAACCGGGGTCCCCACGGCCAGCTGGAGAGACCGACGAGGGCGAAGGAGGGGCGCTGCCCTCCCTCTTATCTGGGGGTGCCCACAGGAAGCAATTCCACAGCCCTCCGTGACCTCGCCTCCTTCCCACAGAACACCGGAAGATGCACACGCGAGCTTTCGCACGGCCGCCCCTCGGCTCGCTCTACCTCGAGCCTTTGCTCGGCGGTTCCGGGCCTCACGCGGGGCTGGGACTCGCCGCCTCAGCAGCAATCTGTCGGCAGCCCCATCCATCATGAGCCAAGGAGGGCGGGTCACGTGACTGTCCTCGGCTCGGCACCTCAGACACCGACCTGGGCCCCAGCCAGGGCTGAGCAAGACGCCGCCCTGCATTTTGCTTCTGGCCGAATCCTCGGCAGCTCTTGGTTTTTAAGTCTAGCCCAGTTAGCGAGCCGTCTTTTTGGCACCGGAGCTCCCGGAACGAACACTGGGCAGCCGCGGGCCAGGAGAATTTCTGGAGCATTTGGCTGTGCTTTCTGAAAAGTGGGTGAGGTCCTCATTGAGACTCTGGCCCGTTAGTCCATCTTGGAGCCGAGAGAGGTTACGTTCAGGAAGCGTCTCTGGCCAGCTCGAGCGGCGTCTTGTGAGTTTCCATTTCGGGGCCAGAAGGAAACCCACGAGGAGCCACCGCAAGCAGCCTGCAGCCAGGTGTGCCGTGGGAGGCGGCTCGGAGGACTGAGGGACAAACGAGAACCACAGGCATTAAAAAGCTTAACAACGTTATGCGTTTATTGTATTTCATAGAGCCATGTTACACATGCGTGGTGCTCCAAACGGAGTCATCGTTAAATGTTTTTCCGGATGCAAAGCCATCTGATGCTTGATGCGGATGCCTTAAATACTCTAATATTTCTGCATCTATGACCTATGAGCTAAGGAAAAACCAAGGACAATTCCAGAAATGGCAAAGAACATTTCAGAAAAGATGTACATGAGACACAACGCTAAGTCCTTGAGTCGGGGCCTACGGAAGTTACCAGAAAGTTGCATAAAAACAATTGTTCTACGAAAATGGCTTGACCGATCACCGGCCGTCGATGACGGAGCCTCGTAACAGTTACGGATGTTGTAGAAACGAGGTTACTCTGTTCGGTACTGAGGCCCTCTCCCCTCCACTCTGGATCCGGACACCGTGTGGCCCCCGGATAGAGCAGCAGACAGAATACAGCACGGCAACTGCCCCCTCCCCGCGACACCCCGATGCTGCTTCTTACGGCACCTGAGCGTCTTGAACGAAAGGTTGTCCGTTTGACCAAAATTGCCGCTTTGTGGACAATCGACCATCGTGACTTAGACGAACGTGACCTCACCACACTCCCCCACTGCGGACTCCCAGAAACACGGGGAGTGGGGGGACTGGCTTGCGGGGAAGTCTGATTTGCCTGCTGACCTAACCAAAGCCAACATTCCACTTCAACATTCCCTTCGGTTGCTGTAAGGGGAGCGGAGGCGGCGTGTCGGCAGCATGCGACCTACCTCCACCATCCCCACGCGGTCCCAGCTAAGAATCCTCTCTAGCACCTACCGGCATCCCCTCGGCTTGGAGGGGAACGCCGGGAGCCTGCTGCCGCTGCTCTGGAGGGCCTGCGCTCACACCGTTCGGGCGAGTGGGGAGCCTGCGCGCAACATGAGCGGTGACAGAGAGGCCAAGGCCAGTAAGTCAGGGGGCAGTGGGGTGCGTGACCGGAGCAGCAAGGAAGCAGAGCTTGGAATCTGGGCTTCCCCTCCCCACGCCTTGGGGGTTAAGTCTGGGTGGAATGCACCCGCTATCGCCTGCTGGGCTTGACTAATGCCAACACCAGGACACCAGGAGCCAGGACAAAGGGCTACAAATTTAGGCGAGTACCCTGCCCCCTAAGGCCGGGCGTCCGAGGCCATCCAATGCCAGGCAGGCCCCGGCGGCCGGCAGGGTGACCAGGAGGAAGCCTCCCGGCAGGGCTGTTGCATGAAGGGATGCCTGTAACCGGCCAGCCTGTGCTCTCCCGCTGTACCAACCTCTGGGATCCTTGCTAGTGCTGGCAGTCAGACGTCCAGAAAACGGAAGGAACTGAAGCATCAAAGAGCGATAATGCACGGCCTTCCTAAGCCATGCTCACCTCGGGCCACTGAGGAGTCAGACAAGAAATGCTGGATTCTCACCGCCCGTGTGCAGTGCGGGGTGGGGTCATCGGATCTCCGGGAGGGCCGGGGGTTCCGAGGTGAGCGACAGTAGCTAAGCGTGGCTGGGCAGCGCGAGGGCGGCAGCGAGGCCCCTCACCACACCGCAGTGACCGCTCGGGCCGACCGCGAGTCCCCCCCGGGGTTCTCGCTGAATGGAAGTGACTCTCTGTGAACAAACCATCTAGAACTCCGCTTGGAAACACTGGCAGGCAGGGAGATACTATGCCGTCAAAGGGTCTTCCTTCGCTCAAATCCAGCAAAATAGCGACATTTAAAAGAACTTGCACGTGAAAACCAAATGGGGGGGGGGTAGGGGAAATCTTGATTTTCCTCAAATCCTCAGGCCTTGAATCCGGGCCCAGCACACAAACACCATGTGAAACCAACAGTGGGAGTTCACTGTCACCTTGGAAAATAAAGGTCACTCTGGGGTGACAGCTCTTTATACACATATCACGCTTCCCCCTGAGCCCCGCTACGAAAAAGGGGGCGAAATGATAAGAAATCCAAAAATAGAAAACCACATCTCGTTAAGTGTAAACTTATCCTCTGCAGTTTTTAGATTACATTCGCTAGAAACACGCACTCGCTTCCGCTGGGATGGAGGAAAATAGGTCTATCGGTATCACTTCGGAATCAGATTAATCCTCAAGACAAGTGACTCACTGTTAGAACACCACTTCCAATTTTAGGAAATCACATCTTTTGCAAAATTATAAATTCTCACCACAAGCAAAAAACGAGTTTGGGCTCCGGCCAACGAGAACAACCGCTACTCTGAACAGCGCCGCCCGCGGATGCGTCTCCTATGCTACTGGGCACGGAGACCACCGCCAGCGAGGAGCTCGGGACATTACATGGTCTTGGAACCCTCGATCAAGTTCCTGCCAGCAATGAACTCTGCCGACTGAGGGAAGACACACGGACAGAGTGTCACGGGGGAGTGACGACTGTTCGCTCAGAGATGGAAGGGGCAGAAGAGATGACTGAGCCCCCTCCCCACCCCTGCAGGGATCAAGGCACAGAGGAAGGGGGACCTTGCTCCACATGGGAGCCTGGCTTCTCTGCAGGTCGCGGCATGGCTCTCGGGGCGGCCGGTGTGAGGCGGCCCCGCGGCACCAATCTGCCTTGCCGTGGGCCCTTGGGCAGAAGTCCTGAGGACAGCGCTGGGACCAGGCTCCCGTGTGGCAGTGCTGGGCGGGGGTGACGCGGCTCCCGACTCCTAACACGGCCACCCCGCTGGAGTGGCACTGGGCACAGCCACCCGGAGACCGCTCACCCGAGGGTGGGGAGGGAAGGTAGGGACGCTTCACACCAGGCGCATCGGCGGAGGCCTCGGCCCCGGGTCTGGCCAGAGAACCACGCGCGCACGGGGGCCTGCGGCTCTGACGGGGCCTCCCCCGCGGGCTTACCTCTCTCCTGACTGCCAGATACGGCAAAGCCTGGCTTATCCAGAGAACAGCTGGGGTCTTCTGATTAATTCACTTCCATCAAACTACCCAATGGATAACAGATTCTGAACGAATAAAAAAAAAAAGTGTCTGAAGTTAAAATTCTCATTTTATGATTCAGAAGGCACTTCAAAATTCTGGAGAGCCGTAAGGTCACTGTCGTTAGGTCACCAGCCCTCCTGTACAGGACCGATGGAGAAGCTGAAAGCGACAGGGCTACACTTGGGACCTGGTGGTGTCCTGGACATCTCGTAAATGAATCTCAGCTATTAGCTAGTTTGTCAATCACCTTGCAGAGTCAAGCATACAGCACAAAGACACACGGTGTATTTGCATTTTGAACAAATGGGATTTTGCTGTATCATGGCGGTTTATAAAATATTCTCGCGAGGCTGATATTTGACTCTAAGTAAAATTCAAACATTATAATCGTACATTTAGGAGGTCGCAGCGGGAGAGGTAAAGTACTCATTGAGTACAGCTGTCTCAGTCATCCAATCGCCCTGCCGATTTGCACTCGGTATCTGGCCGGAAGCGGGACACGAAGCCACCGGGCGCTCGGCTGCTGCACGCGCCAGCATTTAAAGACTCTGCCAGATGGAGGGAACTGAGGCTCCCAAACCAACAGCCAACGACCGGAAGCGCTTCCCGAGCTGCAGAGGTGCCCGGTCCCCCCCTCTGCTTGCGCCCCGCCTGGTTGCCGGCTTACCTTGGGCACACACACACACACAGGCCAGGGCACAACCGTTTCAGCCACGCTTCTGCTGGGGGCGGGGGGGCTAAAATCGAAATCCTATCTCCGATGGGCCCAGCTGGGGCGCGGGGGGAGGAAGGGGAGTTACTCTGAGGTAGTTCCTTAACTCGGGATGCCTGTCACCTACTCACTCTCAGAGGTCAGCACGCATAGGAGGGACCACAATGTCCGCGTGCTGCTGCAATCACAAGTCACTGTAGCTGAGTGCAAAAGTAAAGGAAACTTCGGTTGCTTTAGCTTCCAATTTCTGGGAGGCTCGAGAATTAGAATTACTCTGGACAACAAAAGGAAAGAAGACTGTGCTTTCCAGACCTTTTTCTGCCGTATTCTTTCTGTAGGATTGCTAGTTTATTGTTGCCCTTTCTGTTACATGGGGTGTACACGTCAGGTGGTAAAAGGTACAACACATTCTACAACTGAGCACCACTTTCTGTAACTGAACAGGCGAAGAAAGTACACGGAACACCAGCATCTGGCAGTATTTTTCGGGAAAAAAAAAAGTGACTAAAATGGGTTTAAATTGATTAACACTATTAAATCACATCTAATATTTGATACTACATGATTCAATACAGCTATACGATACAATTATACAAAATGTGTTAACATCAAAGAATACAACCGAAATTAAGATAGCAAACAAAACCTATATAACTTTTTTTTTTTTACAGGAAAATACTTTTGAAGTATGCATGTAACTGCCCATTCTTTTAAAGAAAATCTACTGCAAGCAAAGTTATCAACCTCCAGAAAAATCACACGTAGCATTACTAAGCATATCCCCAAAAAGTGTACAATATGCACACTTGGAAAATACAAAATTAAAAAAATTGTAAGCAACAGGTGAGCTTCGTATTTATAAGAATGTGAAAAGAAGTCCCGTTTTCAGCACTGTTGTATAAAGAATTGTCTTTTGATGCGAAGTTCATGAAGTGTCCTCTGCTGGGACCACACTTTACAAAAACACCGTGTTTTTGAAACGAGATTACAGAGCAAGATAGAGCATCTTAGCCATGTCATCTTATTAAAGTTTTTTTTTTTAATTTTTACTACTTTATCAAAACATGTCCCTTAGGTGTGTAGGATTCATTTTTAAAATTCTTTCCTAGAAACAATATACAA
This sequence comes from Paguma larvata, assembly GCA_030068075.1. Classification (NCBI taxonomy): domain Eukaryota; kingdom Metazoa; phylum Chordata; class Mammalia; order Carnivora; family Viverridae; genus Paguma; species Paguma larvata. The sequence continues at coordinate 44,224,202 of CM057827.1, read as the reverse complement.
AGGAGAGGCGTATTTATTCCCGATCACACTCCTGGAAGGAAGATGCTCCCCCGGGGTCGAGAAGGGTCTTCTCCGTCCTCCTCCTCACTGGTTGTTTTTGGCCTTAGCGTGTGTTAAGATGTGGGATTTCAGGTTCGTCGACTGGGCAAACTTCTTATTACAGCCGTCGAAGGGGCACACGTAGGGCCTGTCCCCGGTATGGATGCGCACGTGTGTGCGCAAATTGAAGTCCAGTGAAAAGCGTTTCCCGCAGCCTTCGAACGTGCACTGTCCGGGAGAGACCAGAGAGAGCCCGCTCAGACCCGGCCCCGCTCCCCTCGCCGGGCGTCGCTCCCTCCCTGCTCCGGGGGAAGCGGGCCATCCCACCACAGGACAACGCCCGGACCTGCCGACAGAGACAGACAGCCCTCGTGACTTACGAGGGGGGAGACACACTTGGCGAAATACCAAGAATCTCCCTCAATGTCACGTTAAGGTCTTAGTACTTCTGTAAACGTTTCAAATAATAAAATACAAATGAGGGGCGCCTGGGTGGCTCAGTGGGTTAAAAAAGCGTCTGATTTTGGCCCACGTCATGATCTCACGGTTTGTGAGTTCAAGCCCCGAGGTGGGCTCTGTGCTAACAGCTGGGAGCCTGGAGCCTGCTTTGGATTCTGGGTCTCCCTCTCTCTCTCTCTCTCTCTGCCCCTCCCCCGCTCCCCCCAATATAGACAATAAATAAGCAAACAAATAAATAAATACAAACGATTAAGAAGGGTTCTGGTGTCAAGTATCAAAAAGGACCATGTTGGGACACTCGGCTGGCTCAGTCAGGAGAGCATCCAAGCCCCACATTGGGTATAGAGATCACCTAAATGAAAGTTAAAAAGGGGGCACCCGGGCAGCTCAGTCGGTTGAGCGTCTGACTTCGGCTCAGGTCATGATCTCACAAGTTTATGAGTTCGAGCCCCGCATCGGGCTCTGTGCTGATACCTCAGAGCCTGGAGCCTGCTTGGGATTCTGTGTCTCCCTCCCTCTCTCTGCTCCTCCCTTGCTCATGCTCTGTCTCTCTCTCTCTCAAAAATAAACAAACATTGGGGCGCCTGGGTGGCTCAGTCGGTTGAGCGTCCGACCTTGGCTCAAGTCATGATCCCACGGTTCGTGAGTTTGAGCCCCGCGTCGGGCTCTGTACTGACAGCTCAGGGCCTGGAGCCTGCTTTGGATTCTGTGTCTCTCTCTTTGCCCCTCCCCTACTCATGCTCAGTCTTGCTCTCAAAAATAAACATTAAAAAAGGTTAAAAAATAAAAAAAGGAAGCATGTTAAATTTAGAGCCGCATTGCTAGTTCCTTCACCTGTCACGGGTCTCTAAAAAGCAAGACAAAACCTGAACTATACTGAATCTCAGGCAGTAAAATTCCATGAGTTCCGGGCCAGTCAGCCCCAGGAAGTAAACTGCTTCCAGGCCACGGCGAGCGCACTACGAATGTAGTTTCGGGCTTCCATGAGCAAGCCGGTTTTCCCGCTCCGTGAAACACGCCCCCTCAGTCCCCCCCCCCCACACCCTCCAGCGGCCCGAGGGGAGGCCCGGAGCCGTGGCGGCCGGCTCTCCCGTGCCACCAGTTTTATTTCCCTCGGCTCCGGGCTGTGCCCACCCCCCACCCCCCAAAGTCTGGCCCGGCCTGCACCTTCCTGCACCTTCGGGTGGCGCGAGGGGCAGGGCCCGGCTCTACCTGAAAGGGCTTCTCTCCAGTATGAACCAGTTGGTGTCGTTTTAGTTTTGAGCTCTCGACAAAAGCTTTGCCACACTCGGCGCAGACGTGGACCCGGGGGCCGTGGGTGTGCAGGTGCTTCCTCATGGCCGAGTTGTCCCTGAACATCTTCGTGCAGCCCTTGGAACAGAGAGAGGCTTAGTGGCTCACGCTGCAGCCGCCAGAGGACCCAACGGCTCGACGGCCTCCGCTGATGCCAGAAGCCCCCCCAACCCCCCTTCGACTTTACTTAGTGTTACAGGAGAGACCTCGCATTCCGGAAGACAAAAATCAGATGGCTGGAAAGGGCCTTCTCGCTGAACGCAAACCCTTGTTTTACAGATGAGGAAACTGAGGCTCAGAGAGATCTTTAAGCAGACTTGCCCAAGGTCGCACTGCTAGTAGGAGCCCGGCTGGGACTAGAACCCAGCACCGTGGCTCCCGGCCACACCACAGCCGCCTCACCCCACATGCCCCCCTCGCAGTGACACGAGCCCTGACAAGCGAGCGGAGGCGAGCTGGCGGCTGGCCACCGCTACCTTCGGCGGGGCCCCTGATTCTGTGCGGCGAGAGCGGGCTGTCCTTCTCCACCGCCTACTGCTCCCTCTTCTCTCTTTACCTCTTTCCCCTTCTTGACACACAAAGAAGAGGGTCCCCAAGGAATGCCAACTGCAGAAGAAACTGATTCGGAGACACGCCAGAAGAGAGGCGGGCGCAGGGGCACCAGGGCGGGGAGGGGAGGCAGCCGGGCACGGGGCACTCCCTAGCCGCCCGGCCTTGGCCGATTCTTCTGCAGTTGCTGTCCGAGAATGGAGGGGGGCGGGGGCGAGCGGACAGCACGAGGGGAGGACGCCCCCCAGCCCCGGGGCATGAGGGAGGGGAGAGCCACAGCGTCTCCACCTTGACCCTCAGGCTGTGTTTCCATTTAGAAGATGGCACTTCCCAAGGATGTCATTTGGAAAAGAAGTACACAGAGAAGCCAGAGCCGTGACAGGCAGGGAAGGCGTAACTGTTTTCAAATGCTTATTTACTTTTTGGCTCCAAAAGAAATAGTTTCACATTTCAGAATCTCCACAGTGAAAGCGTTTAAAAAAAAAAAAAAAAAAAAAAAAAGAACACAAAGGACCCGGGAGAGAGGCCAGCAGGACGCCCCCAAATGAGGCTTCTCCTCCTGCAACTGTCCATCTTCAAAAAATTCTTTATTCCATGAAACATGTCTCCCCCTTTCCTTTCTCTTCGCCCAGGAGGTACTTCTTTTTCTGTGGGTTTCACACCCATCCGGTTAAGTGTGAAACACACCCGGCCAGCGCCTCCTAGGGCTTTCTGGGTTATCCTTCTGTTTGGAAGGATAACCACATTTGAAAACATTTAAGCACCCCGCTGGGAACACGCAACTAACAGGGCAAATTAAGAAAACTGTGCAGGAAGTGAAGTTTCTTAGGCTTGCTTGGGCAGCACCCAGAATACTTTCCAAATTTCCGTCATGAGTTTTCGGTCCCGTAAAGGCTCACGGGTGAGCCACGACCCCGTGTCTTAAGACTGACTTGTAAAAGACCCGGTCAGGAGAAATACGATCCTGATACTGGATATTCAATACACGATAAAAGGAAGAACAGAAACCTACAGCCACCCCATTTAATAGCATTTGAATTTAAGTGGCCTTTACTGCACAACACAACTTACAGCACAACTACGGGCTCTGGAATTCAGAAACCGAAGATTATAGCTCCTCACTTAACTATGAGACGGAAATCAAGGTGCGGTTTCCCAGGAGCTCTCTAACCCTCGCCGGCCGCGCACCGAAGACCGTCCCCCTAGCATTACTTACTTTATGAGGGCAAGCTATTGTTCTTGGAGCATCGTCTTCTTTAATTTTCCTTGGCTTCATTCTTACCAAAAAGAAAAAAAAAAAAAGAAAAAAAAGAAGAGAGAGAGAGAGATTTGTAGGAGCGGGTAGACTCATCTGGCATAAATCATATAGCCCCTGAAATGTCGGCCTTATAGACACAAACCACCAAGACCACACCACGCGCCCGGGAGCGAAGGGCTGCGACCCCGGTGCCGAGCGCCCGTGACTGGGAGGCACGTGCCCGTCTCACGGACGCAGGGCTGCCGCCAGGGTGTGAGGGCAAGCAAAGGAGCTGGGGCAGCTCGGAAGGGCCCTGAGGTCGGGGTGCTTCTGGCATCCGCTCTTTCCATAATGCAAGAGACCCCCAGCCCAAACCAGAGGAGCCTCCCGGCGGGAGCAAAGCGGGCGTCCAGGAGCAGCGGCTGTGACGGTGAAGACGCCCCGTACAAAGGGGACGCCAGGTACGGGGAGGGTCTCCAACTCGATCCCTAGAACACCGCTTAGAAAAAGGGACGGAGGGTTCATTTCATACTGACAGGCCTTATCTTTAAGACAGATGCTTCTTGAAAAGGACACAAAACAGCTCCCGTAAATGGGGCTCACTTACATTATCTCTAGAAAGAGACACAGTAACAAACTGTTGGCACTGGTGCTGGGGGGTGGGGAGGGGGAGCCCCTAGAGACTGGTGGCCAGATGGGACACCCCACATCCTTTCCCGCTGTGTAATTTTTATCACACTACTACTTTCCGTGGCGGTGAGAGGGAGACTACCGGTTTTCAAAAAATAAGTGCTTTTTTGTTTTTTGTTTTAGCGACAGAGATTTCTGGCCCTGCTCTGGGACAGGGTGGAACGAGAGGCCTGACGCGTCCGTGGGCAGCGGGGAGAGCCCCGTGCGGTGTCACTACCCAGAGAGCTGGCTGCTTCCAGAGCTTACCTACCTGCCATTTCCACTGGACCAACCTTTGGTCTTTTGTCAATACTTTCTCTCCAAATACTCCCTACAGATCTGTGTGGGGCAGAGGGGTGAGAGATTAAGAGTTCCTAGAAAAACTAGAAAAACAGATTTACGTCTCTGAAACAGCCGTCCTCTCCTGTCCCTGCGTCGGCCACCTCACGCTCCTACGCACAGGTAACGGGTAAGCAGTTAAGTCAGCGAGGCCCTCCCGGGAGGAGCTAACTTACCGGCACTCTTTTCAGTTCGACAGAGTTCTGTGGTCTTCATTAAGTTAGCCAAGGCCCTAACAATATCCTTCTTCACCCCTAACCTGGGAAAAGGATGACCTGAAGCTTTTATTTGGTAAAACCTGAACTCGCGAAGTCGTCTAGTGAGAACGCTCCGTCCCTGGGGCGAGCGCCGGTGAAACCACCGAACCGGCGGCTGTGGCTCAGCTCTACGCTTCGCCTGGTCTCAGCCAAGAGGAGTCTGTTCAAGACGGCACACACTTCCCGCTCTCAATCCTAGGAGACATTTCCGGCTTGGTACCCGCCCTGATTCCAGCCCTGCGGATACGCGTTCGCTCTTGTACTCGGAAGCTCGCCCCCTCGGTTGGCAGACACGTCCTAAGCGCCCGTGTGCATACAGGGCTCTGTCCTGTCCCGTCGTCTTCCACGATTAGATCCCGGAGCTCTGAGGACGAGCTCCCGGAACCAGGGGGGACCCAAACTTGGTGCCACTGCGCCACCTGGAGGTAACATCCGAGTTTGGAAAACAACAGTGACCCACGGAAGAGGGTTCTACTCCAGTCAGGTATTAATAATCGAAAACGGTATACTAAGAACCAAGTTCCAGTCTTCCGAATGAATAATGTTTCTTCTCTGATGACTGCACGGAAAGGCTGTGTCTCGACTGCGGAAATGGCTACGTGACTGCGCCGGTCTAAACTCTCCTAGGTGGCGCTCGGCTAAGAGAGAGTGAATTTCACTATGTGCAAATTATGTAAATAAACGGACTTTGACAGGTGAGTCGCAGACAACCGCTTCCTGTCCCACCCATCTGGGGTTCCCATGTGGGCGCACGGTCAGCGAGCTGCCTGCCTCAGCAGGACACGTGTGCCCACTCCACCTTCCATACGGCTTCTTAAATTTATTCTTAGGAACTTGATTTTCAAAAACTGTTTATCATGGAAATATTCAAATATACACAAAATTAAAGAGCATAGTCCCCTGTACCAGTTACCAAACTCTCGATTCCTTATATGTCATTATTAAGCGGTATTTTTCTTAAAATGTCATTTGCAAAATGTGTGCCATTTAGCAGTATCACTGATTTTAGAACGGAAGTGTAACATGTATTTGGACGAACACCCCTGGACTCAAGAAGGAACTTGAAGGTTTAATTGCAGCCACTCTTAAGCTCCTTGGCAAATCCTCCTCCTCCACCACAGAGTGGCAGATGAGGCAGTAAATGTTGGCACCTTTTATATTTTATTTGAAGGCAAACACCGAAAAGGTCATCTTCCAAAACCTAGATTGAGAAGCGGTCGCACGCGCGTGTGAATAAAGGCTAAAGTTAAAATCTTCATGGCACCACCGATGGATATAGAACCTACAAAATAAAACCACTGTCTGAAATCCTAAAAAAGAACAATTTTTTAAAAGACTACGATCCTATCGGAACAACCAGGCCTGCAGTTTCCCCGACTGGGATCCTTTACGGAGGACACCACCGACGGTGGCGCAGGCGCTGTGGCGGGGCCAGCGCGGACTCCTAGGGGCCACGCGACCTTGAGCAAATCACTGAACTTCTCAGCCTCAGTTTCTTTCTCTGTAAAAAGGCAGAATGCTACCTGCTTCGGGGCTGCCGAGCCCGAGAGACGATGCACGCGAGGCTCTTGGGAAACGGCAGCTATTATCATCCCCGGCTGTGTGTTAAGTGGGCCTCGCTAAAAATTAGTTCATTCCTTTAAAAAAAAAAAAAAATCAAGCCAGCCAGACTCAACACCCCAGAAGGTTCTGGTGCTCTAAGCCTCCGTCTTCAACTAAAGGGCCGAGAGACTGGAGAAAACGGCACAAATAGAAAGGCGCCTTCGATATGTCACGAATCACGAGGAGGAGCCAGGTACCCAACAAGAGAAGCTTCCTGTTCGGTTATAAAACCGGAGCGGCGCTCCCCGGGGCCTGGCCGCTGGCCTCGCCCCGGCCCGCTCTGCACACGTGGAAGGAACGATACTGTCCAGCCCGGACTCTCAATGCCCCAGGAGCCACAATGAGGCTTCTCTGAAGCAGCGGTTCTTGAACAAAAATAAGCCTGTTTGCTGCCCAACAAGCTTCGTGGCCTCCAGACTGGAAGTACGGCCGTGGCCGTGGCCGTGGCCGTGGGGCAGGAGGTCCCCCGAGCACAGCTCCCCCCGCAGCCGCAGCTTGCCTCCCTCCTGGGCGCAGAGCACACTGCTGCCTCGGACAGACGGACACGGGCCGCCCAGGGAAGCGGCTCTTCTGGGACGGTGAGCTTTCCCGAGACGGTCCCTGTGGCCCCACTGGCACGTCCCAGCTGCGCGCCGACCCCGTGAAGGAGTCTCGGGGCGGAGAGTGGACAACGACAAAAATGACCAACGTGGGACCGACCTGACCCCTCGTAATCCTGCCCTTCCTAGACCACAGGCTTCCCAAGGGCTGGCTTCAGTGGTTGAAAAAGGCACAAAGGTGGTCTGATCTCCCCAGGAAGTGGAACTTGGTCCCCCCGCCCCCACTGACCACTTTCTGAAGTATTAAAAAGAACAAAGTTTCCTTCAATACCAGGACTTTCAAATTAAAGCCCTGATTTCTTCGACTTGCTCCCACACGTGTCACTGACTTTCCAGGGACTGGCCTTCCAAGGCTCCGCGTGGCAGGGAACCCGAACCCACTGCTCCGTCAGGTTTCGGGGCCGGGGCAGAAGCCCGTCGCCCCAGCAGGCAGAGGCGAGGAGGAGCAGCGAACACGCCGCCTCGAGGCAGCAGCTGAGGCCCAGAGCGGAGGCGGGTGAAGACGGGAGGCCAGCAGAGCGAGTTCTGTGGGTCTTTACAAGTGTAGCCGACGGGGTCTGGCCGCCGACAGCTGGACACTTGCTGCCTCTTTGCCTCTGGCTCTCAGAGCCCCCGTCCCGCCCCCAGGGCCAGGGCCCCCGGAGAACCCCATTCGGCAGCTGGTTGCGCCCATTCTCGAGATGCGAAGACCTAACAAAATAGGACGTTCCGGGCTCCAGTAGCTCCCACCACGGCCACCGTCCAATCAGAGACTGGCTCGGCTTGACGCGACCGGTTCCACGACACCATGGACAAGGGGGACGAGCACGAGCCCAACCGTACACCCCCACTCTGTACACGCCGTCAGGAAGAGCAAGACCGCCTTCTGTCCGGCACACGAGGTGAACTCGAACGGCCGCGTGAGGAAAGAAACACACGCTGTCGCCGCGCACGTACCCCGGGGACCGCAGACCGTGCCCGCGCGCCAGGACCGCGTCTCCTGCTCCAGGAGCCCCGCGCGGGAGCTTCGGGACACGGAGAGACTTGCAGAGTCGGGCCAAACACGTTCCCTGCACTTTAAATATCAAGTCTACACCCACTTTCAGGCCTTGGCTTTCTCGGCACGGCCGCGCTCTTCCGGGGGGTTCTGCTGACCTTCTCGTTTTTAGAAACCTCTTTCCCGTCCCACCACCGCCTCCCGGCGTCCCTTCCCGTCCCACCCATCCTCCGTTCCCACCGCGGGACGAACTCGACTTCTCCTGAAGAAACTCTTACGACTCACCGACTTTCTCCTCTGAACTGGTCTCCGGCCTGCCACACCAGAGTCCCTAGGGAGGCTTCCTTGTGGTCTGCGAGTGACCCCCTCAGAAAGGGCGCGTGCGACACAAGACCAAGCCTTCCGTGTCTAGAACTGCCGCTCTTTTGCCTGGTATTTGACTGGCAGTCCTGCCGGATCAAGGATTCCAGTTTTATAGTAACTTTTCCTCACAAACCGCAAAACGTAGCTCCACTGTCTTCTAATTCTCGACTGCTGGTGAGGAAAGGTCTCGCCCGATCTCGTGGGGTTGAAGGCAGCCCTGACACAGAGGCAAGGCCACGTGGGAAACAAGCAGAAACTTCTATTCCACAACAGTGACACACCCCTCCTGAGTACGGGGCCGAAACACCCTATTTTCTGTTCATAAAATGGGGACGAACTTTCGGATCAGCTGCCGCAACTCGTCAGCGAGGGGGGACAGCCACGGTCACCAACACCAGTTCCTGCTGCCCACTGGCCCCAGGTTCCTTCTCTCTGTAAAACCCTGCCCCCGCCGTCTGCTCCTCCGCCGAATACTTCTCGATGCAGAACTTAAGAGAAATGTTATTCGTCCCTCTCTTGGACCTTCTGACCGCCCCGGTGGCTTCCGTGATGCTGTCCTCACTCTCCCAAGCCGCCCTCTCTCTGTTGTCACTGGTTCCCTTATTACCCTCTGAGCACAGGGTCTGAGACACCTTCCTGCTTCGCCACCCGCCTCGAGCAGCCTGGCCCGGACTCGCTTCCTGGCACCGCGCGGAGCCCAACGGGGATGACGCCTCAGCATCACACCAGACACTGCCCACCCTGAGCCCAAACCGGCGCCCTCTCCCAGGCTCCTGCCACCCAAGATGCGAAGCTTTGAGCATCGATTTTGAGTCCTCCTTCGCAGAGACACAAGGCCAGTCTGGCTCTCAGTCTTTCCCACTGTCCCCTGCCACGCGGATCATGTGGATTCTTTCACAGTCTGGCTGCCAGAGTCCTGGCTCAGGCCTCCGTGACCTCTCCCACCTGCCGGCTGCACCAGCCTGGAGACAGCGGACATGCAATTCTCTCCTAGTCCACGTGTGACCACAGAGGCCCTTCTCCACTGGTCACACACCTTTGGCTGCCGCCCGCTGCGCACGGAGGACGCCCACGTACGTCGGCCCGGTATTCACAGAGCTCGACGCTCTCTTAAACTCCAACTGTCTCCGTGAGCATCCGCGTTCCCAGCCAAACCTACCTGATCTCCAAGCACGCGGTGAATGGGGGGGGGGGGCGGGGGCGGGGACTGCGCACCCTCCCGCTGTGCACGTGCCACGCCCGCATCGGGAAGGCCAAGGGAACCGCGTCTTCCAGGCTCGGATCAGAGGCCACCCCTTCTACCAGGCCCCTGAGAGCGCAGCCCCTACCCTCGCTGAAGTCCAACACAGTGACGAGACGTGACTGACTTGAAAAGCACATGACCACACTAAACACTGCAGGAAATGTGACTCAAGGCTGTCCGAGAACTCTAATCTCACGGCTGACTGTGTCTCTACAGACTCCATTTTTATTTGCTTTTGGCGGGGGGGGGGGGGGGGGGGGGGGGGTACGGAGTTAACATTTGAGTAACGTGCCAGTATTTACAACAGGAACGACAACAAAAGCCGGGACACGGTGTCATCAACAGAAGGACAGAAGCCTTAACTGCCTGGGGGAAGCCGTGCTCAATCGGAAATAAGCTCCCGTGTGTCATTCCCCACGACTGCAATTTCACAGGATGGGACAAAAGGGCACGAAAACCCCTGTGGGACAACACATCTGACTCTTACACCCGTCTGACTCGTGGGGAAACTGAGGCTCCAAATGGCAGGAGGTCACCCACCCTGTTTTCGGCAGGGCTGGGCGAGACCAGGACGTTCCAGGGCCTCCGGCTCTTACCCGCTGTGCTCTGCTCTCGGGAGAAGACAAAGAGGGCCCCGCTCTGTCCCTAGATGCTTCGGGATCGCAGGGGTCTCTCTTCCTGCCCCTGCCCCTGCCCCTGCCCCTGCTTCCCGGCTGCCGCAGGCTTCGCTCCCCCTCGGTCGGGGAAAGCAGTCGTCCTTCTGCTCCAGAGTTTGAGTTCTTTTGGTTTTACTTACGCTTTCGTCTCTGTGTTCTCACATCTTCGTAACGCCTGCCAGACGGGACGGGAAATAAACACCACGAAAAGGGGCAGAGGCTTCTGTGGGAACCCGGCCCGTCTCTGGCGAAACCAACTACAGTGGGTTCGGGTCTTCCTGACCGCTCGCCTTGGACGGGCACGGGGGTCCTGGCCATAAATACCTGACCCCGTCCTGTCACATCAGCTTCAACGAACAAAACGCCGGGAGCCTAACCGAGGACCTGCAGCAACATGAACGGGCCGGCCCTCCCCGGTGGGCGGCTGCGCCAGGCCCAGGGCCCCCGCAGCTCGAGGGCGGTGTGAGGACAGCCGCTTCCCGGCACGGTGTGTGCGGTTTGTTCCCAGGCGGGGTCAATTACGAAGTTAAGTATTTGCTTCATCCCGCGGTCTGCAAGGGTCTGCGACGGCGCCGCTCACACGAGCAGCATCGCTCCTGCTAAAAATAAAACTAGCCGCTCTCGTTCTCACGGGTTTCCCTGGAGCAAGAGTGCGCGCCGCCGCTGGCACCTGGGCACCAAACACACGGCCGCCGCCACCGAAGCACTTTGCACGATTAAACAGAAAGGCAAGTTCTTCCGACTTACCTAGCAAATTCCGCCAGCTGTTTGGGGTCTGAGAGGTCAATGCCGGGTATCCCTCCAGGAGGAAGCTTCTTCCCGGTCATGTACTCCGAGTAGTCAGGAGGCGAGTTCTCTCCAATGATCTGCTCTTCAACCACGGTCTCATGGTCGATATCTTTTTTTTCATCTGAAACACACCAGAAGCTTATTTTCGGTGGAGTAAAAATGTACGTGTGGGCAAATACGTTCAAACACTATGAAAAGGGCTTTCACGAGCGGCTTCTGAAACGGGGGATTTACAGCTGCTAGCTCCATTTCTTAACCACCCAGGCTTCCTCCTCCGTCTCTGGAAATCCCGTTTCTGCTTGAAGGTCACCAAAATCTGCGATGCCAAACTTCTGTGCTAGCGCGGCCGCCCTAGCCCGTCGGGAATATTCTCCATCCCTGACTCGGTGCTCGCCTGCCTGGGGCCACCCCCACTTCTCGGACTTCTGCTCTGTCCAACCTACACGTTTTCCGTGAAGTGGCCCCGCGGCCCGGAGGCTCCTGCTCCAGCCTTCGCCGCGTGGCTGGCACCCCCCCCCCCCATCTTGCTGCTCTCCCCACACTCTCTGCTCTGGCTACACTGGCCTTTCAGTTCCTCCGAGGATTCCCGGCCCTTCACCCCAACCCCGTGGCCCATGCTCATGCAAATTCAGAATGACAGCGCCGTGATTCTGTCGGCCTCTCCCGCTAGACCGTAAGCACCACGAGGACGGGGATGCTGGTCAGTTCTGATCCCCAGGGCCCTGGGCAGGCTGCACACGAGCGGCTCTCAACAAATACGCATTCCAAGAATGCACACCCCTACTCATAGGTCTGACCGTCACAAATCCAACAGGTTAAAAAAACAAGGAATACTGGCCCCCTACATCCCAAATAGCAAATCCTACTGATTTTTGAAAGGTCTTCTCCCTTTGCCCCACGGCCATCAAAGGTCAAGACAGATCTTACCCTCATCTCAAACCTCAACGACTGTGTGCCGTAAAGATCAACTGCCACACGAAATACAGCTCATGCATCTCCACCTGCGCTGTGGCCCTTCAGGGGGGGTGTGTGTATATATATATTTTTAATTTTCTTTAATATTTTTGAGAGAGACACACAGAGCATGAGCGGGGAGGGGCAGAGAGAGAGAGAGAGAGAGAGAGAGAGAGAGAGAGAGAGGAGAGAGAGACAGAACCCAAAGCAGGCTCCAGGCTCTAAGCTGTCAGCATAGAGCCCGACGCGGGGCTCGAACTCACAGACTGTGAGATCATGACCTGAGCCGAAGTCAGATGCTTAGCCGACTGCCACCCAGACGCCCCATCCTCTTGCTCCAGCCTCAGATTCTTACCTCGTCCTTGAACTCCTAAAAGTACTTCTTCGTAACCACACCAACAAACTCTAAATCATGCTGTCAGGCTCCACACTGTCACCACAGAGCCCGACACAGGGTCTGAGCCCACAAACTGTGAGAACATGACCTGGGCCGAAATCAAGAATCGGATGAGGCCCCCAGAGGCCCCCCAATGTTCAATGCTAACTGAAAATTTCTGCTTCTCTATCGAAATGCTTCGCAAACAGGTGTAACCATAGGACTCTCCAAAGTGAAAACCGGCTGGTTCAATTCTTACCTTTCCACCAGGGTTAAAAAACATGACTAAAAACCAAACCAAACCAAACCAGACCCTACAGCTGCTACCACCGAGCAACGATGCCCAGCTGCCTGACACAAGGCTGGCACCAGGGTATGTGGGCAAGATGGAGACAGAAGGTAGCTTCACTTGATTCCTTTGGTCATTATCATGTTCGAGCACTCTCGGCAATAAAAGCACAGAACGGGACCCTTTTAAACTCTTAAGTTTCTCTTTTCTCCCACCACTCTTCATCTCAGAAAGCAGCCTTCATCACTGCAAGGAACCAGAAAATAACGGCAGCCGACAGGTCACCGAAGGCTGGCGTGCAGGCACCGTTCTGATTACCACGCGGATCGCCCCGGGAGCGGGAGGGAAAGCTGAGGCCCAGAGACGCTGAGGAGCCTGCTCAGGGCTAACTGGGTCAGTGAGGGGCAGATGAAGCCAGGAGGCCTAACTCGCAGACCTGGGGCTTCACTGTTGGGCCCAGCTGCCTCTTGTTTGGACCGAGAAAGATCTCGACAACCTCCATCCCGGGTTACCTCTTTACAGACAAAGATGGCTGGCGCGTGCCGGAAGCACGGGCGACACGGCTAATGATCACAAGCCAGAAAGCTACGGGGGCCTCTGCACCGCAACCGGATTCTTTCACTTCTGTTCCCAGCACTGTCGTCACTCCTTCGCCTTCCAACTTCCAGTGGAGGCCCGACCTCTACTCCATCAACTTCCGGGTGCCGCAGAAAAGCTCTCACGGGCAGGGAGCTATTTTTCCTCAGGGACGTTCTGTGCTTCTGTTCCAAGGATGCCAGCCAGGCTGACGATCACGCTGCCGAGGAGGCTACTGATCGTGAGAGGCCAGGGCAAGAAAGGTGACCGGCCGGCTCAGCTCCAAGATGAGGGGTCACGGGCTAAATTATTCCGTGCACAGTTCAACACACGTCAGCTGAGGCCTCCTATGCCCCTGGCACCGTTCTGCGGCACCGGAAACAAAACGAAGCCTCTGCCTGCTGGAACTTCTATCCTAGTGAGAAGAGCGGTCTGGGTTCCGGCTGCGACAACACAACTACCACAGACCGGGGGCTCAGCCGACAGGGGTTTGCGGCTCTCCATTCTGGAGATAAGGTGTCAGCCGATTCGGTTCCGGGGGAGGGCGCGCTTGCTGGCTGGTGAGCAGCCTTCTTTCTTGCCGTCGCACGGCAAAGACGGGCCATCGTCTCCTTCATGGCCCTTCTCTGAAGGGCACCAGTCCCATCGTGAGGACGCCACCTCAGAACCTAATTACTTCCCAAAGGCCTCACCTCCAAATAAGATCATATTGGGGCCTTTAACTTCTGAATTGGGGGGTTGGGGGGGGACACAAACAAGTCAAGGAAATGCTTCCTCAGGCTCCAGACCCAGTTCTCAGCTCGAACATTCAAGAACATCAAAGCGCCCGGAGAACAGTCACCGACATCACTAAAAACTATGACCCAAAACAGGCATGAAAGGAGAGCAAAGAGAGGCTGACAAGTTTCACAGTCCCCAAGCACAGCCATGAGCCGAGCGCGCCCGCCAGCCTCCCCACACTGTTTTCATGGTTCCTTTTTATATTTTTAAAACACTTTTCGTTAGACATTAACAGTGTTGATCATTTTAGCCATTTGTAAATATAACCATTTTAACCACTATAACCACCTTAACCACTGTAAACGTGCAATTCAGCAGCACTAGATACAATCACAATATATATTATATATACATGAGCATATATGAATGTATATATATTATATTGCTACTAACTATATGGGACATTTCATCATCACCAACAGAAACTCGGTGCCCACTAACAGTAACTGCCCCCTTCCCCTGGTAATCTCTATTCCACTTCCTGTTTCTGCAAATTTGCCTATTCCAGGCACCTTTAATTTAAGTTTTTATTTTAATTTAATTTTATTTTAGCATGAGAGAGCAAGAATGAGCGGGGAGGGGAGGAAGAGGGGGAGAGGGAAAGGAGAGTGGGGGGGGGAAGGGAAGGTGGGGGCGAGAGAATCTTAAGCAGGCTCCACAGAGCGGAATGCGGGGCTTGATCCCACAACCCCGGGGTCATAACCTGAGACAAAATCAGGAGTTGGACGCTCAACTGGCGGAGGCCAGCCACCCCTCCAGACGCCTTCTCTAAATGGAATCTAACAGTATTTGTCCTTCCCCCATCTGGTGATTGCACTAAGCACAATGTTTTCAAGGTCCCTCCGTGTTGCAGCACATACCAAAAAAATCCCATTCTTTTTCGTGGCCGAGTAAGATCCCTGTGTGGACACACATCTTGTGTAGCCATCCATCTACTGACCGACACACCGGCTGTTTCCACCTTCCGGCTGCTGTGAACAACCGTGTGCACGCGCGCCATCCGTTTTGATAAATGACGTTCTCCTGAAGCACAGCCGTGCTGCCCTGTGGCTACTTGCCTGCCACTTGCCTGCCACGGTGACAGTGACAAGGTGACCAAGGTGACGCTGTGGAGTTGATCAGTTGCATCAGGACCTACAAAACCTACAATGTTACTATCTAGCCCTTTGCAGAGAAAGCTTACTGACCTTTTATGTGTATGATGGGATTTTTACTTAGAGTAAACAGGATTAAACTATAGCTGAGATGTTTTTATACGAAACAAAGAACAATTTCTGACTGTGAAATTACCAAATAATGGGACTTACTACCAGAAGAGACATTTGTCAGCAAGTCTTTTCGTTTAACCTTTATTTTTGAGAGACGCAGAGAGACAGAGCACAAGCAGGGGAGGGGCAGAGAGAGTGGGGGGAGACACAGAATCCAAAGCAGGCTCCAGGCTCTGAGCTGTCAGCCAGCACAGAACCTGACGCGGGGCTCGAACCCACGGACAGTGAGATCATGACCTGAGCCAAAGTCGGATGTTTAACCAAATGAGCCACCCATTCAAGTTTTATCTTGGAGGACTACACACGTCTGGGTTATGAATCAGATGGGTGGGCGGGGGGTTTTTCAGGATCTTCAGCAGTCTAAGCCTCTTGCTGGCATTTCTCGGAGGATGTCATCAGCCAAGCCAGAGAACGATGGGGGAAAGACATGTACAGAGGACCTGGAATTCCGCTTTAATTTGAGGTGCCTGTGAGACACCTAGTGGACAGACCGCAAGGAGATACTTGGATATGCAAACGTGAGGATAAAAGAAATTAAGGCTAAGAGAACTACCTGGACACTACCGGCATGTGGACTGCGCGTAAAGCCAGAGAAATCTACACTATCATCCACTGGAGAAAACAGAGAGAGGGGAGGGCTCAGACCAAACATCTGAGTGATTTCAACATTGTGCGAATGGGGAAGACTTTTTGGCAAAGGAGCCTCAAGGAGTTCTGCCCAGATGCAGGGAGAAAACTAGCTTTGTCTCATGAGAACTGTACTCAGTCACTTACCCAGTGAAAGTGACACACAGTCGAGGTAGTCTGTCCAGAGGACAGCCAATAACCACGCGGTCTGCACGTAATGGGAAGACCACGCTCACGGTGACTACAGACAGTCTGCTTCTGATGAGCCCCACACACCTGCAGTTCCAAACACCGTCGGCGACACAGTATTCTTGCCGTACGAGATCTTTTGTTGGGTCTTTCTAAATAATCGCAGGATGCTTTCATAACACACCTTTCAACGTCACGATATTACGTTTGTCACTTATACCTTAGTAAAGAGCACGTGACACAAACTTAACCTGCCGGAACTCCCTGAAGACCGCCAGCACGCAGAAATCATCAAAAGGCCCGTTAAGGATTCGACACAAAATGTCAGGAAATAAACTACTGAAAAAAAATCGCATTTTTAAAAACAGCTGTTACAGAAATGACAGAAGACGCTAGATTTTATGGTCAGAGAAATCCAAGACAATGTTTGCCTCATTTTCACCAAGAACTGGACACACACTAAAGCAACCGATCGAAGAATGTCCATGTCTGATATTGTTTGGTCATTTAATCTGATTTTTGCCAAAGAAAATTTGGGGGAGTTTTTGCTAAATATAACATACACATTTGCCCCTTAGTTCAAAAAATGTATTAGTGGAACATATTCTCTTTTCGTACAGTTTTATTAAAAAATGTTTTACTGTTATGTATTCAAATAAAGAAAAATTCCCTCTGCACTGGCCATTATTTTAATCCTCTCACTTCATAATTACTACTGAAACAGGTTTGCCCTGTGGAGGGGGAAGGTATTAACTCATCTGCTCTGAATGTCAAACATGTTATGGACGCCTACCAGCTGGCAACACTACAATAACGTATAACGAATACACACCAGGCCAAGCAGGCTCATGAAGCAAAATACCTAAACCTCCTCTAAAGACTGTTGCACATACAGACGCCCCTCTGGAGGGTTCCCCGAAGGCAGGACTCAGCAAATTCTCTCTGCACGGCCTCAGGGAGGCATGCAAAGTCTCACTGCGATGAATCTCCATTCTAACCCGTTTGACTTAAATTTAGGATCCTGAGAACCAGAACACAACTGGACAAAAAGCAAATTAAAGCCGAATTTCAGAATTCCTAATTGGAAAAGGCTGAGAATCCAGGTCACTGATTCAAAGCGGGGTAAGTGTGGTAGGAAAAGACGTAATGAGAACTTCCAGTCGAAACCGGGGTCAGGTGACTCCAGCGCCCACGAGCGCTCGCCACCCGCGAATGACCTACGACCGCCAGACTCCAGTAAACTGGCCGAAGCTGGAAGAGAAGAAACAAAGCCGAGCCAGTACCACCCGTGAACGGGCACACGCTTTGTATGCAAATGTGTGGAAGCAGCCGATCCTCTTCCGAGGTGTGGTCTAAGGGCCAACGCCAGCCTCACACGGAGGCTCATGGCCGCGGTCCTGCCCCTCGCCTGCCCTCACCCCCGCCTTTCATCATCCCGCACCATCCTGAGAAGGGCGAGTACAGTACCACCAGACTTTTTTTTTTTTTATTTTAGAGGGGGGCGGAAAGGTAGAGGGAGAGGACTTCAAGCAGGGTCCGCACTGTCAGCACAGAGCCCTCCGTGGGGCTCTATCCCCACAATCCTGGGATCTTGACCTGAGCTGAAATCAAGAGTGGACGCTCAACTCACTGAGCCGCCCAGGTGAGCCGCCCGTGAGACACTGTGGGAGACAGAAACCACATTCGCATATTATAGCCAATGGTGGTAACTGTTCTATCATTAGTTACTGTTCATTGGCAGTTAAGTTTTAAGCTCGCGTGGTTTCAGGCCTCCGCTGGCGGTCTCGGAATGCACACCCACAGATGGGGGGGCTCATATAAGTAAGTATAAATACGCCCCTGTCCTAACCCCACCTCCCAACAGCTCAGTTTCCCTCTACATCACCAACCTAGTTTGAGAGGCAAAGGCAAAGAAATAATTTACAGTCAAAGTGGTAGGACCGGGGCCCTGGCTGGCTCATGGAGCACGTGACTCTTGATCTTGGGGTGGGGAGTTCGAGCTCCACGGGGGGGTAGGTAGTACTTAAAGTGAAAAAATAACTTTGAATAAAGACTCAAATATACTAAAAAAAAAAAAAGAAAAAGAAAAAGAAAGATCAAGGAATTAAATACATGAAAAGGCTGGAAACACTCTACAGGTCCTAGGTCCAGGTAAGAGGCTTAAAAAGTGGAGCCTCGGGCACTTGGGTGGGCGGCTTAGTTGGTTGCATGTCTGACTCTTGATTTCTGCTTAGATCATGCTCCCAGGGTCATGGGATCAAGCCCTGAGTCAGGCTCAGGCTGAGTGTGGAGCCTGCTTAAGATTTCCTCTCCCTTGGGGCGCCTGGGTGGATCAGTCGGTTAAGCATCCGACTTCAGCTCAGGTCACGATCTCTCAGTTCATGAGTTCGAGCCCCGCGTCGGGCTCTGTGCTGGCAGCTCAGAGCCTGGAGCCGGCTTCGGATTCTGTGATTCCCTGTCTCTGTCCCTCCTCTACTCACGCTTTCTGTCTCTCAAAACTGAATAAACATTAAAAAAAAAAAAATTCTCTCTGCCCCTCTTCCCTGCTCAAGCATGTGCCCTTTCTTTAAAGGAAAAAACAAAAACGTGGAGACTCACCTGCCCTCCCCACTCCAACCAGATCGGACCTCTCACGATGTTACTCAAAAAAAATTATTTTAATTCTTTAACGTTTATTTTTGAGAGAGAGCGAGCACGAGAGGCAGCATGAGTGGGGGAGAGGCAGAGAGAGAGGGAGACACAGAATCCAAGGCAGGCTCCAGACTCTGAGCCGTCAGCACAGAGCCCGACGTGCGGCTCGAACTCACGAACCATGAGATCGTGACCTGAGCTGAAGTCAGACCCTTAACCGACTGAGCCACCCAGGCGCCCCTCACAATGTTATTCAACGTCGAAGAAAAGCTATGTGGTAGTTACAACTTTCCCCTTTGCACCCCCCACCCCACCCCCGCCCCGCATCCAGTCTGCTCTCCAAAGCCGGAGCCTCTTTCCTGCAAGAGGCCTTTCATTCCTGTCAGTGATTCTTGCCTGCTTTCCTCGTTTCTTAGACCACCTAGAAGGCTGAAACCAGAGAGCACTTTAAACAGCAGCCACTGTGTCTGGAATACAGCGAGGGGGGAGCCCGAACACCTTCATCCCACGTCCCCAACCCTCCTGGGGGTAAGGGGAACAGTAGGTCCTACGCTTGCTGATTTTTAAATGGTGAACTTCTGTCCAATGGTGTCTTCTGGACGCACGTGAAGGACATGGAAAATCCTGAATCGCCTTCGACTGGCTTACATTTTAAGTCTTCGCCTGTCCTAGGACGCCACGTGAAATTCTGGGCACCAACCTGGCTTGGGAACTGCACGTCATCACTCGGCGGGCCTCTTCCCATACGAGCAGTGTTTTAGAAGTCGGTCCTAAGAAAGGCTGGACTTCCCTGGAAGCTTTTCTCATCTTAGGTCGAGTTATCAGTAGCATTGTTTCCCTTTTCACCTTGACTGACAGGGAGCTCGTGAGGGTTGGCCCTCATGTTTCCTTTTTTCTCCTATGATCCTGATCTTCTATTTCACCGAGGCACACGTGTACTTACGTATTTACTTTTTTATATGGGTTGGCGAGATTTTTTTCCTCCACACCTTTCATCTCAGGTCTGACCCTTCTAGGTGACTTACGACAAAAGCGACATTCTCGACTCCCCAGTGCTATCACCCAAACCGCCCCTGGGAACCCGGGGCGGGGGGGGGGGCACAGGAGCAATCGCTCACAGGCTGTCTCCACCCTTCCCCACCGAAGGAGACCCGAAGACAGGACGCCGTCACCCACTGCACACTTGCTTCTGCCGCCGCTGCCGTACGCCTCGAGGCAGACAAACCTGGAAGGTTTTAAGGCCATGTTTTTGGTGTAGGACATCGGCCTCAGGAATGTCAAGTCACGGACAGGAAGAAGCCCGGGTAAGTGGCAGATCCAGGACTGGAAACCAGGATCGACCCAAGTCCGTGCCTTTCCTAAAAGGGGACACTCCTCTGCCCTCGCCTCCCCCTTCACACTTCTTTTCCACCCGTGCAGTCAGGGAGGAGAGCGGCATTCCGGTCTCTAGGCCGCGATTCTGCCTTCCCGCGCAGTCTCCACCCGCTCGCGCACTCGGGTCCTGACCGCAGATCCTCCATATGCCCAGGGCTCAACTAAGGCTGCAGGGTCACGGGCCCCAAACTCACTCTCTAGAGGAAGCAGACAGAAGCGAGTTAAAAGCAAAAAAAGCAAGCTAATTTCAGACAGTGCTCCGCAGAGCCTAGGACGGGGCAGGAGAGGCGGAGGCGGAGCGGAGGACCAGGCACAGGCAGGCCGCAGGGCTGCAGCGCGAAGAACAGTGCCGCACGAGAACGTGGAACCGGTGGTGGGGCCGAAGGAACGAGTTCGAACGGAAAGAAGGCTGGTATGGCCGGAGCATCAAGGGACAGGAGGGAGGCAGCGGGGAAGGAAAGAGGGACGCAGGCCTGTGTGGCCGATAAGGAGTTCGGGTTTTACGCAATGGGATGGGGCACGTGCAGGACGTGTGGACGTGTGTGTAAACGCCAAACAGGGCACAGACCACGGTAACCATTAAAAAAAAATTTAATGTTCATTTTATTTTTGAGAAAGAGAGAGAGCGCGTGTGAGCAGGGGTGGGGCAGAGAGAGAGGGAGACACGGAATCTGAAGCAGGCTCCAGGCTCTGAGCTGTCAGCAGAGCTGGACGTGGGGCTCGATCGAACTCATGACCGAGCCACCCAAGTGCCCCACTGTAACCATTTTCAAGTCTACAGTTCGATGGCAGTAAGTATATTCACATGGTTGAGCTGGAAGGGTTTTTAAGCAGGGGAGTGAAGCCATCTAACTGAAGTCTTAGCAAACTCAGAAAGCTGTAGATAGCATGGGCCTAGAGCCCGAGGGGAAATCAGAAAACCGTACACAGGCCTTGTTAAGATTAATACGGGAGCCACCCGCATCAGCACAAACTACAAGTGAGTTACCAAGAAAACCAGAAATGAAGGGCCAGTTGTCAATCGGGAGAAGGGGCAGCAGCTCCCCCCCTCAAGGGTTTTGGGAGCTTACGAGCTAGAAGACATAAAAGGAGAGGGGATGGAGTCGAGAACCAGGAAAAGCGTGACAGTCTGTGAGGCACCAGAAATTCTGTAGCTTGTGACTCTCCTGGGAGAAACGGGATCCAGGGGCACCTGGGTGGCTCCGTCAGTTAAGCATCTGACTTCGGCTCAGGTCACAATCTCACCACTGGTGGGTTCGAGCCCCACGTCGGGCTCTGCACTGACAGCTCAGAGCCCACTTGGGCTTCTGTGTCTCCTCTCTCTCCCTCCCCAGCCTGCACTCGGTCTCTCTCTCTCTCTCTCTTAAAAATAAACGTTAAAAGAAAAAAATGAGGGGAAGGAAACACCCACCACCTCAACAAGAGACAGGGTCCCGGCTCCAGGAGAAGCGCTTCCGGAACGCCCGTGGCGGCCTCCTTCCCCCCTCCACGCTTCTCCCAGTCAGGGGACATCATTTACCCAAGGGAAGAAGAGCCCGTCACAACCATTTGCGTCGTCTGCGTGTTTAATCATATCCGAGACCAGCGTACGACCAAAGTGAGGGCACGGTTACTAAGAATTTTCCTCGGGGGCGCCTGAGGGGCTCAGTCGCTGAAGCATCCAACTCCGGCTCAGGTCACGATCTGGTGGTTCACAGGATGGGGTCCCGCGTCCAGCTCTGTGCTGACGGCTCAGAGCCTGGAGCCTGCTTCGGATTCTGTGTCTCCCTCTCTCTCTGCCCCTCCCCTGCTCTCTCTCTCTCTAAAATAAAAAAAGGTAAACACTAAAAAAATATACTGCTAACATTTTCTTTTAATCAATGGGGAACCTGGGGGGCTCAGCTGGTTAAGCTCAGGTCATAATCTCGCGGGCGGGGAGTTCAAGCCCCACATCAGGCGCTGGGATGACAGCACAGAGCCTGCTTGGGATTCCCTCTCCCTCTCCCCTGCTCATGGTGTGCCCTCTCTCTCTCTCTCTCAAGATAAATGAATTTAAAAAAAAAAAGTAGAGGGGGAAAAAAAGCATTTTACTCGAGTTCTTAATACCTCATTCAACAGATCATGTTAGAACGAGAGTTCCGCTTTCAGAAAGTGAGCGCATCTCCCTCCTGTCATGCAGGAGTTCGGGAAAGAGTAGAATTTCTTTGTTCTAAAGGAACTGAAAATGTCGTTAGGGATCCCCCTACTCTAAGTCATCTTACAAAGCAACCAAGGCCAAAAGTCAAGATTCCAACACGAGCGACTTTGGTCAGCGCCTCTGAAGAGGAAATCTGCGGCTGTTACTGACTGGACTCCCAGAACCCCCAGCTGGCTATCGTTGATAATCACTCGCAAGGTTAAACAGAGCGGGACCTACTATCGCAAGGTACTCAGGACCAGGCAACAGCTCCCCTGTGTCATGAAGTCCACCACACGGAGAAGAGCGCCGACTCAGACGGTGCGATCGACCAACTTCCAAAACCTACACACGTCTTCCCGACACTGCACTAACCGTAATGAAATTATCACTGTCAGCTCCTAAACAGCGTTTCAGACGCCAAACTTTAAAATACAAGATTTGAACGTTTATCCAACAGGGCTATAGAAAACAACCCCCCGGTAAATATTCAGATTCAGAAATTATGGCAGGTTTTCACTTTTAGGTACTACATGTAGGGGAAGGAGGCAGAGCAGAGTTCAGAGAACGGTCCCCTGGGAAGAGCGGATCGGGGGTTAACACAGGAACGCAGATCTTAAGAAACGTTCATTCTACTAACTGTTTATGCTAATAACCGGGTCCTACGTTTCTCGACCTTAAAACAAACCCACCTTACTAAGCAGACCTCAACAACAAAATTAAAAAGCCTTTTGTAAATACCCACCCGGGAGGCTGGCAGACGTTTTTAAAATTATTACTTGATTTAGTCTCCTTCCAAAGCCGAAAATGCTAGCTGTAGGTACTGACCTTTTCCTGATACGGACTTCTCCTTTCCCACCAGGGGGAGTCAGCTGTCGATGGTGGGAGGAAAAAGGAAAGGCGAGAGACCTGGGGAGAGTGTGCGCCGGCCGGGCTTTCAGGACCACAGGGCAGGAACTAGGGTCTAGAACTTCGCCTGCCCTAAGCAGGTCGCAGGCTGACAAGACCACTTTGGAGGGCTTCCCCGGCTTGGCTCCGCGGGAATTTCTGTGCGCAGCACCTCTAGTTACAGACAAACAGCAGATAAAAAAGGACGAGGTGGAAAACCCACAGAGTGGCGGCAAATGGGCGGGACTAGGAACTCTTGGCAAACCTTGACGTTCCTGATATATGGAACTGAGAGAAAATTAAATACTTTTCAACCTCCTTTCGATTTACTGATTTTAACATCAATGGTTTTTGAGTCTTCGATGGTTTACTCAATCCAGTACAAAGCACGTCTAGATTTGGTCTAACAGAAGATAATTAAAATACCAACAGCCTTGAGTGAAGGTCTTGATTTCTGAATCCCCGAAACCTCAAGGTTTTCAAGTCTTAGGCTCTTCTCAGCACTGAGGGTCTTCAATACTCGGCTTTTATCATCAGCTTCCTATTCGGCCCAACGATTAAGCAGTTTGGTTGATAGTAAGCTCTATAAAATAGGAGGTCACTCCCATACAATAATGATGACAATTTAGGGGAGAAATAGACACATGAGACTGTGTCCTAAATGCGGCAACATGGAAATGTTCGTTAGTCATACGCCAGGGAAAAAAACAAAAGTAAACGTGGGTCTTAAAGCAACGAATCAAGGATGTTCATTCAAGACATGACTGAAGCGTGATGGAATACTGACACATACTTTCAGCCTTCCTGAGGCTCCGTCTTCTTATCTGCAAAGTTTAAGCAGGTGCTGCTCTAGGGTCTGCATAATAGAATACTATTCAGCCTTAAAAAGGAATAAAATACCTTCTACAACGCGGATGAACCTTGAAAACAGACTAAGTCAGACACACCAGACCAGATTGTATGATTCCATTTATTTTTTTTTAATGTTTATTTATTTTTGAGACAGAGAGAGACAGAGCATGAGTGGGGGAGGGGCAGAGAGAGAGAGGGAGACACAGAATGTGAAGCAGGCTCCAGGCTCTGAGCTGTCAGCACGGAGCCCGACACGGGGCTCAAACTCACAGACCGCGAGATCATGACCTGAGCCGGAGTCGGCCGCTTAACCAACTGAGCCACCCAGGCGCCCCTGTATGATTCCATTTAAACGAAATGTCCAGAACGGGCAAATCCAGAGAAACACAAAGTAGATTAGTGGTTGCCAGGACCCGGGGGGGCGGGGTGGTGGTGGTGGATATTGGAGCGACTGCTAATAGGTATGGGGTTTCTTTCTGGGTGGTGGAAATATGCTGGAATTAGCGAGTGGAAGCCACTGGACTGCGCCCATGTGAATTACATCAGTCAAAAAAGAAGAAACAAAAAAGCAGATTTCTAAGGACGCTTTCAGGTCTAAAGCTAGTGTAGAATCACCCGATTCCCTTGCTGTTATTCCATTAAAAAGACGCCAATCACACAGACTGCTGCTACTCCGCGGGAGAGCACAGTAAGGCGGCACACGAGCAACAGAAACCCGCAAAATCCCAACTGGTTTCCACCAACACGCTGGCTCCCACTTCATTTCTTTTAACCAAGAGGTACTAGCAAATACCCAGAGCCCTGACAATACCCTGTGTACCATTATTTTTATAAAGACTTCAGGTAACTGAGCTTGGACTTGGGCAAAACTGTCCCCTCACAGCTCATTTCCAACCTAAAGGACTTTTCGTGAAACCACAGCGTAGTTAACTCTGATGCCTGGGATCAAAGGAGGTTTGAGCACGCGAAAGCACTGCGCGCGCTGCCTGCCACGGTCCGCACACAGACACGCAGAAATTCAGCCTAACGGTGAACCTGCTTTGATTTCGTCACCTATCATCAATCGCCTCCTTATTTCAGTTCCGAAGATTACACCACATGCAGAATTTGTACTTGGGACGTGGTTAATCACAGACTGCTTAGCGTCTCTTCAGTGTTAATTCCAAACCGCAAGGACAAGGGAGAAGGAGAGCTTACCGCAAAACATGTCTGAGGAAACAGGCCATGCGAGGTTATTGCCATCAAATATTTATAATTAGCTTTCTGCACAGAGTACTCTGTCAGGCAGACCACTAACTCTGCAAAGAAACGGGCATTAAAATAACCCCAAACTGTGCAACTCTGTTAGCAGCCACTTGCACAGGGGAAATGATGACTTCTCAATGCTGACTTAATTGTAAATTAACTCCCATTAGTCAGGCCCCTCCGACTTTCCCCCCTGACTGGCTGACTTGATCCGCATGGCTTCGTCAAGCAAAGCTCCCACTACCAAGTTTTCTGGGTATGGAAAAGTGGGTAGGCAATTGGTAAAATCAAATACAGAGTTTATAACACCCCGGTTTTCTAAATTTCTATAAAACCAACATGTCCTCACTGTGAGATAAAATAAATTTAGTTTCATGCGGTTCGCGCATCTTTACGTCAGCATCTAATTTCAAGTGGTATCCTGAATTCAGCAAAATTCAACAATAAGCAACCCATACTGATGGGAAAACAGGTCTTTTAGTTTCAACACGATCCTGCACATGCGCTCATTCTATAGCCACCAGCGTCTACAGAAGGTACTTCGAGAACCAGGAAGGAAGCGGACAGGTCTCACTTAAACATGTACCTCCCACTACCCCCAACCTCCTAAGACTTCCACGAGACACTGAAATCCAGGTCAGCAGCGACTACTCATTCATACTTGCTACTGGTTCCTGGCAGCACCTCGGATCCCTCCGCTGGGTCCTGAGTCACATATCGGTCGGAGCTTAGTTATCTGGTCTCGGGGCTTTCAGGAGCTACAACCAGACCAGCCTCTTCACCTTCCGCTTCATTTGTTCCTCTCAATCGTTAACACCCCTTTAATACTCAAGGGTCATCGCACTTCGAGGCTCCACCCAATTCTGAGAATTTATGAGATAGCGGTAAAGTAATCCGGGGGAAGGATTCTACAACAGAAACTTAGTACTAAGTGCGATCTTCATAAGACGCCGACTGACTAGCCACGGCAGGATCGTTCTCAGTGTAGGCACTATCCCGGCAATTTAACTAGACGGCCTTCGAAAACAGGACCAAGAAGAGACCCTCAGGAAAAAAGCCAGCTTCCCCGTAGCTATAAAGTAAAAAAAGAAAAAAAAAAAAAATAACAAAACCAAAGGAAAAAAAAAGATTTCAACACGCGGGTAAGTCCCTTTTGCCCTAGATATTTTCTCGGACTTTGGAGAATCTCTCTCTTCACGGGGGAAGTAGGTAGATGGCCTTGTATCAACTAAAAATCGTGCGAAGACTTAAAGTACTCGAGTTTATTTAGTGACAAACGTCCCCGGTTACGTAGATAACCGACCTAGCTGCAACGCGCCAAACACTTGACAAATTGAAACGTCCCCAAACGTAAAGGGTTAAGAGCAATCTACAAAACCTCGCGGACCCTCGCCCCGACGTGCTGCGGCGGGGGGGGGGGGGAGGGGAAGCGAGGACCTCGCCGGCAGCGCGGTGACAGGCCCCGGCGGCGCGGAGCCTGCACACGCGAGCCCTACGTGCCGCCCAAGTCCCGCCCCACCGAGGCGAGCGCGGGGAGCGCGGGGAGCGCAGCCGCGGGCAGAGTCCGGCCTGCGCGCGGGGCGTGGGAGCGGAAGGCGCCTCTCGAGAGCAGCTGAGGGTCCGGGGAAGGGGAAGGGGGCGGGGCGGGGCCGAGACGCCCCCCAGAGGGAGGCGGGGGGAAAGGCGGCGGCGGGCGGCCCGGCCGGGCGCGAGCTCCGCGCAACCCCGCCGAGGCCCGCCCCGCGGCCCCCACCCCCAGGCCTCGCGGGGAGCCAGCCGGGCGGGGGCGGCGGACAACGGGCCGGCGGCCGTCCGTTGGCCCGAGCGCGCCCCGCCCCGCCGCGCCGCCCCGCCCCGCGCCGCGCGGCCGCCCCGCCCGGGGAAACTACGCCATTGCGGCCTAGCGGGCGGCGCCGCGCCTCCCGCCGCCATCTTCGGCCCGCCGGCCCGCCGGCCCGCCGCCCCCGCCGCGGCCCGCCATCTTTTGGGGCCGCCATACTTGCCCTGCGAAGAAGATGGCGGCGCCCATCACACACATAAAACATGGCTTCCCTTCAAAACAAAAACATCCCGGGGGCCGGCGCGCGCCGGCGCTCACCTGAGGACCACATGGTGACCGAGAATTCGCCCTCCAGGGTCTTGATCTGCACCTGCTTCTGCTCCCACTTCTTGTTGCCCGCGTCCGCGCCGCCCGCCGCCCCGGCCCCGCCGCCGAGGTAGCCCTTCTTGCCGCTCTTCTTGCCGCCGCCCTTCTTGACGCGGCCGCCGCCCGACGACGACGAGCCGCCGCCGCCGCTCTTGCCGGCCGCCGCCACGGTGACCAGCGTCTGCTCGATGTAGTCGTCGTCGCCGCCGGCCGGCGCGGGCACCGGGATGAGGATCTGGTCCTCGAAGCCGTCCTCGGCGCGCAGCCCGTCCGAGTCGTCGCCGCCCACCACCTCCTCGCGCGTCTGCACCAGGATCACCTCCTGGTGGTGGTGCACCTGGGTCGGGTCGTCGGTGACGAGCGGCTGCAGCGCGATCATGGGCGGGTGGTGGTGGTGGTGGTGGTGGTGGTGGCCCGCGTGCCCGTGGCCGCCCCCGCCGCCGTGGTCGCCGCCACCGCCGTCCTCGTCGTCGTCGTCCTCCTCTTCCTCCTCGCCCACCACCGTGGTCTCGATGGTCTCCACCGGGATGGTCTCCACCTCAATCTCGTGCAGCTCCACGATCTCGGCCGGCATCTCCGAGCCGTCCGTGGCGATGTAGAGGGTGTCGCCCGAGGCCATGGCTGAGGGCTCCGCCGCCACGGCCGCGGCGGCCTCGGCTCCGGGGCTACGGGCGGGCGGGCGAGGAGGCGGCCGGCCGTGGGGAAGGAAGGCAGAGGGAGGAAGGCGGCGGGCGGGCGGGGGGAAAGGGGGCGGGCGGCGGGGGGAAGGGGCGGGCGCGGCGGCGGCGGCGGCGGGCTTCCCCGCCTCCTCGCCTCGGTGCGCCCCGCGCTCGCTCGGCCGCTGCTCGCCCCGGCGCCCCGCCTCGCCGCGCCTCGGCCGCCCGCTCTGGCCGCGCCTCCTCCCGCCCTCCGGGCCGGCGCTCCGCTTCCCCCTTCCTCCTGCGCCTCCGCCTCCTTCCACACAAATACCAACTCCTCACCCCGAGCCCAGATCTCGCCGCCGCCGCCGCCGCCACACTCCGCTCAGGCTCGGCCTCGCGAGACTTCCGCGCTGGCCTCGGCCCGCCCCGCCTCGCTCCCACTCGCCCACTGGCCCTCTCGCTCCTCCCCCTCTGCCAATCGATCTGCCCGTTCGCCGCCGTGGCCCCGCCCACTCACCCGGGCTCCTCCCGGATTGGGGTCGACGGGGCGGCCCCCGCGCGCGCCGGCTGGCCGCGGCGCGTGACGTCAGCGCGCCGCCACCGCCCGCCGCCGAGAGTCGCGCGACTCCCGCCCTCCGCGGTGCAACAGCAGCGAGACCCGCCGCCCCGGGCCCGGGCCGCCCTCGGGAGCGGGGCGTCGCCGCTGCAGCCGCCGCCTCGGGAGCCGGTGAGCGGTGCGCGGTCCACCCCGGCGCCGCGGGGAAGGGCGGGGCCGGCCGCGCGCGCGCGGGGTCTAGGCAGGCAAGCGGCCCGGAGGACGTGCGGGGGAGCGGGCGGCGCGCGCGGGGCGGCCCCGGCGCCCAATAAAGTCTGCTTTGACGAGAAACGCCTGTGCCTCCTTTTTCGCGTCGGGCGGCGTTTGCTCTTGGCGCCTGGCTCCGGGCGGGCGATGGCGGCGGTGAGTGTGCAGGGCCAGGCGAACAAAGGCGGGCGGGCCGCAGAGGAGAATGGCCGCGGGCCTCCTCGTCCCCGCATTTCGCCGCGAGCGCCCTTCCCCGCGAGGCGCCGGGCCCGGGCTGCCGAGCGCAGGTGGGCCGCGCCGGGCGGCCGGGGCGGGGCGGCTGGGCGGAAGCGGCGCGCGGAGCCCCCAGGTCCACCGTTGGGAGGATGTCCGTTATCCTTTTGTGACCCGCGGAAACCTGAGACGGGGCCGTTGGGCGCCCGCTTCGCCGTAGAGCTTGGAACCACGGGGTCCACGCCGCTCGTCGTGTCGCTCCGCTCCTTGTGGCTTTCTAGAATTTCCTTCCGAGCTTCCCTTTCTTCGCTCTCCAGCCAATCAGTGGTCTCCTTGACCACCGTCTTCACCTATTTCTCACTTTCATAGACACTCCTCCCTGTGCCCACCAGGCTTTGCATTCGTCTCATCCTTTAAG
Source organism: Paguma larvata (assembly GCA_030068075.1). Lineage (NCBI taxonomy): Eukaryota > Metazoa > Chordata > Mammalia > Carnivora > Viverridae > Paguma > Paguma larvata. Next base: position 44,194,708 of record CM057827.1, on the reverse strand, counting down.
GCTCCCCCGTTTCTCGTTCTACCCGCAACAGAGGCTGGGTATTTTTCCTGGCACGAATTAACAGCGAGTTCACCCTTCCTGAATAGCTGGTGCAGCGAGGTGATTTCGCCCTTACTCCTTTTGGTCCACCTGACAGTTGGCTAAAAGCAGTAAAAAATAAAGACTCCCCGATATTTAAGAAAATCTGGGAAGGCGTGTCTTGTTGAACTCGTTTGCCCAGTTTAATGCCGCGTAAATTCATTGAATGCATATGTTCACCACCCTTATTCTTGGAATAGCGTTCCTACAGTTGAAGCCCATGATTATTCTGGACTGCGAGCCATCGGTTCTTAGGTCCAACTTGTTAAAATGAGCAGGTGTCTTTGATAACATATTAGAGAAATGTGGATTCGTTCTGATTAAAAAGTGACTTGATGGGTTTCATTTAGTTCCTGTCTTTAAATGCCATTCGACTTTTGAGAATTTCAGTGTCAAGAGTGGAAAACTGGATCATTTTCTCTTTGCATCTGAGTTTCAAAACCTGATTAATTCCCCCTTGGAGTTCTGCACCCACACAGTTTGGCCAAGTAAAATCCGTTGAAAGAAGTCATTTCTGGCTTCATAGCTCATAAATTGTGCATAAATATTTCGCAAGTGAAAACCAATTGTGGGAGAATTTCGTATGTGGCTTCATTTCACTTTCCCCACTCTCTAGTAATTGACGAGAAAATGTCTTTGTCAGTGGTTGATACTTCCCCGTAGATACAAAGGAAATGGGGAGAAGTACCTGCCTAGCTTCTGAATCCTAGGTCTGTAGACGGTCACCGTCGCCGGGAGAAAACTGAAAAGGGGTTAAAGCCTGGCAAGGATGGCAGGTGCGACGCAGCGTTGAGATGTCCCTGAGCGCGAGCCTGGCACCTGCTCCAGGAGTGGTTTTTAAAACTTGCCCCGGAGCGGGTGACCTGTTTAACACAGGCCTGGAGTTTTCTGTGGTGGGAGGTGTTCTTGCTCCCAGTGTCTCAGCTGTGCAGGATCTCGTGGCGAGATGAGGTGAGTCCGTGCCCTGACCGCACACTTGCTGCGAAGGGTGAAAATCTCTTTAAAAGGACAGGCGAGATTGCCATTTCAGAACCACGGGTAATTTCGCTGCTTTTTCTCTTCTGTTTGGGCAGAGCGAATTGAGCCAATCAGCATTCCCTGTGACTATCTAGAGTCCCTTTTTGTTCTAGCAACAAGACAAATGCTTAGTGTTACTAAATCAAGCTGGTATTTCTCGTAACGCAGATTTTGGGTGCTTTTCCCGTTCCAGCTGTAAGGGCAGAGGTCATGGCTGTGTCTGTCTCTAGCTCAGGGTCTTGGACATAGCATGATCCTTGGCTTTTCGGCTCATCCAAAAAATGAAGTCGAAGGCAATGTCGAAGGGAGTTCTGGGCCATCGCGCCGGGCTGTTTCAAGGGTCTCAAAAGCTCCGACTTTGCCCGAGGCTTCCAGTCCACCGCAGAAACGAGCGTCCACAACTGCGGGTCAAACTAGAATGTTGGAAGAATCCTGAGTCATGCAGAGTTTTCCGGGAGCTCGAGAAGTCAGAGCGCTCTAATGCCCGAGGAGATGCGGCGACAAATATCTTGCAGGGAAGGCGCCTTCTGGCCATCGGGACAGTGGCAGGACAGAGATGGGGACTGTTAGCCGCGCCTCTTGAGGTCACCTGCCTCCTTCGTTGTCCCGATGGCTTCTTTCCTGAGACCTCTGTTAAATGCTCAAACGCCGTTTGAAGAGCCTGCGGTTTAGGGAGATGCATGGAGAGGGCGATGTCAGGAGGGGGCGGGCCGGGGGGAGAGGAAGGATGTAAATTAAAAAATGTTGGTACCCCTTCCGTTTTCAGACGGCGTGTCACTCATTGTGAGGATTGTGAGGAGGCCAGCTGTTAAATCTCGTTCTGCCATGTGTGCCTTTGTGACAGACTGGGAATGGTTCAGGTGACGACCTCATGACGCCAAACAATTTCCCTTCCCACCAACTGACGTAGCTTCCTTGTGAAATTCCTGTCGGTTAGTTCTAACGCCTCGTCCTTTTGAAGTCCCCTCCGCTCGGCAGGCAGCTAGCTGCCTGCATCAGCTGAAGAACGGAGAATGTCACAGCTGTGGACATTTTTGGTTTTGTTTTGTTTTAATTTTTTTTTAATGTTTATTTTTGAGAGAGCAAGAGAGAGGGTGCAAGCAGGGGAGGGGCAGAGAGAGAGAGGGGGAGACGCATAATCGGAAGCAGGCTCCAGGGTCCGAGCCATCAGCACAGAGCCCGATGCGGGGCCTGAACCCGCAAACCGTGAGATCATGACCTGAGCCAGAGTCAGAGCCAGGCGCCCTGACGTTCTTGGGTTTTTACGGCCAGGGAAAGCAAGCAGCAGAGGAAGGGACTGCTCAAGGTCACAAGGTCACGTTGCAAGGTAGCCATAGGGCTGCACGTAGAGCGAGCGTCTCCGGCTCTTGTTAGACTGCAAAGCCTCAAAGTTTGAAGGGGTCGAATTCCAAGTTAGGTCCAGGCTGAGTTTCCTTTTGTTTTTTTTTTTAAGTTTATTTTGAGAGAGAGCACGTGCACACTTGAGCAGGGGAGGGACGGGAAAAACGGAATCCCAAGCAGGCTTCCCGTTGTCAGCACAGCCCGACTTGGGGCTGGATCTCACCAACTGCACTCATGAGCTGGAACCAAAAGTCAGATGTTCGACTGACTGAGCCACCCAGGTGCCCCTCATGCAGTTTCCAGTGAAACACTTGGGAGAAATCAGGTTGAAATTTCATGTTTGTGCATCTAAATTAGTTATGCCAACTTCGTATCGATACAAGTCCAGTGAGGGGTGCCTGAGGGGCTCAGTTGTTTGAGCTTCTGACTTCGGCTCAGGTCATGATCTCCCAGCTCGTGAGTTCGAGCCCCGCGTCGGGCTCTGCGCCGGCAGCTCAGAGCCTGGAGCCTGCTTGGGCTTCTGTGTCTCCCTCTCTCTCTGACCCTTCCCTGCTTGCTCGCTCCCTCTCTCTCAAAAATAAATACACTTTAAAAAGACAAATACAAGTCAAATGAAACACCGTAGGCATGCATTTGCTGCCTTAATCAGCTAAACTGTAGTTCTCGGTTGCGGGGTCTCTGAAATCTGGGCCACGGGAAGGATAGTCCTCACTCCGCCCACGTCTATACTAGATCTGGAGCTTAAGCTGAGGCGAGGTGCCCTGACTAGACGTCCGTGAAGCTGCCCTGTACGTACCATTTCGTGTCCTTTCGTAAGGCCGCAGTCAAATTCTCTTTCTGAGGCTGAGCGGGTTATTTCAGTAAACGGATCTGGTTACCACCCGTACCACCAAGGAAAGCGAAGGCCTTCAGTGAAACACGAACCGAGTCGTCCTCTCCTGTGCTGGCCCAGAGCCTTCCGAAGAGATGCTAGATCGACTTCTTCGCGCCGAAGTTGGCTGCTCCCGCCCGCCCAGCCAGGCAGATGCAGCGTGTGGCCCCAACAGAATGAATGGATGTTTCTCTTGCAGCCTCTGGTAACTTGTATAGCCGCGCCGTTGCGCAGGGCAGGTGAATGAGGTTGAACAGAACAGCTTACGAGGGGGGGGGGTGGAATCCAGCCTCTCGGACGATTTTCTCTGAAGAGTAGTGAGCCGGGGAGTTCCAGTTGAGTCTGGCTGGTCCTTCTCCTTGCCGAGTGCCCGGAGGACACAGCCGTGACCGGGGACGACACGCTCGTCTTCGGGGAGCCCGAGGTTCGGAGGGGATAGGTTGTGAATAGGTGGCTCGCAAGTCCTCGCCGGGACTCGGGCGTGCGGAGTGCTAGGAAGAAGAGAGGTCGGGGAGCCTGTCTGGTGAAGGCCTTCCTGAGTACGGGACAGCTCAGCTGGGACTCAAGTTGAAGGGACCAGAAAGTGCCTGACCCAGGGTTTGGCCGCACACCAGCCTTTCATTCTTTTATGTTAATTTTATTGCTTTAAAAAATATATATATTTATTTATTTTTGAGAGAGAGAGAATGCAAGCAGGGGAGGGGCAGAGAGAGAGGGAGACACAGCATCCGAAGCAGGCTCCAGGCTCTGAGCTGTCAGCACAGAGCCCGACGCGGGGCTCGAACTCCCGAACGGTGAGATCATGACCTCAACTGAAGTTGGACACTTAACGACTGAGCCCCCCAGGCGCTTCTCTTTTATGTTAATTTGTCTGTGAGACAACGGTAGATAAATCAGGTGATAAATGCGGAAATATTGGGGCAAGCCCATAACCCTCATTTTTAGCCTTGGAAATTGAGCAAATTAACAGATTCGTCCACCGAAAGTGCTTTCAGGCTTGGCTCGGGTGTTTTCACTCGTCCTTGGTCGCTAACATCACGTCCTGCTTTGTTCTGTTGTCTTTCCTCAGCCTTTCCTCGTTCAAAATCCACGCCTGCACTTGGGGATTAGGAGCGGAAGTCGTTTTGGAACTCCAGGCCTTGTGAGACAGACCAGCCGCAAAGCGATCGGTGGGGAGAGGAGGCCGGAGTCACCAACGGCTTGGGGCCGGGTCTCCGTGGTGCCGTTCATATCCGGGTAACGTCCGCAGAGCCCTGTAACCTCTGCCCTTCATCTCCCCCGCTGTAAAGTGGGCCGGACCATGCCGGTCCTCAGGTGCCGAGGGCGTGCCCGGCAGCGGTGAGGAAGAGGCCCGACCAGCGTCCGCGGGGTGCCCGCGCGCCTCAGGACCGGTCCTATTTTCTCCTGCGTTTCTCTTTCTTGGGCGAGCCAGCCCCTGGCCCTCGCGTCTCAGCCGCTGCGCCTGTGCTGTGCGTTCGGGCGCTGCTGGGTTTACAGCTAACGATTGTACCCAGGACCCGACCCTCGGTTTCTCCGAGCGGGTGAAACTTCATTTCCTAGCCAGATGTTTGTTTTTTTTTTAAGAGATGTGCCATATCGAAGGTAAATAGAAGTCCGTTAGAGGTAGAATAAACAACTGGCTTTTGTGTTTTCCATGTCAATCAGAACTCAGTTTTGGGGCTGCCTGGGGGGCTCAGTAAGCTGAGCGTCTGACTTCCGCTCAGATCGGGATCTCGCAGTTCACGAGTTCGAGCCCCGCGTGGGACTCCGTGATGTCAGTGCAGACGCTGCATCAGATCCTCTGTCCCCCTCCCTCTGCACCTTCCCCACTCATTCTCCATCCCCCCCCCCCGAAAAATAAATAAACATTTAAAAATCCCTCAATTTCTCAACAGTGGAGCGCCCTTTGCCCCTGTCTGTGTTGCGATCTTCTGGTGTCTTCACTGCTCACATTTCTTCTCGTGACACAGGTGCTCTGGCTGGAGCGGGCGGACCCACGGAGACCTGGCGCCGGAGTGGTCACGGCGGGGCGCGGCAGCCTGGAGGCGGGAGGCGGGGAGGAGAGAGGCCGTCTGTCTCTCCTCCGCGTTCCCGTGAACCGCCTTCTGGTGCAGAGTTACCGGCTGACTTCCTGGGCACGCTCCGGTGCACGGTTCTCCCCCCGCTTAGGTCACGTCCTTCAGGACGGGGGGGAGGTAAGGAGGCAGGACTGTTCTATCTAAACTGCACCACCGTCCTGCTCCCCGAGGAGTGGGTCGGGCGTGTCCTTACGCCATTCTGCGTAAACAGCTTTGTCCTCGTGGCGGGAATGCAGTCGTGGGTCGAGTGCACCTTTTCCTTAGGGGTGTTTTGACCGAATCTTTCCGAAGGCGGTGGAGCCGCGACACGGCGCAAGGCCAGTGCCGCCTCCCGTGCCGCTCGGGCTCGTCGTCTCGCCAGCTCCCGGGTTCCTTGAGGACCGGGGGGCTCTGCCTGCGGTGTCCCTCTCCCGCCCGAGCCGCACCGGCCGGGGCCCACTGAGGCAGCCCCGCCCAGGTCTGTGTTTCGGCCTCGGCAGCTCCACCACCTCGTTCCCCCTCTTCGGCTGCCGCATCGTGGTCCCCGACGTGGCCGAGAGCAGCGGCGCGCCTGGCATCTTAACCCTCGCCCCCCTGTCCCTTCCGACCCACACCTCTCCCGTCGACCCTCCGCTTCGGCCTCAGACCTGATTTAGGGCTCTGACTCCTCCTTTCTTTCCCAGACTAGAAACCCATGGTTGATCCCGGGCGTCCTCAGCATCCCGTCCTGCTTCCATCCGATGACGCCTCACCCTGGGATCAACCCGCTTCTGTCTCTGCGCTTCCGGAACCCTGGGACCCGCGGCAGGAGACCCCGCTCGCGTAGGTAGACTTCTGCCATAACGCACGGGCTCCAGCGTCAGCTGCATGTTTAGTGTCACCCGACAGTCCCTACTTGTCACAGCTCCGCTTGCCTCTACCGTTTGTTCAGCAGGTTCTCTAAATTGCTCTCTTCCCAGTCCCTAAGAAAAGGGGATCCGTCCCTCCCCCCCCCCCCCCGCCCCGCCTCCTGCTTTAGGAAGACTGGAGGGATCAGGGTGCATTTGTTCAGGCGCCAGCTGTCTCCTTGTAGCCGTCTCCCAGACAGGTCGGCCACCGAGCTCCCTCCACCCTCCGACCCTGCAGCGCTGCCGGCCGAGCCCGGGTCCCCTGCCCGTGCTCTGCTCCCTGCCCTCGAGCCTCCGGGCCTCCGCTGGGCTTCGCTCCCGGGCCTGCCTGCCTTCTCCGGCTCTTTTCATTGGATTGTGTCTCTCCTGGTGTTCCCCCCCCCCCCCCCTTAAAGTTTATTTATTTTTCGAGAGAGAGCACAGAGCCAGATGCGGGGCTCGAGCTCATGACCACGGGATCCTGACCTGGCTGAAACCAAGAGTCAGACGCTCAACTGACCGAGCCGCCCGGGCGCCCTCTCCCGGCCTTTAGAAACAAGCCTCTGTCTTGACCCCGTGTCTCTGCGGCCGCGCCTGTCTCCTGTTCCCAGCTAAGCGCCCTGAGCCCGGCAGTGCCACCCCAGGCCCCATGTGTCCCCACGGTCCACCAGACACCCTGTCACTGGCCACGCGGCTGGAGGCTCTCTGACCTGCTTCGTCGCCTTCTCTTGCACCTGACACCAGCCGCTCCTCTGTCCCTGGACTTGCCGCCTTAGCTGCCTGCACCGCGCGGCTTGGTCTCCACCTTCTCGCCTCTTCTCCTGCCGCTCTCTGTGTTCTGTGTGCTCCCTCGGGTCCCCAAGTGTGACCCTGGCAGCCACCTGCATGCTGACCACTCTTAGCTTCCGTCTGTTCCGGACTCGCCCCGCCGTCCCGTATGGCCCGCTCGCTGCCCCGCAGCACCCCGGACGCACCGCCCGCCTGCCCGCCCCTCCTGCGGCTTCCCGTAGCGTCGCACCCCGTCGCTCAGGACCCAGTCTGGGCGTTCACCTTGGACTCCTCCGGCTCCCTCGTCCCCCGTGTGTAGCCACCACCTCCTGATGAGGTATGTCCGAGACACTCCGGAACGCCCGCTCTTCCCGCTTCCCCTCCTGCCGTCCTCACGGGGGCCCCGGCTCTGTCACCTGGGCTCCCGCTGCACCTGCCGCCCGCCCTCCTCCTCCAGGCGTCCCCTGAATTTTTCTAACGCAGCTGGGACTGCGTCGCTCCCCTCTCAAACCTCCGGGGCTCCGGGCGCCTCGGGCCCGGCCGGCTCCTCCGCGGGGCGTTCTCGAGTTTCCGCCTCGTTTTCTCACCTCCCTGCCCCCTGCGGACGCGTGCGCCGCGCTGGTTCCTGCCTCGTTTCCAGGCTGTTCGTGTCCCTCTGCCGAGCGCAGCCTTTCCTGCCTCCTTCACCTCTGCTCGTCTTCCAGAACCGCGCAGGCGACCTCTCCGGGACACTGGCTTCGGGAGCGCGTTTCCACGGCCATGGTTTCCATTGTTCTCATGGGAACGAAAGCGGCTCTCGCCCGGTCTGCTTTCCCACAGAATCATCCATTCTTCGAGGGTGAGGACAGTTGTCCGGTCCGCCTCTTGATCCCAGAGGGCGTCAGGGCCAGTACGGGACACCCGGGGCGCCTGTCTGAGCAGAGCCACCCGGTGGTGCGGCCACCTCGGCTCCCCCGTCCTGCCGCACGTGGGGTGAGATCTAGAATCCTTAGCTGGGTTTTAAGGAGACCTGGCATAGCAGGGGGGGGGAGGGGGGGGGAATAGGGAAATAGGAGCAAGACCTGGATTTGAGTATTCGTCTGGCCATTTATTAACTCTGAGATCTTAGAGGAGTTTCTAGCCTCTCTGGGTCAGGGTCTTTATAAGATGGGAATGTTGATGTTCAGGCTTGTCGTAATGGTAGATAGAAATAATATGTGCGGTGCTCCTGGCTATAGTAGATGCTAACTAAATTCCCTCATCATTACGGCTTTCCCTGCGCCATCCTCCTCCATCTCGACCCCCTCCCCCAACACCCCGCTCACAAAAGTTTGGTCTCCCTGCCTTTGCCCGTACTCCCTCCACTTAGGAATACCTTCCTCGTGTCCGCCAGCGTCCCCACTCAGTTCGGACCCTGCCTCATGACTCGCCACCCCCCCCCCCATCCTCCAGTTAAGAAATAAGCCCTTCCCTGGTCTCCAGTCCTGCACACACCTGGCATTCCCAGCCAATGATGCGGCTGGCTGTCTTCTCACTGCCTGTCGATGGTGCCTGGGTTGGAAGCTTCTGGAAGGCAGGGATGTTTCTTCTTCAATTTTGCAGGTCTCCGTGCTTCTGAGCACTCCAGGCCTGGAGCATCCTGAATGTTAAGGGAAGGGCTGTTCGCTTCGATGGGGGTCGGGAGGACGGACCTGCTTCTCTGCTGGATGAAGCCGTCGGCGGCGTCTTAAAGGAATCGAACCCTGTGAGCACTCTGGATTCTAACTCGCCTAGCTTACCTGTCCGGAAGATTCTTCGCGAGAGGTGAACGTTCCCATTCGCAAGCAGATAAACAAGGAGCTGGAAATGAGACGTCGTTCTAGAAAATCCGCGCCAAACACGGTGAAAAATCATCAGTCTTGAACTTAGTTTATAACGTGAAGAAAGCAACGACTGTTGTTTGCCCCAAGCTACAAGGAAGTCCTGTGTGTTTCTAGTCGTTTCTCAAAAGCGTATTCAAAAAGGAAATTCTGTAAGTAGACTACAGTTTGGGAAGACCGTCTCGTTTTGACCTGCTCAAAAGAACCTGACACTATCTCATCCGGCCCTTGTATTTTCATATTTTAATTTTTTTTAACATTCATTTTTGAGAGAGAGAGGGAGAGAGACAGAGCGTGAGCAGGGGAGGGGCAGAGAGAGAGGGAGACACAGAATCTGAAGCAGGCTCCAGGCGCCGAGCCGTCAGCACAGAGCCCTGACATGGGGCTCGAATTCACGAACTGTGAGATCATGATCTGGGCCGAAGTCGGAGGCTTAACCGACTGAGCCCCCAGGCGCCCCACATCCAGCCCTTTTAAAGCGAACGGTATTGCAAGTAAAGTCCCGTCACACCCGCCGCGGCCAAGAGAGAGTCTACATAAAAAGACCATTTCCTGCGGCAAGAAGTGCTTCATGGATTGGCGTACCGATCCGCCGGCTGGCAGGTTAACGGCGCCGTTGCATCACGGGCCGAGAGAGGCGTTTTGCAGACCCGCTCGCACACATCTGTCGCAGCCGTGAAGCGGTGATTTCCCTCAGACGCTGCTCATCCCCTGTCCCCGCAAACCGTTGGATTCTCGAAGCAAAGCCTACTCGCTGAGAGAACAGAAGCAGTCCCCTCGTGGCTGCGAGCCGGGTGGGGAGCCCTCTTCAGCAGGGAGCTCAGGACGGCGGAGTTTATCTGAACCCCTCGCTCTCAGCGTGCGGGGCTGCGGACCGGCCACTGCCCGCTCTTCACGCAGTCTGGCTTTTCAGTCACCTCTCCCCGCCCTGGATTCGAACTTGTTTTTATAGGATCCAAAGTTAGCAACTTCTGTGTTCTATACACAATGTTACGGGTCCATCTGCATCCTGTAAACTGTTTCTGCGGCACGAACACATCTGCATCCTGTAAACTGTTTCTGCGGCACGAACACCGACGCGGGAGGTGTCTTGACTGTCATTCAGCCTGCTCCTGCTGGCTCAGTGCCGGCAGCTGGCTCTCAGGTGGTCCTCTCGCAAACTGGGGTTCCACGTCATACATCTAGAGACACCCCGGGGGACTAGCCGAGGGCATTACTGCGTCACCCCACGCGTGTGGAAGCATTCGTTGAGCAGAACGTTAGCACCCAGTGCTCCCTCCTTGCAGAACCCGTTTTCTCCTGGCAGGTACCAGGGAGAGATCTGATCCCCTGGGAGGGTCTGAGGAGCTACTTTTGCTGAGCAGGTAGATCACGATTGGCCAAACCCCCAGGGCCACGTGTATTTCCTTTAGCCCGTGACCGATCTGAGAAGGAGTCGAAGAGAATGTCACCCAGCCCCGGCCATGAAATGCTAAGGAGAGTGCGTATTGCTGAAGTGGCTTTGTCTCCCTAATGAAAAGATAAAGCCTCAAGAGAAAACAGCCCTACTTTTTCATGCCCAAAAACCAGTGTGATGGTTAGGGCTGTGGCAGCCATTTTAGGACTGTGAGGAAAGGATGAAGAGAGTTGGGGCCGCTGGTCCAGCACCGCGGACCTGTGAGCCCACTGGTGCCACTGGGCCTGCGTGAGCCATTGCACAGGCCTGTTCTTGGCACGGCAGTACAGGTCGGACTGTCTTTCCCTCTGGGAACAGGGCGAGGAGTGGAGTGGAGGGGATGGCACACCAAAGGGGGAGCCACTCTTCCGTATGGCTGAAGGAGTTTTCTCTTGGTAGTTTGATGGAATATTATTTAAGTTTATTTACTTGCTGTACGAGAGAGAGCACAAGCAGAGGAGAGGCAGAGAGGAGAGAGAGAAAGAACCCCAAGCAGGCTTTGCGCCTTCAGCACGGAGCCCGATGCAGGGCTCAAACTCACGAACAGTGAGATCATGACCTGAGCTGAGGTCGAGAGTTCGACACTTACCCAACTGAGCCACCCAGGCGCCCTGGGTTTTAAATTTTGTGAACAGTTTTAATAATACGAAAAACTACCATAGTAGAATCATCAGAAACGGAGAACATTTGGGTGTATAGTGCAATCCCGAGGTTGGGGGGCAGCGTAGAGAGACAGGAGGTAAGTGTGTCGCACCGGTGCGGTGTGCTCCTGGGCACTGGGGTCCGGGGCGGGTCTTCTTTGTTGCCCTGTGTGTAGGTTTCACACGTGGGATCTTTTTTCTGATTTTTTTTCTCACTACAGTAAAAGACAAAACACAAAGCATGCCGTCGCGGGCGTCTTTCAGGGCAGAGTTCAGGAGCTCTGAGCACAGTCACGCTGTTGCGAACTCACCGTCTCCAGGACTCAGCAGCTTGAAGACAGAAACTTCCTGTTAAGCGGTAAAGCCCCCGAGTCCGAGTCCGGTCCCTGCGGCCCCCGGCGCCCGCCGTGCCTTTCCGCCTCTGTGACATTGACCGTCCTGGGGCCTCAGGCGTGTAAGTACGTCGCGCAGTGTCCTTTTGAGACACTCCGATTTCACTCGGCATCCTGCAGAGTGCTGTGTTGGAGCAGGTGTCCGAACTCCCTTCCCTCCGGAGGCTGAGTCGTACCCTGTGTGGACACACCACATCGCGGTCGTGCCGCCGCGGACGCTCAGCACTGCTTCCACACCTCAGTGGTGACTGCCGCCGTGCACATGGGCGCGCAAACAAGCGTGTGTTTCGTAATCAGGGAAAGTAGCAGGGACGCCTGGCTGGCTCCGTGGGTGGAGCACGTGACTCTTAATCTCAGGGTCGTGAGTTCAAGCCTCGTGTTGGGCACGGAGCCTACTTAGAGACGGGGGCGCCTGGGGGGCTCAGTTGGTTAAGCGTCTGACTTCGGCTCAGGTCATCATCTCCCGGTTCATGAGTTCGAGCCCCGCGTCGGGCTCTGTGCTGACAGCTCAGAGCCTGGAGCCTGCTTCCGATTCTGTGTCTCCCTCTCTCTCTGCCCCTCCCTGCTCTCTCTCAAAAATAAACATTAGGGCTCAGTCAGGTAAGCATCTGACTTCAGCTCAGGTCATGATCTCACGGTTTGTGAGTTCGAGCCCCACATAGGGCCCTGTGCTGGCAGCTCAGAACCTGGAGCCTGCTTCGGATTCTGTGTCTCCCTCTCTCTCTGTCCCTTCTCTGCTTGCACTCTGCAGTCTCTCTCTCAAAAATAAAGATGAAAACAAAATTTTTTAAAAGAGAGAGAAAAGTAGCAAATGAAGAAAAACTTGGGGAAGCCACCTCCTCTACTTTGAATTTGCGCTCCCCCCATCATTTCTCATTTTGTTCAGACCTCTTGAGCACTTAGCAGTAACACTTCCCTCCCCACCAGAAGGGAGATGAGTACCTGGAGTGTCCCTCCCGCCCCCCCCCAAAGCCTGGTGGTCCCTCAGGGTTTGCCGCCTTTAAGCGCTCCACCTGCTTCCCACGGCCGTCTTCCCTCGCCGGGCACGGTCACGGCTCCCGGACAGGCCGCCGCGGCCCCCCCGCGTGCTCCAACCTCGGCCCTCCGAGCCATGTGGGGCTGTCGGGCCGGTTCCCCGGCGAGCTGTACAGAAGACAAAACCCCCACGGGTCCGTTCGCCAGCGACCCAGGGCTCCTGGCGGCCACCGCCCCGCGGGGTCCCTGGGGTTCAGGACACGCAGGGCGCCCACATGCCGGGCGCCCTGTACCCCAGCCTCTTCAGGCCGAGGAGGTGCCGTCAGAGCTTACTGACTTGCTGGGATGCGCACCGCTTGAATCAGAAAAGACCCTCGAACTGATCAAGTCCAAGCACTTGAGGTGCCAGGCCGGGTGTCCGTGCGCCAGGCTGGACCGAAAGCACCTTTTCTGCCCTCAGCCTGGCGTAACCTGGCGGCCGGACCGCCACCGCCGGGCCTGAGCCGGCCCCGTGGCGCCCGCCTGTCCTCAAGCCTTCAGTGGGCCCTGCTGCTCTGCCGTCCCCCCCAGGCTCTTTCTCTGCACCCTGACCTTTTAACTGGTGTTAAAGTGTTCATGGTGCCAGCTCGGGCTCTGTGCTGAGGCCTCCCTCTCTTCTCCCCTCGGCCTCTCTGTCCCCCTGTGCGCCCTGGGCCTGGAGGAAGGGCCCGAGGATGCACGCTCAGTAGTACCGCTTCCCTCCGGCAAGGCTCCGGGAGGAGAGAGAGTAGAAGACCAGCCTCTCTGTTGAACTGGAGCAAGGTGGGGAGGGAGGGGAGGCTGGAGGGAGGCAGGCGCCCGGCCCACCCCTGGGGCACAGGGAGGGATGCCTCAAGGCTGTTCCTGACTGGGTGAAGCTAGAAGCTGCTTCTAGAAGCCTAGTGTTATCTTTTACACGGACAGTGAACTGCATAGAGTTGTCACTTGTGTCACGGCCTCTGCAGCTGTGCCCTGCTGTTTCCCATTCCCTGCTCCCGGCTCTCCCTTCCTGCTCCTCCTCCCTGCACCTTCCCCGGTGTCCCTCTGCCCGCTTGTTTTCCCTTGCTGTTCCCCCCCCCCCACCCCGTGTCAGCCTCCCACAGACCCCCCCTCTTTCATGCCGAGGTCGTGTGTGTCCATTCCACACCTGTCTGCCCGCCCCGCCCGCCATGGCTTTGTGTGTTATTAATAGAGCCAGCGCCTGACTTACGGTTTGGAGCTTTTTTTTTTCCCCAGAAAAATTCCAGCACGTTATTTTTTTCAGTCCGTGGGCTTTCATTGATTTTCCTCCCCGCAGATCAATGATCTTGTCCAGAAAATCTCACCAGCACCCTAGAAGGAATCCCAGAGCCTCTGAGATCTGTGCTTGCAAAACCGAGCTCGGGCCCCCTAGCTCACCCTCACGCTGCTGCCTTTTTGTGCCCCCCCCACCGCCCGCCCGCAGCACCCACCCAAACCGGGAACCCGCCTTCTTCCTCCCCCTCCAGCCCGTGGACAGGCAGTTTGGGGCGTCTGTGCGTTTCTCCACGCTCCTCCCCGCCCGGGGCTGGGCGGCCTCTTCCCTGCCCTGCTTCTGGGTAGGCAGAGACCAGGAAGGGAAGAACCGTCCCTCACGCTCCCTGGTAACAGGTTCTAGGCGAAAATCGAGTCCCTGCTGCCAGATGCCCAGTTTGGAAGGCAGGTGGTCAGGGCGGGCTTTGGCCTACGCGGGCCCGTGCGGCGCGTACGTGACAGGCGGAACCTAGAGTGGGAAGCGGCACTGCCCCCTCCCTGGCGCCGAGGGCCATCTGTGTTGGGACCTGGGAAGCTTCTGCGAGAGGCGTCCCGGGCCGGGTTTTCCCGGATCGCCAGGAGAGCCGGGTGGGGCGGTTGCTGCAGCGGCGGCCACTCTGTTTTCCGATCGCCGCCCCCCACCCCCATCCCCTGTGCTGCCCACGCGTGGCCCTGCGGCCTCGATGGTGGCCTCCGGCTTCCCCACCCTTTGACCTGGGCCCTTTCTGGCGGGGTCAGCCGTTCCTGGGTCCTGGCACATGTGTTCCGCACGGCCAGCGATGCGGTTAGGCCGACTCCCCATGCTGGCCCTGGTCCATCGGAGACATCACCGCCGCAGAAGGCCTGCTGAGGACCGGATGCGCGTGTCCCTACTGGGAGTCCTGTGTGGCCACCCAATCCCCAGCATGAGGGCGTGAGGAGGCGGGGGCCGTCGGGAGGTGACTCGGTCACGCGGGGAGGGCGCCCTCCTGAATGGGGTTAGTGCCCTTCGACGCGAGACCCCCAGGGAGCCCCTCTGCTCCTGCGGCCGTGTGAGGACACGGCAGGGGAGAGGCGTCTGCACCCTGGGAGAGAGTCCTCCACAGAACCCAGGGTGTTGGCACCTTGTTCTCAGACCGTGAGAAATCGCATCTGTGTGTGCAAGCCTCCCCGCCGCGGTACTTCGTGACAGCGGCCGGGACACATCGTCCTCCCTTCCCCAGGCCCGGGGGACCTGTCGTTTCTCCCCATCTGATCCTCGAGCTCAGGCCTTGCGTATTGGCGGTGCCCCTCCAGAACGCTCACTCAAGGCTTGCTGGGTAAAAAGCCCGGATCGGCTTGGGACACCCCCCACGGCCCCCACCCCCAGCGGCACCTCCGACCGCAGTGGTTTGCAAACAGCCAGCATCTGGAGCCTCATTTGGGAACTGGGCTGAGGCACCTCCCCTCCAGGAGCCTCTGCCTTCCCAGTTCCCAGCAGGCCCTCAGCGGCAGGGAGGGGGCCGAGCCCACTGAACGACCACAGTGCCACTTCCTACTGTACACTCAGCCTGCATGGCGTATGGCTGGGCTTGCTTTGAGCCGGCCAGGCCCCAGCCTTACCCCCCAGTTGCTTGTTGGTTTTACAAGGTTTTTGGTGTTTTAAGATTTTTTTTCTAATGTGTGTGTGTGTTTTGAGGGGGTGGCGGAGGGGCAGGGAGAAGGAGAGAGAGAATCCCAAGCAGGTTCTGAGCTGTGCGTTCAGAGCCCAATGCGGGCTCAATCTCACGAATGGTGAGATCGTGACCTGAGCTGAAATCAAGAGTCGGACGCTTACCCCGTCGGTTAACCCGCCCACCCAGGCGCCTGGGCACTGCAAGGTTCTATCCCACGGACAGCCCAAACCCATCCTGGAATCCAGGAACTCTGTAGGAAGACCGGGGTCAAGGGGGTGACTCTGTGCTAAGGGCAGGTTTCTAGGCAGATCTCAGAGCAAGTACTCGGCCTTAAATGAGGCCGGAATCTAAATCAGCTTAAAAGTCCAAAAAAAAAAAAAAAAGGACAGGCTATTTCCGGAGTGGGGCAACAGTCTCACGATGCAGGGGAGGTGAGGAAGCCACCTGGAGCTGCAGGGGAGGTTCGGTGGGGCAGACGGGAGGGGGGAGACCTCCCGGGGCCGCCACCGGGCAGTTCCTCCGCGCGGGCTCCTGTCCTGTGTCGGGCTTCAAGAGACTTACCAGTTCGCGGTAAAGACAGAGCTAGGTGGGACAAGGCGGGTGAAGAGAAGGGGCCGGGCAGCCTGTGCCTGTGTAGCTTGCGTGGCTGGGTCTCTGCCTTCCCTCTAGTTGTGGAGGGAGACGCCGCAGGGGCCACGGTGCGCCCACGGTGCGTGCGGTCGCACGCCCCGAGGCTGGTGGTGCTCTGACCCGGGCTTTGCGAGGAAGCACAGAGCAAAAGCAGGGAGGGGGCGGGCTCTGGCGCTCGGTCCGAGCCCCGAATTCTGTTTCTCTCTGCTGCTAACCTCCTGCGCCCTTGGGTAGGTCCACTCCAGCGTGAAACACTTATTTTATGGCATCTATGAAAAGTACCCCCCCACCCCCCAAAATTACAACATGGGCCATTTCTGCTAATTTCTACACGGGCTTTTGTCTCTAACTTACAATAGCATCCGGGGCTCAGGACGCAGGGTGGGGGGACTGCGGGATTCAGGCAGGGGCTCCCATCTAACCCGCTTCTGTGGGTGGGGTCACCGGGCTGCGGAGGCCGTCCTCATGGAAGACAGCTGTCAGTTGGGAGCCTGGGCACTAACTTACCCGGGAGCTCGTGAATGCCAGCGTCGGGGCCGCCCGTCTTCCACCCTGGGCGCAGCCGGGCACCAGAAATGCAGGCAGCGGTGGTCAATCCGAACAGACGTGAGTGACAGTGGGTAGGCAGGCAGCTGCGCGGAAGCCAGGTCCAGCCCGGGCCTGACAGGTGTGTGAGCAGGTGCCGCGCTGTGGACAGGTGTCGCTGCCTGCGCTGATGAGGCAGCCCTGGCGGCTGGCGGGGAGGGGAGTGGCAGCTGGCGGGGAGGGGAGTGGCAGCTGGCGGGGGCCTTCGCCAGGCGGTGACAGCTGGGCCTCGCTGGAGCCCATTCGGGACGGGGCTTGCGGCTGGGTGCGTAGCAAGCCGAAGTGGCTGCTAGACCCTCAGTGGGGGTGCCGGAGGCAGGAAGCTGGGGTGGTGCACGGAGAAGAGCAGAGTGGTGGGGGTTGGGAGCTGTGGGACATTGTCCCCGGCGCACCCGGCAGGTGGCATCACCCCCAGGAGCGTGGTCTCCCGGAGGCGTGGGCCGAGGGAAGGGGGTCCGGCCCTCGTTCTTAGTCCAGAAAGGCCCCAAGGGGCTGTCGGCTGGTGCCACCTGCCTCTCGGGCATCCTGAGGGCTTGTGGGCCGTTTCTGCCACTTCACACGGGAGGAAGCCAAAACCCGCAGAAGGGAGGTCGTGCCTGATGTCAGGCAGCTAGTAAGAGGCAAAGCCAGAATTCAAACCCCTAGATGCCGAAGGGTGTGTTTTTCTCTCCCGGTTTTCAGCCTTTCAAATAAAGCAAGGAGTGAATTACGGTTTTTTCTTTGGGATTATTTGCAGGAGAACAATTACAGGGTCAAGGCATAGGGCACATTTTCATAAATCTTGATGTATAATGTTGCCCCCAAAGTCGGGGGGGAGGACATCCACTTATATAATGGCCAGGAGCAATGGACCAGTCTCACTGTTAAAGCATTCCCCACCCCCCCCCAGCCCGCATAACCACTGCTTCACCCCTGAAACCCCTCCTGCCCTGACCTCAACCCTCCCTTCCCCTGCAGGTGAACCAGTGCAGTTTTGGGATTCGCCCCTCAGGGTTTTAACTGGCGCTGCGTTGAACTTACAGATCAGTGGGGAGAGTGGACCTTTTACGCTGTTAAGCCTTCCAATCTACGGTCACGGTCACGGTCGATCTTGGCACTGGACTGAGGCATCTAATTCACAATGAAGTTGTGGGAGTTTTTTAACTTTTTTTTTTTTTTTAAGTAAGCTCTAGGCCCAACGTGGGGCTTGAACTCACGACCCTGAAGTCTAGAGTCATACGCTCTTCTGACTGAGCCAGCCAGGCGCCCCCACGATGGAGTTCTATGATTTTCTCCAAAGAGATCTTGGACGTGTTTTATTCAGATGTCTGTGTTTGATGTAAATGGCTGTTCTTACTTCATTTTTTTTTTTTCTTAAAGAAACCAGAGACCGCCCTCGCTTAGTTTGTTTCCCGCCTGAGAACTTGACTGCCTTCCCAAACCAGTTCTCTTACTTCATTTTTTTTTTTATTTTTGTATATTTTTTTAATTTTCTTAACGTTTATTTATTTTTGAGAGACATAGAGACAGAGCGTGAGCAGGGGAAGGGCAGAGAGAGAGGGAGACACAGAAACTGAAGCAGGCTCCAGGCTCTGATGAACCATCAGCACAGAGTCCGATGCGGGGCTCGAACTCCCAAAATGCAAGATCAGGACCTGAGCCGAAGTCGGCTGTTTAACCGACTGAGCCCCCAGGCACCCCTCTTACTTCATTTTCTAATTGTTATGGCTGTGGTGGTTTGGAGGTAGGGGGTATTTTGCATATTGATTTTTATTCCCAGCGACGTTGCCAAACTCTTGTGTTCTAGTAGCTTATGTGTTAATTCTTTGACTTTTCCGTCATCTCTAGGTAATGCCCGTTTTGTTTTTTGTTTCTTTAACAGTTTGGCAATTTTTTTTTTTTTCAGTTTATTTGTTTTGAGAGAGAGTGCAAGTGGAAGAGGGGCCACTTGAGAGAGAGGAAGAGAGGGGCGCCTGGGCGGCTCGGTTGGTTAAGCGTTGGACTCTGGCTCAGGTCAGGATCTTGTGGTTTGTGAGTTCGAGCCCCACGTCGGGCTCTGTGCTGACAGCCCAGAGCTTCTGATTCTGTGTCTCCCCCTCTCTCTCTCCTTCCCATGCTCATGCTCTGTCTCTCTGTGTCTCTCAATAATGAGAGAGAGAGAGAGGAAGAGAGAAAAATTCCACAAGGGACACAGAGATGGAGGGAGAGAAGTGGGGCTCGAACTCAAACTGTGAGATCATGACCTGAACCAAAGTCCGGCGCTCAGCCGACTGAGCCGGCCAAGTGCCCCAAAATAATACCAGTTCTGTTTCTTCCTTTGAATCTTTATGCTTTTTCCTTCTTTCCTGGCTGGAAGTGTTAACAACGGGCACCTTTGTCGTGTGTGTCCAGCAGGGGAGCCTTCGGGGCCCCGGCATGGTCTGTGATGTGAGGGGGTTTGTGACGGCCCTCTGTCAGGGCCAGGGGCTCCCTCGCTAAGGGTTTTGCTAAGAGTTCTCTCATGAATGGAGCTTCAACTGTGTCTGCATCCGTAGAGAAGATGGTACGACTTCTCTTTTTCCTCTGACGGTAGACGATGCCGAGTTCCCTGCGACGCAGCCAGGCTGGCGCTCCTGGGGCAAACCCCGCCTGACCGCGGCCCCTTCTCTTCCTTCTGGATCCCCGGCTTCAGTTTGTTACTCGTATGGCATTTTTGCATCTGCGTCCACGAACGGGACCGCCCCGTGCTTCCCTTTCTCTCGTTTCCTGTATCAGGGCTTGCCGTCAAGGTTACGGTGGCCTCGCACGCGCACCGAGCAGTTCCTCTTTCTCTGTGTTCCGAGTTTACCTAAGGCGGGAGCTCCGTGCTCCCTACAGGCCGCCGAGAACCGCCGGGGGTCGGTGGGGCTGGAGTCCGCTCTGGTCAGTGCCGGCTCCGCGCTGTCCTCAGGAAGTCACAGGCCGTCCTTCCCGTCCCGGCCGACCTCGCCGCCTCTCGCCTGGACCGTGTGCCTCCCTCAGGGTCGCCGCCCAGGCCTCCCGAGCGAGTCTTCCCGCGTCTCCTCCTGCTCCAGGGCGCCCACCGGTCCCCAGGTCCGACCCTCCCCGGTGGCCGCACCACCTGCCCACCCTCCCTCGGCTCTGCCCCACCCAGCTTGCGGCACCCCCGGGCTTCCTGTCTCGGGGCTTCTGTGCACGCAGATCGCTACCAAAGGCTGTCCCACCTGGACCCTTCATGCCGCCGAGGCACCACTTCCAGCAAGTCTGTTCTTCCCTTTAGCCCTGGGCCCCCTCTGTCCTGTGGCTCCCTGTGTCTGCCTGTTAGCAAAACTGCTTTGCGTTGGGGCGCCTGGGTGGCCCAGTTAGTTGAGTCTGACTTTAGTTCAGGTCATGATCTCGCAGTCTGCGAGTTTGAGCCCTACATAGGGCTTTGTGCCGACAGCTCAGAACCTGGAACGTGCTTGGGATTCTGTGGCTCCCTTTCTCTCTCTCTCTCTCTGCCCCTCCCCCATGCGTGTTTTTCTCTCTCTCTCTCTCTCTCATTTTTTTTAGTTTTTTTTTAATGTATATTCATTTTTGAGAGAGACAGAGTGTAAGTGGGGGAGGGGCAGAAAGAGAGGGAGACACAGAATTCCAAGCAGGTTCTAGGCTCTGAGTCAGCAGCACAGAGCCCAATGCGGGGCTCGAACTCACAAACTACGAGATCATGACCTGAGCCAAAGTCGGACACTTAACTGACTGAGGCACTCAGGCGCCCCTCTCTCTTAAAAAGTAAACATTAAAAAAAAATTAATATCTTAAAAACACATTTTGCATAGAATTATTCTGTCCTCAAGTGGGTGTTCCAAGAGTGTGGGCGTATGTTTCTAATTGTTCACTTGGTGGACAGACACGTCCAGCGGTTCCTGGGCGGCTCAGTCAGTTGAGCATCCGGCTCTTGATTTTGGCTCAGGTCATGATCTGCCGGTTCATGAATTCAAGCGCTGAGTCGGGCTCTGCTCTGATGGTGCAGAACCTGCTTGATATTCTCTCTCTCTCTCTCTCTCTCTCTCTCCTTCCCCCACTCACTCCCTCTCTAAATAAATAAATAAATAAATAAATAAATAAATAAATAAATACGAAAAACGGCCACATCCAAAGCACTAGGCACCATGCTCAGTGCCCAAGATAGATGGGTTCCAACCATTTTGGAATTTTCCCGTGAGCGGGACATAAAACAGCTTGTACCAAAAAAACAAAATTTAATCACCTAGAATCCCAGTGTTATGTATTAGAGCATTTTATTTTCTAGCTTTAAGAATGCATATAACAGCCTACCTGAATAGGTAGGCTTGTTTACAGATGAGGAAACTGAGGCACAGAACACTTAAGCCAAAGGTCACAGAAATGACTGGGTTTGGAATTTTACTCTGGGAGCCTGGCTCTGAGCTCCCGGCCCTATTCCACCCCCCACCTTTAAAAAAAAAACACATAATGAGGGGCACCTGGGTGGCTCAGTCGGTTGAGCGGCCGACTTCGGCTCAGGTCATGATTTCTCAGTTTGTGGGTTCGAGCCCCGCGTCGGCCTCTGTGCTGACGGCTCGGAGCCTGGAGCCTGCTTCCTAGTCTGTGTCTCCTTCTCCTCTCTCAGGCCCTCCCAACTCGCACTCTATCTCTCTCTCTCTCTCTCTCAAAAATAAACGTTAAAAAAAATTTTTTTTTAAAAACATAATGAGTAGGGGCACCTGGTGGCTCAGTCTGTTGAGCATCCGACCCTTGGTTTCCGCTCAGGTCATGATCTCACGGTTTGTGAGTTCGAGCCCCGCTTCAGGCTCTGCGCGGACAGTGTGGACCTGCTCTGGATTCTCTCCCTCTCCCTGCCGCTCTCCTGTTCTGTCTCTCTCTCTCTGCCCCTCCCCCACTCGTGCTCTCTCTAAATAAATAAACTTTAAAATCTCTATGTAATGGGTGCGGTTGTGTGTCCTGCGTCCGGGTTTGGGCGCCCAAGGTTTTCACTTGTCTTACTACACACATCTTACCTTGGGGACATGGAAATGTGCGTCCTGTCCACCTCGGTGTCGCTGTTCTACCCACTGCCTTCACAGGCTATGGTGGCGACAGGCCCCGCTGGGGAGTCCAGAGGCCTGGGTTCTAGGGGCCCGGCCATCAACTCACTGTGTGACCTCAGACCAGTCACGCGGCCTCTCTGGGCCTCCGTCTTCACATCCTTAACAACGCCGGGATTCGGCCACGCCACTGGCGGCCTGAAGGACCCCTCTCTGTTGGGGGGGCTGTGTCCCTTGGAACTCTACCTGGTTCAGGACCCGGAGCGCTGCAGCTTTGGGCAGAGGGGGGAGTGGGGCTGTGCTGCCTGGGCCCTGGCCCTCTGCGGGACCTCTGGGGACCTCTGTCCTTTTTCCCACCTGGCCTCCTCGCCTGCCGTCACCGGGAGGTGCGAGAGTAACACAGAGGGTGTGCTCGGATCGCCTGGCACGCTGGGGTCATTCCCTCGAAGTTCAGGGTTCAGGGCTGTGCTAGGTGACCCGGGGTGGGGTTGCGCCCGGCGGCCTCCCTCCCTGCCGGCCTGCGCTCCGTGGGCTGGGTGGCCGGTCCTTACGGGCCCTCCTGTCCCGGGTGGCATGCCCCTCCCCGCCTGTTGGCTCTCTCCCCTGCCCTAGTGACTTGCCCTCTCTCTAGACAAGGCACCTTTGACCTTTGCCTGCCGTGGACCCTGAGGCCAATGGGAGAAGCATATGGACTCCTCGAAACAGTGTTTTTATTTCTTTTTCTTTATCTATTTAGTAATCTCTGTGCCCAACATGGGGCTCAAACTCACCACCCTGAGATCAAGCTTCGCATGCTCTTCTGACTGAGCCAGCCCGGTGTCCCCCAAAACAATGTTTTTATTTTATTTTATTTAAAGTTTATTTAGAGAGGGAGCATGAGCAGAGGGAGGGGTAGAGAGGGAGGAGAGAGAGAGAGAGAATCCCAAGCAGGCTGACCTGAGTCAAAATCCAGAGTTGGACGCTTAACCTACTGGGCCACCCAGGCACCCCCCAAAACAGTATTTTTAACTGAATAAATGGAGGAAACCAATTATGTAGAAAAGCAAGTCGTAAAAGCTTTAAATACACGGGGAATGGAGTAGTGTGTTTATTAACACGTTAAATAGCAAGACCAAAGCTGCAGGTCTGAAATTTATCATTTTAGGGGCACCTGGGTGGCTCAGTCGGCTAAGCATCTGACTCCAGCTCAGATCATGATCTCACGGTTCGTGGATTCGAGCCCCGCGTCGGGCTCTGTGCTGACGGCTCAGAGCCTGGAGCCTGCTTCCGATTCTGTCTCCCTCTCTCTGCCCCTCCCCCATTTGTGCATGCTCTGTCTCTTTCCCTCTCTGTCTCTTAAAAATAAATAAATGTTTAAAAGAATTTTTTAAAGTGATTGAAAATGCCTGGATTTCTGTTGGTGAGAAAGTCACCGCTGAGGTTTGCGGTCCCCGTTCGTGACCGACGGGAAAGTAAATATCAGAGGTGGGTAAAAATGAGCCTGTGAGTTTTTTCTGCCCAATTTCAGAAACCCCAGGCTCCCATCCCCTGGCCTCCCTTTCCCCAGGGCGCTCCGTGGACCCCGGGCTGAGAACCCCTGCTCCGGGTGAGACGGTTGTGCAAGAGGAGCTAAGGCAGAAGTGGGTGAGGTGAGGGGCGGAGGAAGGAAGCGTGGTTGGCTGCGTGGGTCTCTTTAAAAGGGAGGGGCCGGGCCAGTTTCGATGCTTCTGGGCTTTTGTACATGCTCTTCTTTCTCTAGGCTTTCCCGTCTCCTGCGCCATCTGCCACCTCTAACTCCAGCGTCGCTCCCGCCCACAGCACGTGGTCCCCTCACTCTCACCCCGCATCTGCCCTGAGCTCAGGTGTTCCCGTGCTGGACTGACCCAGGCAGAGGCCGGGGCTGCTCCGCCTCTAGGTCCCCAGGGCAACACTGGCGCTTGGGGAATAAATTTATGCACGAGTGAGTGAGTGAGTGAATGAATGATGAAGTCACGCCCCGCTGTGTTCTAGAAGTTCTTTTTTTTTTTTTTTAAGGTTTATTTGTGAGAAAGAGAGCGGGTGAGCTGGGGAGGGACACAGAGAGAGAGAGGGAGACAGAGGATCCAAAGTGGGCTCTGGGCTGACAGCTCGGAGCCTGGAGCCTGCTTCGGATTCTGTGTCTCCCTCTCTCTCTGCCCTTCCCTTGCTCGCGCTCTGTCTCTAGGTCTCTCAAAAATTTAAAAAAAAAAAGTTATTTTTTTCAAAGTAGGTTAAAACCACACCGAACAACAATGGAATATTATTTGGCCATAAAAAGGAACGAAGTGTTGATCCACGCCACCGCACGGATGAACCCGGACCACGTGATGCTGAGCGAAAGAAGCCAGCCACAAAAGGCCACATGTTAGGTGATCCCATTTCTATGAAACGTCCGGAATTAGCAAATCCGAAGAGATAGCAGATTAACGGAGCCAAATCCTCCCCTCTCCGCTGCGGGCAGCCATTGGATCGTATGTAAAGGTGAAAAATCAGCAACTGTCAGCATAAGCCTGTCACACGTGTAAAGATGGGAGCCAGAAAAAACATCTAGAAGCCAAATGGCTGCTTCCGAGGGGAGACCCCAGGCTGGGCGGAAGCAGGAGCGGGGAACCGCCGTTTGCCATTACAAGCCTTATAGTTCTAGTTGTCCTTAAAAATGCGTCCCCGTTATGAATGTTATTAGAAATAAAAGCTGAAGCAAGAAGAGTGGAGGAAAATGGAGGATCAGAAGGGTGAAGTCACTTGTCCGCTGTCACACAGGATTCAGAGCTGAGCCTCTCTGGGTTCGGGCTCACTGTGGAGGGGGGCCCCGCGGCCCCCCTGGCCTGCAGGTGGGGGTGGGCGGCAGGCCGTCTGTACAGCGGGACCAGCCTCTGATGAAGCAGGCGACAGATGTTGCTGAAGTAAGGCGTTTGCGTCAACAAACCTTTTGGAAACCGAAAGGGCCTTTTCACAAGTCTGACCTTGCAGGCCGCGTCCTGGGGCTTCAAGGTCCACCAAAGCCCCAGCTCGATGCCGGCAAATCAGCAGAGTGCTCCCTACGTACTCTGCACTGTTTTGCAAGCCCACTGATAAGCTGTTCTCTGAGGGCAGCCACAACCGTGTCAGGCAGAGGGGCTGGATTGGAATCCATGTCTCGTCCTCGGGACAGGGGTTGGGCCAGTGCTGAGCAAGATTCGGTCTAGAAAGCAGACACAGGCCCTGATAATGTGATGGAGGCAGGCCTGGGTGGACCCAGGAGGGAGCAGCACGTGCAAAGGCCCCGGGGCCTTGGTCTGGGAGCTGACCTGGGTCAGTGTGGCTGGAGAAGGGGTTGGGGGTGGTCATTGAAGAGATGGGCTTGAGGGGACAGCAGGGCTTTGAGGGGCCTTCAGGCGGCCATCCTGTCACTAGGCAGTAGTGGAGGCTTGTGGTTGTCCTGAGCACACACCTGCGCTCACCTCTCCAAGTCCTCATCGCTTTTCAATCCGCTCCGGGCCCTGACCCTCCCTCAGAGGGAGTGCCAATCCGTTTTCCCCAGCAGACACCCAAGGCCCGGGCCGCCTGGCAAAGTGGCGTCCACGGCCAGCCGGTCCTGCCCCTAACCAGTGTAGCTGAGGAACTCTGGGCCAGCCATTCCGTTCCTTGGCCTTCCCCGACTCCCCAGGAAGAGGGGACCCCAGGTCCTCACTTCCAGGGCTATCGCATAACTGAGTGTTAGTCAGCCGGCCCTGTGACAGTGCCTGGCATGCAGCCTGGTCCTCGGATGATGCCCAAAGATGTTAGTTCCTTAGCCATCGTCTCTCTCCTTGGCTCTTGTCAACACAGGGGTATGTACTATGTACTATGGACCCTGCTTGGGGCAGGGCGACACACAGGTGAAAGCCCAGGCAGGCCAGCAGCCCAGGGAAGGGTGGTCAGTGCAGGGGGAAAGGAAGATGCCCAGCGTCTGCACAAGCCCCCAAAGGAACCTTAACTCCCTGCCAGCGGGGTCTGGAAAGATCAGCCAGAGAAAGGCAGGAGGAGTGAGGGGGAGGGCAGGCGAAGCAGAGGACTCGGGCTGGGTCTAGGCCTGAGACTGGAGGGAGCAGGTGGCAGAGGGCCAGGGTAGTTAGAGCGAAAGCTAGAGGGAAATTCAAGGCCAGAGGGAT
This sequence comes from Paguma larvata, assembly GCA_030068075.1. Lineage (NCBI taxonomy): Eukaryota > Metazoa > Chordata > Mammalia > Carnivora > Viverridae > Paguma > Paguma larvata. The sequence continues at coordinate 44,169,160 of CM057827.1, read as the reverse complement.
GACCCTGATCCGGAGGGCCTGGGGCCTGACAAGGATTGTGTCTTTATCCCTAAAAAAAGCCATTCTGGGGTTTGAAAACTTTGCTGCGGCCGCGAGGAGGGGAAGGGAAGCGGAAGCACCGGCTTCAAGGGGTCCCGGCAGGCCCGCGGCGGCTCAGCTCCGCCGCCCCAGCACCGATGTGGGCGGACCCGTCAGCCCCGCCGCCCGCCCACAGCCCGGCGGCGAGACCCCGCCTCCCCCGCTGGTTGGTCGGGACGGGGACACCTGATCCGAGGTGGCCCATCGCCGCGCCGGGTTCTGGAGCCACCCGGGTCGTCCCCGGCGGCTGCTCAGGGAGCCGCGGACGCAAGCGCCAGCAGGGGGCGCGTGTCGGGCAGCTGGAGCGCCCCAGTTCCGAATCCCCGGCCGGTCGGCGATCAGCAGCCCTGCGATGTCCGCTTGGCTAAATGACCAGTTTCTACGGACTTCCTGTGACGTGTGTTCTCCGAGGCCATCCGGCGTCCCCGGGCCGCGGTCGTTTCTCGTGGGGTCTGGCACGTTGTCCCCTTCCCACCCGCTGAGAAACCTCAGCTCCTGTCCCGTGAGGGTCGCTGGGCCTGCGGGGGGGGGGGGCCCTCGGGCTTACAAGTCCCGCCTCCTTCTCCCCCACAACGCCCCACCCCTTTTGCGAGGTCCCGACCTGCACGCTGCCTTCTCCAGGAAGCCTTCCCTGCTGCCCAGGGCGGTGGACTCCTCGGCATTCCAGCGGCCCCTCTCTACTCTCCTGGCCTGGAAGTAGCGTGATTTGGGGACGTTTCTTTCAGAGGGCTCAGCCTGGATAGGAGCCCCTCCCTAGCCGGGGCCCCAGACTCCTTGGGGACTCATCGAGGAAAGGTAAAGGGCGGAAGTTGGGACCACCTCTCCTCACCTAACCCTCCATCAACTGGGGAGAGAAGCAGTTGGAGACGCCCCTGGCAATGCCGGCGGCCCCTTTTGAGGTGCGGAGGCTGGGAGGCAGGGACGCCCTCTGACCCGCGGGGGACCATGGAGTGGCCTGGACCCTTCAGCCAGTGGCAGGGGAGGGAGATGCTCCTTAAAGTCCAAGGGAGGATCCTTTGCACGCAGTGTCCACCCCACGGAAATAGCACGCAGCTTAGCGCCCAGAAGAGGCAAACGCGCCAGGACGCACGCGGGGCGGAGCTTACGGAAAACAGATTCTCCCGGAGGGCGGCAGGTCCTGCTGCGGGGGCCACTCACCCCCGTGGCAGCAAGGGCTTCGCCAAAGCCTGGGACGCCAGATCGGACCTTACTGATTTGTCCTGTGAGGGAGGGCCTCTTGCCCGCAGAAGGGCAGCTATAAAGGCACCAAAGGGCGTGCAGTGAAAAGTTTGCCCCAGTGACCTTTTTCTTTAGTGTATTTGTATTTTATTACTTTCTAAAAGTTTTTATTATTTTTTTAAGTTTTATTTATTTTGAGAGAGACCGCGAGAGCATGAGCAGGACAGGGGCAGAGAGAGGCAGAGAGAGAATCCCAAGCAGGCCCCATGCTGTCAGAATGCGGGTCCCAAACTCACCAACCGGGAGATCATGGCCTGAGCTGAAAGCAGGAGACACGAGCTTAACAGACAGAGGCATCAGGTACCCCATGTTCCTTTTTTATTTTATTTTATTTATTTATTTTTAAGTAATATCTATACCCAACATGGGGCTGGAACTCCTGACTCGGAGATCAAGAGTCCCACGCTCGGCTGACTGAGCTGGCCAGGCACTCCTCGTCCTTTCTTCATCTGATTAGATCGATTACTGACTTAGCTCTTTAAAATTAAAAAATATATATTCCTACTGGATTTATTTTATTTTATATTTTTTTAATGATATTTATTTTGAGAGAGAGACAGACAGTGTGAGTGGGGGAGGGGCAGAAAGAGAGGGAGACACAGAATCCTCAGCAGGCTCCAGGCTCTAAACTGTCCAGGCTCTGATGCAGGACTCGAACTCATGAGCAGTGAGATCATGACCTGAGCCAAAGTCGGACACTTACCTGACTGAATCACACAGGCACCCCTGGATTTATTTTATTTGGATTATTTCTACTGTTATTTTTCTTTTCTAAATCAATTTACACTTTTATCTTTATTATTTATATCTTGTTTCTTTCTTTTTTTTTTTCTTTTTTTTTTTTAACGTTTATTTATTTTTGAGAGACAGAGAGACAGCATGAGCAGAGGAAGAGCAGAGAGAGAGAGGCAGACACTGAATCTGAAGCAGGCTCCAGGCTCTGAGCCATCAGCACAGATCTTTCTTTTTTTTTACTTCTATCTTGAGTTAGGTATTTAGTTTATTCATTTTCATTCACCCTTGTTAATGTAAGTATTTAAAGCTATGAATTTCCCTCTGAGTACTGCTTTAGCTGTTTACCTTAGGTTCTATATGCAGTGTTTCAATTACAGTTGTTTCCTAGATATTCTGAAATTTCAACTTGATTTCCTTTCTGACTCGAAAGCAACTTAAGAATTTTATTTTTTTTTGAACTTTGTTTCTTGCATTTGCATTTGTAGACATTTAATGTTTATTTACTTTTGAAAGAGAGAGAGACAGAGTGCGTGCAGGGGAAGGGCAGAGAGAGAGGGAGACACAGAATCTGAAGCAGGCTCCAGGCTCTGAGCTCTCAGCACAGTACCTGACGTGAGGCTAAAACCCCTGAATGGCGAGATCATGACCTGGGCTGAAGTTGGATGCTTAACTGACCGAGCCACCCAGGCACCCCTGCAACTTAAGAATTTTAAAATTTACAGGTAATAAGCTTGTGTGTGTGTGTGTGTGTGTGTGTGTGTGTGTGTGTGTGTGTATTGTTTTGTCTTGTAGTTTGGTTATTAATTTTTGGTCTGATTTACATTGTGATTAGAGAATGTTGTCTGTTCTAGACTTACTTTTTGGAATATATGGGTGTTTTAAGAATGATTTAGGGGCACCTGGGTGACTCGGTCAGCTGACCACATCCAACTCTTGATTTCAGCTCAGGTCATGATCCAGCGTCATGGGATCAAGTTGTGTGTCCATCTCCACACTGAGCACGGAGCCTGCTTAAGATTCTCTCTCTCTCTCTCTCTCTCTCTCTCTCTCTGCCTCTCTCCCCTCCCACCTCCTCCCCCATTCACACTCTATTTCTCTAAAATTACAAATGGGGGCACCTGGCTGGCTCAGTCGGTTAAGCGTCTGACATCGGCTCAGGTCATGATCTTGTGGTTCATGAGTTCAAGCCCCGCACCGGGCTCACAGCCTGGAGCCTGCTTTAGATTCTGCATCTCCCCTCTCTCTCTCTCTGCCCCCTCTCCCACGTGTGCGCTGTCTCTCTCTCTCCAAAATAAACATTAAAAAAATGTATTAACAAATGAAATTAAAAACAAATAAATAAGTAAATCGATTTAAGATGTGGTTGATCTTTGTGAGTGTTTCGATGTCCCTCTACAAAGGAGTAATCTATTTTTAGGATAGAAAGCTTGATAAAAAATTAATCAAGTCTAGCTCAATCATTATGTTATTAGGTCGTCTCTAATCTTTTTAACTTTTTTGTACGCATATCTGTGAGGGCCGAATCAAAACTTCCCACTACTGACGTGCTCTTTATTCTTTCTCCTCGTGTTCTTTCGTCCTATGAATGCCGCCGCCCTGTTGTCTGATGCGTACATATTCACGCAGGCTCTTCGGCGCATAGTAGGCATGTTCTGTCTTCGTTGTGACTTGCATTCGTCCATACAAAGTCTTTTTTTTTGAGAGAGAGCACGAGTGAGCCAGGGGTGGAGAGAGAGAGAGGGAGAATCCCACGAGGTACAGAGAGAGAGAGAGAGAGAGAGTGCAGAGTCCCAGAGTCTTGACTGGGGCTTGAACTCACAAACCCTGAGATGATGACCTGAGCCGAAGTCGGACGCTTAGCCACCTGAGCCACCCGTACGCATCATTATAAAGTGCTCCTCTTGGGGCCTCTGAGTGGTTCCGTTGGTTAAGCGTCCGACTGCAGCTCAGGTCGTGATCTCAGGGGTTCGGAGCTCGAGCCCCGCATCGGGCTCCCTGCTGCCAGCACAGAGCCTGCTTCGGATCCTCTGTCTCCCTCTCTCTCTCTGCTGCTCCTTCCCTGTTCGTGCTCTCTCTGTCTCCGGAATAAACAAACATTTGAGAACATTAAAATAAAGTGCTCCTCTTCACCTCTACCGATATTTTGCCTTGAACTTGACTCCTGCTTTCTGTCTGTTGACATTGCCTGTGACCCCTTGCACCAGCCTTGTGTTTTCATTCTATCTGAGTCTGGTTTGGGGAGTGTCTTTTCCTCCGGCTTAAAGCTGAATGTAAGCCATCCTCAGGCAGTTCCTCATAAGTCTTAACCCACTTGCATATATCAATGTGACAAATCTATCTCAGTCCCAACAAGTCAACTTATTTTGTGCTTTCTATTTTTGTGGGTTAGAAAATATTTGCTTCACCTGGGGACAAGCGTTTCTTTTGCTATCTTGGACACTTTGTAGCCGCGTACTTGTGGTTACCTTTGTAATTTTATATAACACACTTCATCCTTTATTTCTCTAAGGATTATCTACTGACTCCCAACTATGAGTAATGACGACATGACGGCGTGTTCCCTTCTTTCTTCCTCCTTCCTTCCACCATCTTTATCGCAATTTTAAGTGGAAACGAACATCGTATAGACGTATATGACGTACATACAGCCTTGTGTCTAAGATGTCATCGATTTTAAGGTGCACTACTGGTGTAGTAACAGCTTTCTGAATGAAAATAAAACTTGGGGGCGCCTGGGGGGCTCCGTCGGTTAAGCGTCTGACTTTGGCTCAGGTCATGATCTCACGGTCTGTGGGTTCAAGCCCCGTGTCGGGCTCTGTGCTGACAGCTCAGAGCCTGGAGCCGGCTTCTGATTCTGTGTGTGTGTGTCTCTCTCTCTGCCCCTCCCCTGCTCACGTTCTCTCTCTCTCTCAAAAATAAAATAAAAACATAAACAAAAACAAACACAAAACCCACGTGGTACCACCCCAGAGTCCCTCCAGGGGGCTAACCGTGGCCATGTTGAGATGGAATTCAAGGGCATCTTGGGTTTCTTCTCTCTGAACCCCGTGTCCCCATGTCCTGCCTAGGCTGCCTGACAGATCCTTGTCCTCCCAACCTCCTCTTGGAGGAGGCGTCTGGCACCCTGACTGGTGATCACAGCCATGGGCGTCTCAGCTGGAGCCACCCGCTGCTGGAAGGGCTCGGGGTGTGGCACCCGGGATTTCAGGTGGCCCAGGGCTCTGTGCCTGGGCAGATGACGTAACATCCATCCCGCCCGATGCTCCTCTCTTCGGATCCAGGCACAGCCGGCTGACACCAGCTCAAAAGCCACTCGTGTTTGATATCATCTTATGAAAGCATTCTGGACCTTTCTCAGGACCCTAGAGTTCCTGGAAGAACCCAACATTCCGTGCCAGCCTGCGGCTGTGCCAGTCACGCCCACCCTGCCCAGCCTCGGGCTCCTGCGTACCGGCCCAACCAGGACACCCCTGTCCTGACCGCACCCTGTACTCTCCTCCCTCCAGCCCTTTGCTTCTGTTGTTTCTTCCACCTGGGCTTTTGTCCCCGCTCCAGTTCTCGCTGGCCAAAGCCTCACCCGTTCTCGAAGACTCAGCCTACACACTGCCTGGTGGAACTATCAGTCCCTCTTTCTCTGGCCCCTCCTCGCCTGGCCATGGTGGCCGGCCCTGGTGCTCGCCAGAAGCTCAGGTTCTGTCCTGCGACTCACATCTCTGCCTCGCCTCCCAGAGCTGGGGTGGCCACAGAACTTTCTGGGAAGAGCTTTGGAGTCGGACAAGACCGGCGTCCACAGAGCTGCGGGCTCCGTGGCTGTGAAAAGGGGGTACTGAAGATCCTTCGCCGTCGTGAGGGTGGGCGGGCCCGGAGCCTGGGCACACATCACGTGGCTGCCCTGCGCTCAGGCCCTGGGGACACAGCGGTGGAAACAGCCCTGCCTGCCTGGCACGGAAGGGGCCCCAACCACCGTTAGTACTCGCGGTCTGTGATTATAGTAGCTTTATTGGTGTAACTGACATCAAACTACAAAATCTGGGGGCATCGGGAGGGCTCAGCCGGTTGAGCGTCCGACTTCAGCTCAGGTCCTGATCTCAAGGTTTGTGAGTTCAAGCCCCGCATCGCGGGCTCTGTGCCGACAGCTCGGAGCCTGGAGCCTGCTTCAAATTCTGTCTCTCTCTCTCTCTCTCTCTCTGCCCCTCCCTGCTTGCACTCTGTCTCTCTCTCTCTCAAAAATAAATAAACATTAAAAAAATTAAAGTGTGAAATCTTACGTGAGTGACTCGCTCACGTATGTCCTCCCGTGGCTCCACGTGGATCACGTCACGACACCTTTCAGTCCCCAGGGGCCTCCCCCGAGGGCAACTACTACTTTGACCTTTGCCCCTACAGATTAGTTTTTTTATATAAATGGAATCGTGCAGTTTGTGCTCTCTCGAGTCTAGCTTGTTTGACTCAACCTTACGACATGTCATTATCCAGAGGTCGTCGCAATCGACAATAACAGGACCCCCATCTCCCTCCCCCTGCGGCCTGGCACCTGGCGAATGGTGAGTTAAGAGGGTCCTGGTGGAGGGAACTTGACCCGTTCCGCTTTTATGGTGTGTGCTAGAATGCGACCTGAACCGCGTCCTTTGTGGGAGAAGGCCCTCGAGGGGGAAACTGGGGCGGCCGAGTTCAGTTTGCACGAGCTCCTCTTACGGGCCACCGACCGTGGTTTGGCCCAGCTGTGGGTAAATGTCCTGGCAGCGTCCTGGGGTCACCTCGGGCTGGCGGCTGTGACCCTCCCTCGGGGTCACTGGGCCCCGGCCCGTCCTGGAGAAGTGCCTGTCCCTTGTCCAGGCTTGGCATCTCTACCTGTCAGGCGCTCTTGTCCTCCGCGGTCCGGAGTGGGCACCCAGGAGGCGAGACATGCCCGGGGCCTCTGGGTTTGATCCAGGCGGGAGAAAACATCGCCCGTCCTGCTCCAATTTCCCCAAGTAGAAATCTCCGGGCTGACGGTGGGGGTGGATTCCCAACGGTGCCCACGTCACTCCTGTGCACCAGGTCCCGCCCGGAGGGACAGGCTGTGGCCGCCGCTCTTCCCAGCGTCTCTTCCACAGCTGGAAAACCAAGGTTCAAGGGCAGGCTGAGTCTTTATTCGGCTTGCGGATGCTGAGTACACTCGGTCTGCACCTGTTAGGTACCTACTGTGTGCCCCGTGTCGGCACTGACCTCCCAGAGATCAGGCGACCTGTCTCGGCCAAGGAGAGCCACGCTCAGGAGAGAGGCCTGGGGCAGCTTCCCCTCTGAAGCACGGGACTCCCGCCAGGCCCTGGTAAGGGCTGCAGGCAGGGGGGCCTTCCCGAGCAAAGGCATACTGGTGTGAAAGGCACTGGGCTGCGCCGATGACCGGAGCATTCAGGACAGAGGTTTGGCAGAAGCCGGTCAAACACCCCGCTTGGGGGTGGCGACGGTGAGTGCCAAGACGCATTTAGAGGCAGGTGCAGGACCCCAGCTCTGGGCTCTCCCTTCCCCCCTCCGTGTGGCCCTGTGCTGGCCCACAATAAATCGTTCTCTGTGGCAGGCGGATGAACGCAGGGGGCGGCGTGCAGTAAGCCAGCGAGTGGGGTTTGAAAGCAGTCAGGGCCGGGGAGGCAGATGGGGTTGAATGAGTCAGGCCCCTAGGGACCGGGGTGATTTTTTTTTTTTTTTTTTTTTAGTCTACTTATTTATTTTTGAGAGAGTGAGCACACGAGCAGGGAAGGGGCGGAAAGCGAGAGGGAGAGAGAGACTCCCAAGCAGGCTCTGAGCTGTCAGCACAGAGCCCAATGCAGGACTCGAACCCACGAACCCCGCAGTCATGACCTGAGCCAAAGTCAGATGCTTAACGGACTGAACCACCCGGGCGCCCCTTACGGGGTGATTCCATCAGTGCAAGGATGAGTCCCGGGCGTGCTGTCTGTTCTCGCCTCCCCGCACAGGCCATTCCCGCACTCCGCTCTCCAGGGGAGCCAGGTTCTGGTGGGGCCGACGAGAGGCTCGGCAGCCCCAGGTTCGGTCAGTCACCAGCAGCCTGGATGTACCTGTCTCTCTCAAAGCCTCAGTGGCGGTCCCCCGTGTGCCTTTGTTCTCTGCAGAGGCATAAGTGTCACTGACCCAAACCCCTGCCAAGCTGGCCCCAGGAGCGGAGACCCGGGAAGAAATGTTCAAGAAGGGTCCGCTCTCGGCAGGTTTGTTTTGACAGGACTTTTGTGTTTCTTTCATTTACGTCCGAGTTCGTTAGCATATGGTGCAATGACGATTTCAGGAGCGGATTCCGGTGAGTCATCCCCTCTGTACAACACCTTGGGATGTCGCTCATCCCAACGAGGGTCCTCCTCGGTGCCCCGCACCCAGTTAGCCCCTCCCCCCACCCACAACCCCTCCAGCAGCCCTCAGTTTGTTCTCTGTATTTAAGAGTCTCCGGGCGCCTGGGGGGCTCAGTCGATTAAGCATCCAACTTCGGCCCAGGTCATGATCTCGCGGTTTGTGAGTTCGGGCCCCGCATCGGGCTCTGTGCTGACAGCTCAGAGCCTGGAGCCTGCTTCTAATTCTGTGTCTCCTCCTCTCTCTGCCCTTCCCATGCTCACGCTCTGTCTCTGTCTTTCAATAATAAATAAAAAACATTAAAAAAAAAAGTCTCTTATGGTTTGTCTCCCTCTGTTTTTATATTCTTTTTGCTTCCCTTTTCTTAGGTTCATCTGTTTTGTATTTTAAATTCCTCATATGAGTGAAGTCCTATGATGTTTGTTTTCCTCTAACTAATTTCACTTAGCATGATACCCTCTAGTTCCATCCACATAGTTGCAAATGGCAAAATTTCATTCTTTTTGACTGCCGAGTAATATTCCATTGTATATATACACCACATCTTCTTTACCGGTTCCTCACGGACATTTGGGCTTTTCCCAACTCTGGCTATTGTCGATAGCGCTGTTATAAACATTGGGGTGCATGTGCCCCTTCGAAACAGCACACCTGTATCCCTTGGGTAAATACCTAATAGTGCCATTGCTGGGTCGTAGGGTCATTCTATTTTTATTTTTATTTATTTATTTTTAATTTTTTTTAACGTTTATTTATTTTTGAGAGACATAGAGACAGAGCGTGAGCAGGGGAAGGGCAGAGAGAGAGGGAGATACAGAAACTGAAGCAGGCTCCAGGCTCTGATGAGCCATCAGCACAGAGCCTGACGTGGGGCTTGAACTCACAGACCGTGAGATCATGACCTGAGCTGAAGTCGGCCACTTAACCAACTGAGCCACCCAGGCGTCCCTATTTTTAATTTTTTGAGGACCCTCCACACTGTTTTCCGGAGCGGCTGCACCAGGTTGCCTTCCCACCCGCAGTGCAAATGGGCCCCTCTTTCTCCGCATCCTCGCCAGCCTCTGTTGTTGCCTGAGGTGTTGATGTTAGCCACTCGGACAGGCGCGAGGCGGTGTCTCACGGTGGTTTTAATTTGTATTTCCCTGATGAGGTTTACAGGACTTTTAACGATCCTCCCTTGTGGCCGCATCTCCTCCGTGTCTCTTTTCACCTCCCAGCCGCTGGCGGCCCTCCCAAGCCTCACCGACGGCCTGTCCTCCACCCAGGAGCACGGCATGCTGGGTCCTTCCCACCATCCGGCCTTACCTCTACCAGCGGTCTCTTTTCCCTTTTTCTCTCCGGCAGGAATCTCTCTTTCCTGTCCTTAGAGGCCTGAACCCACGAACCCACCTACACCTTTAGGATTCACCCGACCCCAACCCCGGGCCAGGGCACTGCCTTAGCCACCAGAAATTCTCCCCTCTACACCGCCCCCCCCCACCTGCATGGGCGCCTGGAGCCCTGACTGGGTCTCAGGGTGGGGACAAGGCAGAGAGGTGGGTGTTGCCCCTCACTATGGCGGAAAAGAGGTTAAAATAAGAATTTCAAAAGCTAATTTCTCCGCTTCTCCTTTGGCCCCATCCCCGCCCCCCGCCGGAGGGTGGGATGGCTGCCCTTGAACCCGGCTGCGGTTCCCTCCTACAGGCACAGTCGGGACCACAGGAGAGCCCCAGGGGCAGAAAGAGGGGCGGGTTCCTGGGCCTCGCACTCCTTCTGGATCTGAGGACGGTACTCTCAGGGGCATAACCGCTCCCCCAAGGCCCGGGGGCAGTCTCCACCCTGGGGCGGGAGCGGAGCGCTCACGGCTCTCCTGCCGGCAGGGGGCGCTGTGCCGGGAGCCGGAGGAGGGCGAGTCTCAGGATGCTGGCCGCAAAGGAGGGAGAGGCTAATTTTAACGCATTATTTAGATACCTTTATCCTTTTAAATGATCCACGCTTGTAAAAGAGCAGAGCAGCTCCTAAAACCCTGGCCTCACGGCCTCACCTCCCGGAAGTAATCCCTGCCTCGGGGTTGGGCGCATCCTTCCTGGTTTTGTCTAGAGCGTTAATTTGCTCAGACCCGAGGAACGCTCACGTACAGCTATCACCAGACTGGCAGACGTGCTCCCTCGCGCGCACACACACCCACCCACAGGAGCACTGGGATCCCTAGGGAGGCTGGGCGGAATATTCCACGCCGTGGGTGTGTTTATGCAGACGCACGTCTCGTGATGAATCCACACACACACACAGTTTATTTTTGCAGGTTTTCCGGCTCTCCTCCTGCCCCGCCACCAACAGGCCTTGCACGTTTCCTCACCATCTCTCACGCTGTGGGCGACGCGGGCGGAGGCTGCTATCTGCCTGAGGACACTTTGCCAGGGGCTGTTCAGATGGGGGCGAGGGGGCGTCCTGGGTGCGGGCATGGGGTGTCACCCACGCCTGGGGATTCAGGAGGAGGTGGGGGCAAAGCCCTCGAGGAGAGAAGTCAGAGACCAGCAGCTGGGCAGCGGCCGACCCTTGACCTTCTTAAGGGACATGCCTGAAGCCTTTGGGGCTCTCTGGATTTGTATCAGCCGCAAGCATCTATTATCCCCTGCAAATGCAATCGCATTGAACCGAGAGCTCCTGGGTCAGCGGAACAGGTGGGGCCCCGCCCACGCTTCCCGAAATGCCTCATTACCCTCCACTCCCCTGGAAAGCCAAGGGGTTTTCCTCTTCAAACCCGCTCTACTCCAAGGGGGAGGGTAACCCCAAACCCCAAGAGTCCAGCAGTGGGGCTGAGTGGCCGACACTGACGTCCACGGTGAGTATCCGCACGCGGTGGAGGGGGGACGCGAGCATCTCCCTGCCTCCCTGCCAGCATTTCCACGTCAGCCTCCCCTGTCCACCGAGCAGCTCCGCGCGGTAGCGGGGACGCGTTTCCACTGGGCGGTGCCCCGCACACGCCATCTGAGCTTCGGGACGGGTCCCTGCAGACTGCGAGGTCCAGGAGCCGGCCCTGTGTAGGTGAATCCTGACACGGCCCACAGACGGGTGGCAGGAGGGAGGCAGGAGGGGACGGAGTGTGCAGTGTGCCAACCCCAGGCTGCTCCAGTGCCTGGCTGCCACACGGTCACACCTGGGCCTGGGCTGGGGAGCCAGCCCTGGAAGCGAAGAACACTCTAGAGCTTTGATCCGGAAGCCTCAGCTCTGTGGACGTCCACGGAGGGGTGCACAGGGGCCAGATGGGTGGGGGGCGGGGAGAGGTCACGGCTCTGCTCCTAACTGGGCCTGTGTCGTCCGTCCACCGTGAAATGGGACGGCGAGGGTTCCCAGCTCACAGAAGGGCAAGAACTGTGACTGTTGACCGCGATGGCTCCGGCCTGGATCTGGAGGAGGGCTTCACCTCTGGCTCGGAGCTGGTGCCCGCCAGCGGGGCGATACCACGCGCCACGCTCCAGATATCCACACCCGGTTACGTTTGTACCTGGTGTGCAGTTGAAATCCACTCCCCACACCCCGAAACGGGGCCAGCTTCTCCAACCGGTTTCTATTTTGCCCTGAAGCCACATGTCTGAAAATGACATATTCAAAGAGGAGTCAGGAATCGAACCTGAGGGCCAGGCTCTCTGCTGGCCGACCTCCCCGGTCCGGATGGAGGAGACCTCCAGGGGATCCCGTGGGCTTCACCGGGTGGCCGAGGACTCCCCACAAGGTCCCATGTGCCCTCCGGGCCGCGGCGGCCGAGGTCTCCGTGCTGACCCCTGCCGACGACCCAGGGCCGATGCGCCAGGGGCACAGAGGTAGCGCCCGGGGCCTGGGTGACAGGAGGGAAAGATGAGCCTCTAGCTCAGGCCGACAGATCAGGAAGCTTCTGGAAAGAGGTGACTCTAGGATTGGGCAGGAGAAACCAGAGAGGGATGAGGCAGGCGAGCGGGGTAAGAGATTCGCGGACACAGGGGAGCGTGGGGTCGGGCGCTCGGCCGGGTGTGCGCACGCGCATGCGTGGACCGGGCTGCGGGGGGAGAGGCGCACGTGGGCGTCGGGCCGCTCCACCCCCCCCACTTCCGGCCCACGGGGTTACCGCGAGGTCTGCGTCCCAGCTGACACTCGTTCTTTTCCGAGTCCTGTCTTTTCTGTTTCTTCTTGGAAGCTTTTGGTAGCTTACTCCTCCTCGGGTGCTCGGAAACGTCTCTACAGGGTTTCTAGACGGCGAGGCCCAGCTTTTCGGTTGTCGTTATCGTGTTCGCTTTTGAATTAAAGTGTAACATCCAGGGGCGCCGTGCAGTCCTTGCGCCTCCGACTTCCGATTTCCGCTCAGGTCTTGAGCTCGTGGTTTGTGGAATCGAGCCCCACGTCAGGCTCTGGGCCGACAGGGCCGAGCCTGCTTGGGATTCTCTGTCTGTCGCTCTCTCTCTCTCTGTCCTTCCCCCCGCTCACGTGTGCATGCACAGACACGCTCGCTCTCTCTCTCAAAATAAATAAACATAAAACGTTTCTTAAAATATATTTTACAGTGTAACATATAAAATGTGCACATCTTTAAAAAACTTTTTTTAATGTTTATTATTTTTGAAAGAAAGAGACAGAGTACAATGAGCGGGGGAGGGGCAGAGACGGAGGGGGTGGGGACACAGAACCGGAAGCAGGCTCCAGGCTCTGAACTGTCAGCACAGAGCCCGACGCGGGGCTCGAACTCATGAACTGAGAGATCGTGACCTGAGCTGAAGTGGGACACTTAACCCACTGAGCCACCCAGGGCTCATCTTAAGAACACAGATCGGACCATCGGGGTGGCTCAGTCAGTTAAGCCTCCGACTCTTGATTTCAGCTCAGATCATGATCTCACAGTTCGTGGGTTCGAGCCCCGCATCAGGCTCTGTGCTGACAGCTGGGAGCCTGGAGCCTGCTTCAGATTCTGTGTCTCCCTCTCTCTGCCCCTCTCCCACTCTCTCTCTCTATGTCTCAAAAACAAATAAACATTAAAAAAAGTTGCCTGTACATTAAGGTTCACTCTGTGATACCAAGGTCTATGAGTTTTAGGAAATGCTGATGCCTTCTCTCCACTGTTACCCTCTCCTCCATCATAATTTCCCCTCCTTAAAAATTCCCTCGTGTTGCACGTGTTCCACCCTCACCACCCCCAGCACCCCTGGCAACCCCTGTTCTGTTTATATAGTCTCTCTAGTTTTACCTTTTCCAGAATGTTATATAATTGGAATCATACCCTACCTAGTGTTTCCAGACCGGCCTCCTCCACTCACCAATATGCATTTAAGATTTTTCCGTGTCTTTTAGTGACTTGTTAGCTCATTTCTTTCTTTCTTTCTTTCTTTCTTTTTGAGACTTTACTTATTCTTTTGTAATCTCTACACCCAACGCGAGGCTCAAACTCAGGACCCCCAGATCGAGAGTCGCTCGCTCCACCCGCCGAGCCAGACAGGCACCCCCGGTTCATTTCCTTTTATCTCAGGTTGATAGTCCCTTGTCTAGACAGACCACAGTTCGCTCACCCGTTCGCCTACCACAGGGCACCTCGGTTGCTTCAGGTTTTAGAGGACTACAAATAAAGCCGCCGTAGGCGCTCACACGCGGGTTTAGTGTAGGCATAAGTTTTCACCTCCTTTAGGGAAACGCCAAGGAACACGACTGCTGGATCGTATGGTCAAACTGTGTCTGCTTTTGTAAGGTACAGCCAGGCTGCCTTCCAAAGAGGCTGCACCGTTGCGTAATTCCCCAGCCACGAATGAGAGTCCCTGTCACTCCACGGCCTCGCCGGCGTCTGGTGTTGTCAGCGTCCTGGATACCACCCGTGCTGCTGGGCGTGTGGCGGCATCTCGATATTGCTCTAATTGCATTTCCCTGATGACAGATGACGTTGAAGCGTCTTTTCACACACTCGCCTGTCATCTGTGTTTCCTGTGGCGAGGTGTCTGTTCAGATCTTTTGCCCACCTGTTAATTGGATTATTTGTTTTCTGCTGTTGACTTTTAGATTCAGATTTGTGTTTCGTGGATATTTTCCCCCAGTCTATAGCTTGTCTCTTCGTTCTTTTAACATTGTCTTTCACAGAACAAAAATTATAAATTTTAGGGACGCCTGCGGGGCTCAGTTGGTTAAGCGTCTGACTTCGGCTCAGGTCATGATCTCCCGGTTCGTGAGTTCGAGCCCCCCATCGGGCTCTGTGCTGACAGCTCGGAGCCTGGAGCCTGCTTCAGATTCTGTGTCTCCTTCTCTCTCTGCCCTTCCCCACTTGTGCTCTGTCTCTCTTTCAAAAATAAACAGTATAAAATTTTTTTAAGCTATAAATTTTGATCAGGTTGAAACCATATATTTTTTCTCTTTCATGGATTGTACTATCGGTGTTGTATTTTAAAACTCATCACCAAGGGGCACCTGGGTGGGTCATTCTTGGGATTCTCTCTCTCCTTCTCTCTCTCTGCCTCCTCCCTGCTTTCTGTCTTAAAAATAGAGAGGGGCACCTGGGTGGCTCAGTCAGTGAAGCGGCCAACTTCAGCTCAGGTCATGATCTCACGATCTGTGAGTTCGAGCCCCGCGTCGGGCTCTGTGCTGACGGCTCAGAGCCTGGATCCTGGTTTGGATTCTGTGTTTCCCTCTCTCCCTGCCCCTCCCCCACTCATCCTCTGTCTCTATGTCTCTCAAAAATAAATAAACGTTAAAAATTTTTTTAAATAATAAAAAATAAATAGATAAATTAAAAAAAAAAAAACTCATCACCAAACCCAAAGTCACTTAGGTTTTTCGCCTATGTTTTCCTCAAGAAGTTTTGACATTTTGACCCATTTTGAGTATATATATTTTTTTAAGATTTTATTTTTAAGTAATCTCTACCCCCAACATAGGGCTTGTACTAGCAACCCCGAGATTGAGAGTCACACGCTCTACTGACTGAGTGCCCTACTTTTGAGTCAATTTCTGTGTGAGGTCTGTGTCTTGGTTCATATATTCTTTTGCATATGGACATCCAATGGTTGAAGCACCCTTTTCTGAGGAGACCGTCTTTTTCCACTGAACTGCCTTTGCTCTGTTGTCCGATGTGAGAAACAAGCCCACTGACCCAATCATGGAGAGACGCAGGGCCTCGGAGCACAGTGACGGGAGGCTTTAACCAACACTGCAAGCGCGGGTGTCTGAGGGGCAGGCACACTCCGGGCTGTTACAGCAGACACTTTATCTCCTAGCCTGCAAGTCCCTCCCCTGGTTCCTCATTGGCTGAGCACTACAGACGTCACAGCCTCCCCTGGAGGCTGCCATGTAAGGCAAAAAAGTCTGATTGGAACAGATGTCTGTTCCTTGAGGTGACACAGAGACTTCTGGTCTTTGGCGCCTGCTCATGGCAAAGCCCGCAAAAAAATAAGCTCGTGAAATGGAGAAGGGAAGAGGAACCAGGAAGTGACGTGTCAGATGGACTCCGTTGCAGGGGTAGGGTGTGGGTGCATATTTCCAACTGGTTGGAAACCTACTGTTCACTAGACAGCCCAGCTTTTATTTGGTGTTTCTGGCAATCAGTCAACTCACTTGCCCCTCCCATCCCAGATCAGTTGACTAAATTTGTGTGAGTCTATTTCTTGGCTTTCTATTATGTTCCATTGGTCTGCGTGTCTATTCTTTCACTAGGGACACATCGTCTTATAGTTAAGTCTAGACATCATAGTTACGAGGGGCACCTGGGTAGCCCAGTCGGTTAAGCATCCAACTCCCGGTTTGGGTTCAGGTCGTGATCTCGCAGTTTGTGGGACGAAGCGCTACCTCAGGCTCTGCGCCGGCAGCGCGGAGCCTGCTTGGGATTCTCTCTGCCTCTCCCCTGCTTGGGTGCCCATGCCTGTGCTCGCTCTCTCACTCTCTCTCTCAAAAATAAATAAATAAACATTAAAAAAAAGAAAAAAAATCTAGTCATAGGAGTCCTCCGACTTTGTTATTCCTTCCTATTGTGGTGGCTCTGAACAGATAAATTTGCATGTGAAAGTCACACTTAGAAGCTAGTCATTTACTATCTCTAAGAACTGGATAGCCCTGGGAAGGGGCAGTCTCTTCAAGATCAACAAGATACCGTAACATCCGAATTACAGAAAATAAATAGGCATGATTAGTACAATTGGCCCTGTGATGCTTTTAACATCAGGTTAAGGAATCTTTGCAATGATGATAAGGGGACTTTTAGGGAGTAGGGCATTAAGTTTCCCTGAACAGCATAGAAAAAAATTATTGTAAGAATAGAAAAGAGTGATATAGGGGCACCTGGGTGTCTCAGTCGGTGGAACGTCCTCAGGTCATGATCTCACGGTTGGTGAGTTTGAGCCCCGCGTCGGGCTCTGTGCTGAGAGCTCAGAGCCTGGATCCTGCTTCGGATCCTGTGTCTCCCTCTCTCTCTGCCCCTCCCGTATTCATGCTCTATTTGTCTCTCTCTCTCTCAAAAATAAATAAACATTAAAAAAAAAAGAAAGAAAAGAGTGATATAAGTAGAACTATCAGGAGCCTTTCTAGGCTGGCCCATTCCTAAGTTTCTCATTTATATGGTACTATCCAAGAAAGCCGATCTGAAATTTCCAGGATTTCTAACAATATCTCAGTGGATTTGTAGATTATTAAAAGTGTATATATACAAATTATATTAGTTTTATAATATTATATTATATTATAATATTATATTATATTAAAAGCATGTATATATATGTGTATATATATACACACTTTTTAACTATATATATATATATATATATAATATATATATATACCTTGATGTCTCAGTTGGTTGAGCGTCTGACTTCAGCTCAGGTCATGAACTTGAGGCTCTTGTGATTGCGCTCCGCATGGGGCTCTGTGCTGTCAGCACAGAGCCTGCTTCAGATCCTCTGTCCCCCTCTCTCTCTGCCCTTCCTTCGCTTGCACTCCCCCTCTCAAAAATGAAAAAAAAAACATTAAAAAAGTGTATACATACACATGCACACGCGCGCACACACACACACACACACACATATATACAGTAAAACCTTGGCTTACTTGGCTTCCAGTAACACACTTGTAATCCAAAGCACTGGTCTATCAAAGCAAATTTCCCCAAAGACATAATGGAAACTCAGATGAGTCATTCCACAACCCAAAAATATTCATATAAAAATAATTACAATACTGTAATACAAATACAACACAAAATAATAAAATATAAAATATAAAGAAAAATAAATTAACCAGCTCTTACCTTTGAAAACCTTCATGGCTGCTGTGAGGGAGACGAGAGAGAGGAGGTTACTGTGTAGGACGGCTTTCACGATCACTAACGGAATCACTGCTCTCTGTTGGCTCTGTGGAATCTTTTTCTGCGTGAGGGCCGTTGTAGACGCTGGCACGGATTTGACTACGGTACGGTATTAATACACTCTTGTCGCATACTGTATTGAATGTGACTGGCAATAAGGCAGCAGAGGACGGGGTCTCTGTCTGCAGGCAGCCTGACCTGGAATGAAGCAAAGCATTCCTAAGCTCACTCTTGTCTGGAAAAGCAAAGGACTGTCCATGGGTGCTTGGAAGTGACAAAAAAATACGCTAGTGCCAGTCGTGGGCGCCGTCCAGCGTTCTGAAAACTCACCGATTCCTGCCCGACACCGCAGCCTGAGACTGAGCATCTGAGCATGGGAAACTTTCACTCACAATCCCGCAGAGAGAGAGAGAGAGAGAGAGAGAGAGAGACAGAAGAACCGTTGTCTCAGTTGAGACCATGTGACATTCGGCATCACGTACTACTCGTATCTCAAGACGTCGCTCGTTTACCAATGAAACGCAGTGTTTTCTCATCTTGGGGAACGCTCGTTTCTCCCAATCCAAGGTGATCCTGTGTGTGTGTGTGTGTGTGTGTGTGTGCGTGTGTGTGTGTGTGTGTGTGTGTGTGTTCATTTTGTTTTCTGGCAGTAATACTATCTTGGTGTGTTTTTTGAGGGTCAAGATGGCAGGCCCCGCGGTTATGCTGTTGGGGGTTTGAACCGCTGGTTTAGGAAAGTCTGTGTGAAGATGCATGGTGTCATGTGTGATCAGGAAAAAGGGTGGTCAAGGTCATGGTGCAAACCGCAGGGCCGGACGTCTTGGTGGAAAGCTGGAGGGGGGAGTAGGAAAAGGGACGAAGATGGGGGAGGAGGAGTCCTCTCCCTAAGGGGGCGAGGAGTTAATTGGTATGAGGCCGGTGTCCCCCCCCCCCCCCCCCCCGGGGGAAGCAATACCTCCACTAACCGGTGGACTGGCACGGACAGCAGTAACCTTGGCCAGATTTCCCTTTAGGCGTGGGAGGGTTGGCCCGTATGCGTAGGTGTGCGATTTCCTGGCTCAGCAGACAGCAAGCTCAGAAACACAATAGAATCCCTAACTTCAAAGGAAGACAAGCGGTCAGGGTCCGCGTCCACTTGCCGCCTTAGCGGAGGCAGTCCGCGGGCAGAGGTTCAAGTGACTGCGCGACGTCGTCCCAGTGATCCCCAGCTCCCGGGCCACGGAGGTGTCATCTGAACGCCGGGCCTGGGATAGACTTTTTTTTTTTTTAATTTAACGTTTTTTATTTATTTTTGAGAGACATAGAGACAGAGTGTGAGCAGGGGAGGGGCAGAGAGAGAGAGGGAGACACAGAATCTGAAGCAGGCTCCAGGCTCTGAGCCATCAGCACAGAGCCCGACGCGGGGCTCGAACTCACAGACCGTGAGATCATGACCTGAGCTGAAGTCGGCCGCTCAACTGACTGAGCCGCCCAGGCGCCCCTGGGATACACTTTTGAAGCAGGTCCCCACTCGGGGAGATGAGGGCGCTGTTCTTGGGGCTCTGCGGTGTCATGACAAGGCCGAACTGGGGCTCCCACGTGAGTGTGTCCGAAGGCCCTCCCGTCTGGCCAGTGACCGTGGGCCCTTTGCTTCTGTCGTTGGTTTGGTCGGTAGCAGCAAAGTGGTGAGGTGTTGGGGTTGTAGGGCTTGGATTAAGCAAACTCGATACCTGGTTGAAACGATGGGTCACTTGGAGGGTTTGGGCCTTTGATTACAAGCCAGGGAAAGCCCCCAGACAGACAGTACTGACACCAGTCGCTCACGGAATGCGTGTGGTTGCCCTGGACGGGCGTCGTGTTTATCCCATGTGTGTGCGAGTGTGGGAGTGCGTGAGTGTGTAAGTCAGGCTCGGATGGACCCCCTATCAGATGAGCGGTGCCGGGCCCACGGAACAACCTGGGGTTAATGGGTCCAGGAGAATCGGCGTCCTCGCTCTGGCCTGCAGCCCTTCTGGGACAGGGGCATGATGGGAAGTGTGTAAAGACCGGGGAGACGCCATTACAGGCCTGTATATAATATGTGATGAGTCTTTACGCCCATCAAGGGGAGACAAATCCCACTTGCAATGTAGGAAAGGGAGAGTAGAACGTTTTTTAAACTCAACATTGAGTTTCGAGTTGGCCAAGGACCTTGAATTAAGAGAGTTTAAGGCCTGGGGCCAGACAGAGGCCTTGTTAGGGGTCCAATTGCTGGATTGGGATTTAAAAAAAAATTTTTTTTAACGTTTATTTATTTTTGAGAGACATAGAGACAGAGTATGAACAGGGGAAGGGCAGAGAGAGAGGGAGACACAGAATCGGAAGCAGGCCCAGGCTCTGAGCCATCAGCACAGAGCCCGATGCGGGGCCTGAACAGACCGCGAGATCATGACCCGAGCTAAAGTCGGGCACGCAACCGACTGAGCCACCCAGGCGCCCCATGGATTGGGATTTGAAACGAAGACGTCTGAGGAAACCATCACGTCTCTCAGCTAACTTCTCTGGCGCCCATGACGGGCAGGAAAGTTCTATTGGGGCCCTCTTGAAGAGCCCAGCACTGTGTATGTTAAGACGTGAAATGTGTGCCTGCCTACTACCAGTCCTGTCTGTGACTCCAGAGGGGACAGGAGCGGGGCGGTCAGACCTCCTTTTGTGGCTTTAGGACACGGGGACGCATGTAGGATCTTGGTTCACGTCTTGGGGTGTCTGTGAAGCAAGAGATTCCCGGGGTTCTTTACCCTCAGCCACTGGCCCGACAGTGTGCCATCGACGTGCAGATGGGGCCCGTTGTGGCCCAGGGCCCTGGGGCGGAGGTGACCCCCCGAAGTCTGGCCAAGTAGGTCTTGGAGCCTTTCACTGACCATTGGTCCTGTCGTTGGTCTGGGGCATCCTAAGAGATGAGAAGCAGCCGTGTCCCAACGAGTGCTGTCATTTTTGTGATGGTTGGCAGTGCGACTCACACTCCTGTTGATGTTCATTCCATGAATGGGAGGCTCCTGGTTAGCCACGGGGCCTGGTGGCCTCTCCCCTGGGAGGAGCACTGGCATTTGGCCAGGGACCGAGGACGGGGAAGGCCAGGCGGAATAGGCCAGAGGGCCCGGGGGCAGGAGAGCAGGCGGCCGAGGCCTCTACAGTGACGGGCTGCCTCTCTGAGACATGGCGGGAGTGCCTGTTGACTCAATTTGGACAGGACTCAGAGCCTTTCTTAAATGTTTATTTATTTTTGAGAGAGACAGGGACACAGCCTGAGCAGGAGAGGGGCAGAGAGAGACAGAAACACAGAATCCGAAGCAGGCTCCAGGCTCTGAGCTGTCGGCACAGAGCCCGACGCGGGGCTCGAACTCACGAACTGCGAGATCATGACCTGAGCCGAAGTCGGACATTTAACCAACCGAGCCACCCAGGCGCCCCAGGTAGAATTTGTTTTTGAGAGAGACAGGGACTGTGAGTAGGGGGAGGGCAGAGAGAGGGAGGGGAACAGAGGATTCCAAGCAGGCCCTGCACTGACAGCAGCAAGCCCGGTGCGGGGCTCAAACTCACCCACCCTGAGATCGTGGCTCGAGCCAAAGTCTGATGTGCAACCACCTGAGCCCCCCGGGTGCCCCAGACTGAGGTAGAATTTCTAAACGAGGAACACGTGGCCAAAAGGACTAGCAGGTGTGGGTTTGTTAGACCTCGAGGGGTGCGTGGGATGAATCTCGCTAGAGGGAGGTGTCAGCCGTGTAACGTCACAGCTGTGCTCCCGGAGGAAGGCGGGTGCCGGCGAGGTCTCCCCTGCCAGGATGGTGGGGGTCGCCTGGAAAAGGTGTGTGTCACTTCATGGGTGAAGGCAGACAGGCCGAGGGGACACTGAACTGGGAGCGGAGCAGGACGTATTAGCCAAATCTGTAAGGGCGAAATCTCTCCTGGCGCCGATTGGGTGGGGTTAGTAATTTTAGTAACATTGTTGGGTCCTGGGGACAGGGGCCCAGCGGCCTGGTTCCTTCTTCTCCCCTTCTTCCCTCGTCCCCCTTTCCCTTCCCCCTCCTCTCCCTCCTCCCTCCCTCCTGATTCTCCATGGACATGATCCCTCCTACCCCAGTGAGAGGAGGAACTGGGCCGTTAGCAGGCAAACGTGGGGTGCCGCAGGACCCGTGGGGTGCCGTGGTCCCCGAGAGAGCTGCCCTCGCATTGACTCGGTGTGTGGTTCGAATTCACGGCTGGCTCTACGGAGTGCGTCCCGTGTGCTCCGCGGGGCCGGCTGACAGGCGGGGCGCAGGGCGCCTCGGTTCCCCAGCACGTGTCAGGGCTGCGCACTGGGGCCTGGCTGTGAACTCAGCTAGTTCCCCACGAAAGGGGTGCCCGGAACGTCATCCTGGAATCTAGGCGGTCATTGGGCAGACCAGAGCCAAAGGAGGTCCGGGTGGGGGTCCCTGGCCACCCCAGGCAAATGCATGCACCCGCCCGGGGCAGGGCGCCTGCAGGTGGAGACCCCCACCCCCACCCCCTCCTGCCTAGTGCAGTGGGGGGGGAGGGGACAGCCTGGGGCCCACCTGTCCTCGCTGAGGCCACACCTCCCCCCTCGCTGTGCTGCTTGTTTACAGCCTTTTATTTTATTATTTTATTATTATTCACGGGTGCCAAGGCGCACGGGAGACAGCTGCCATCAGTATGTATAGGTCCCGGGAGGAGGGAGCACACCGTCGGTCACAGGGCCACCCCGGAGGCCGGACAGAGGGGCCAGGGAACCTTGAGCATGGTGAGTGAGGGAAGCAGGTTTGGGACTGCTCAGCCTGAATCATTTGATTCCAGCGGAGGTGTGTGCGGGAGGCGCGGGGGCTCTGGAAGGGTGAGTTTGCGCCGCACCGATCCCGGGCCAGGAACGGGTAAGGCCCGGGAGGGGCTGTCTCTTCGGGGCCTGCAGACGTCAAAGCATCAGCAATACGGAAAATCAGGGGCGCCTGGCTGGCTCGTTCAGAAGAGCAGGCGGCTTTTGATCTTGGGGTCGTGAGTTCGAGCCCCAACCTTGGATGTAGAGATAGCTTTAAAAAAAAATACGGAAAATCAAAAGGCCTGAAGGATACACGGTGTTGGTGTGTGCACAGCATTTCCTGTTTTATCCCAGTGTGCGGCTGTCTGTCTCTCCATTCTGCTGTGCTTGGAGGTTGGGGTTCTCTCCAGGATTGGAGAACAACCATTAAGGCTGTTATGAATATTCCTATACGTGCCTTTAGTGGGTATATATTTTCATTTCTATGAGCTGTGTGCCCAGCGTGAAGTTCCAGGTCACAGGCTGGTGTACGTGGTCCTTTAGGAGATATTGCTGCAGATGGGGGCGCCTGGGGGGCTCAGTCCGTGGAGCGTCCGACTTCACCTCAGGTCATGATCTCAAGGTTTGTGAGTTCGAGCCCCCGCGTCGGGCTCTGTGCGCTCTGTGCTGACAGCTCAGAGCCTGGAGCCTGCTTCCGATTCTGTGTCTCCCTCTCTCTCTCTGCCCCTCCCCCGCTAGCACTCTGTCTCTCTCAAAAATAAATAAACATTAAAAAAAAATTTTTTTTTTTAGAAGAGAGATTGCTGCACTTGTCCAAAGCGGGTGAACCAAGTTTCAATCTTGTTGACGCCCTTCAGCGTTTTCGGTCTGAAGACTCATGTCTTTCTTCTGGTCTTAGGAATCCCCATTTCTTTCTCGTCTGACGTGATGCATCCATCCTTTCATTTAAGTAAGTTGTTGTTTTTTAATTCTAAATAAATTTTATATTTCACCATTTTTAGCTTCAGAACCGAGTAGTGTGTTTGCTTTCTTTTCTTCCTTCCTTTCCTTTCCTTTCCTTTCCTTTTCTCTTCTCTTCTCTCTTTTCTTTTCTTTTCTTTTCTTTTCTCCTCTTTTCTTCCTTCCTTCCTTCCTTCCTTCCTCTCTCTCTCTCTCTTTCTTTCTTTCTTTTTGCATTATTTATTATTTTATTTCAGGAATAGAATTTAGCGATTCATCACTTACATAGGACACCCAGTGCTCATCCCCGCAAGTGCCCTCCTCAGTGCCCATCCCCCATTTAGCCCATCCCCCCCCTGCCCCCGCAACCCTGTTTGTTCTCTGTATTTAAGAGGCCCTTATGGTTTGGCTCCCTCTGTTTTTATCTTATTTTTTCTTCCCCTCCACTATATTCATCTGTCCTGTTTCTTAAATTCCACATATGAGTGAGATCACATATCTATCTTCTTCTGACTGACTTATTTCGCTCAGCATAATACATTCTGGTTCTATCCGCGTTGTTGCAAATGGCAAGATTTCATTCATTTTAATCACCGAGTCGTATTCCATCGTACACACACACACACACACACACACACAGACACCACATCTTCCTTATCCGTCCGTCAGCCAGTGGACACTTGGGCTCTTTCCAGACTCTGGCTGTCGTCGATAGCGCTGCTATAAACATTGGGGTGTGTGTGCCCCTTCGAATCCGCATTTTTGCGTCTTTGGATAAATACCCAGTAGCACAATTGCTGGGTCACAGGGCGGCTCTGTTTTTCATTTTTTGAGGAACCTCCATACTGGTCTCCAGAGCGGCCGCCCCGGTTTGCGTTCCCGCCCGCAGCGCAGGAGGGTTCCCCTTTCTCCTCGTCCTTGCCAACGTCTGTCGTTGCCCGAGTTGTTCGTTTTAGCCACTCTGACCGGCGCGAGGTGGTGTCGCAGTGCGGTTTTGATTTGTCTTTCCCTGATGACGAGTGATGTTGAGCATGTCTTCATGCCTGGTCGCCGTCTGGATGTCTATTCGCGTCTTTTGCCCATTGCTTCACTGGAGTATTTGTTTTTCGGGGTGGTGCGTTTCATTTAGTAAATTGTTATTAAGGGCATCCGTATTCCAGCCATTAGGGATCCCAGGGGTGGACCCAAGAGAACGGACCCTCTGCAGGAGGGAGCGGACAGCGCTCAGGCAGCTAAGTATATGCTGTAAAGATTTATATCAGATACGGGTGATCATACTCACGTATAATTAAATTATAATTTCAGTGAGAGAGGACTTCAATGAGGCGAATAAGACTATGGAGGTACAAGTGTTGCACTCCTCCATTTTCTCTCTCCTTCTAGAAATCTCTTGAGACAGATTCTTGGAATCTGTACCTGTCCTCATATGCTTTTCTTTCATATACTTCTGTTTCAATTGAGGGTTTTTAAAATTTTTTTAATTTATTAAAACAATTTTTTTAAGTTTATTTATTTATTCTGAGAGAGCGAGTGGGGGAGCTGGGGAGCTCTCTGGCGACAGAGAGAGAGAGGGAGAGAGAGAATCCCGAGCGTAGAACTCGATGCGGGGCTCGATCTTACAACCGGGAGATCATAACCTGATCTTACAACTGTGACATCGTGACCTGAGTTAAAATCAAGAGTCAGGGGCACCTGGGTGGCTCAGTCGGTTAAGTGTCGGCTTCCGCTCAGGTCATGATCTCGCAGTCTGTGAGTTCGAGCCCCACATCAGGCTCTGTGGTGATGGCTCACAGCCTGGAGCCTGTTTCGGATTCTGTGTCTCCTTCTCTCTCTCTGCCCCTCCCCTGCTCATGCTCTGTCTCTCTCTGTCTCAAAAATAAATAAACATTAAAAAATATTAAAAAAAAAATCAAGAGTCAGACGCCCAACCTACAGAGCCACCCAGGCGCCCTGAAGATTTTCTTCTTAAACTAGCGATTCATGCGTGTCCGTCTCTGGTTTAGTTACTGACTTTATGGGGGAGATGGCAGAAGCCTTTTGTGTCTCCCGGAAAAAGCTATTGTTGTTTCTCAGCCTGGCTCTGCTTTTCCAAAAGGTCTGTTTTCCCAGGTAGGGAGTTCTTCCCTTTCTTGGGGGTGGCTGTCCTTCCTTCAGGAAGGGAGGGAAGTCCAGCGGGCAGACTGACTCACGGGCTGGGCAGGGGTGGGAGGGGCCGCCCCGCGGAATGCATTCTGGCTTGTTCTTTGCCAACGTGCCCGGCTTTGTGCTGGGAAGGCAAACACTACGTACGGCTAAGATGTAGGGGTGGGTGGGTGCCCTCAGCTCCTCGCAGGCAGTGGAAGACACCCCGGCCTACAGTCGGGGTCCCTCCTGAGAGTCGGCAAGCGCCCCGCCCAGGCTGCTGCCCCTCTCAGGGGAAATGGGTGCAGGGAAGGCTCTGGAGAAGTCACAGAGGAGTGGCTATACAGACCATACACAATAAGGGCTTTTGAAGAATAAACTCATTTTAAACCTAAACTTTATGATTTACAGAACTATTGGGAATGTAGAATCAAGAATTCACGTGGCTCCCGCACCTAGGATCCTTTAAGATCTTATAACCGTGTGATGCATTTGTTATGATTGAAGAATCGCTATCGATACATTAGTATATTTTGAAGTTTATTTATTTATTTTGAAAGACAGAGCAAGTGGGGGAGGGGCAGAGAGCACGAGAGAGAAGCCCAAGCAGGCTCCGCACCGTCAGTGCGGAGCCCCACGCGGGGCTCGAACTCAGGAACCGTGAGATCACGACCTGAGCTGAAATCAAGAGTCGGGTGCTTAACCGACTGGGCCCCTGATACGTTATTATTAACCGAGGTCCATAGTGTATTCAGACCCGCCAAGTTTTTACCTAATGCCCCTCTTCCGGAGACCCCTCCTTACAGATGAAAATGTATTCTCTTTCATTGCTAGGGCGGGGGTAGGATGGGCAGGCTATTGTATGCGCTAGGAGCAAGTTCGTGTCTTGAAGGCAGTGTCTGCGGTTCAGGCCGGCCTCGGGGACTTGGGAATTACTTGGCCAGGGCGGCAGATGGGGAGTCCTGCTCTCAGGTCTCTGTCCAGGTGCCCTTCGACTTGTCCCCACTTTGGCCTAAGTCCCCTCATCCACCAAATGGGGGCACTGGGCTAGTTTCATCTGCACAGGTGGACAGTTTAGGTTTAAAATGAAGTTTATTCTTCAAAAACCCTTATTGTGTATGGTCAATATAGCCACTCTTTTGGGCTAGTTGTGCAAAGGAAGTTTTCTGACCCCTGCCCCCGGGTGGAGGGAGCCGGCAGGCAGGACGGTGTCCCAGAGGGCAGGGCCGGGACCCAGATCTCCCTGCGTGTGACACGGGGACTAACCGACGTTGTCAAAGATCAGGGGCCCGTCCCTGCTTTGCTTCTTACTCCTGCGTACTTAGGCGAGGCCCTTTTCGGCTCTGAGCCTCGGTTTACTCATCTGTAAAGTGGCAGCTTGGTGGGAGGGTCCCTTTGGCTGAGGAGAGAACAGGTCGCCATGGGGAGTGGGGAGTTCTCTGGTTCTGAGGGTGCGCAAGCTGGGCCGGGTGCCCCTGGGGGCCCGCAAGGGCAGCTCCCACGGTCTTCCTGTCGGATGGGGGACCCAACGTGGGCGCCTGCTCACTTCCGCACACCTGACTGGGGCAGGCGGCTGGGTGCCGCAGGACGCCCCTACACCATCGCTTTCCTTGCCAGTCATGCCAGGACTGCCTTTGGCCCTGGGCTGAGGGAGGTCTGCCAAGTGTACCACACCCCCGGGGCCATGGACTTCCCCGAGACTGGAGGGAAACCCACCATTACCACCTCCCCGCCTGTGGTGCCTTCGGCTGTCAGGCCAGTCTGCTACCCAGGCAGCTCCCAGCACAGGCCAGGCTCTGGTTCTCAGGGCAACCGGCCACTCCCTCCAAAGCTCCGAGAGAGTGAGAGGAATCCCTTGAAAAGGCGAAAATGAAGAGCCCAGTGCTCCCTATTCCCCAAAAAACTGGACTCTCTATTTTTTTTTAAATTTTTTAACCTTTATTTATTTTTGAGAGACAGACAGAGTATGAGCAAGGGAAGGGCAGAGAGAGAGGGAGATACAGAATCTGAAGCAGGCTCCAGGCTCTGAGCCATCAGCACAGAGCCCGACGCGGGGCTCGAACTCACAAACCATGAGATCATGACCTGAGCCGAAGTCGGCCGCTTAACCAACTGAGCCACCCAGGTGCCCCTGGACTCTCTATTTTAACAATGCCAGGGTTCTTTCCGGCTCCTGAGCCTTTGCACCTGCTGCTTCCTCCACCGCCAAGGCCCTGCCCCTTTTCCTAGCTGTCCGCTCCTACTCATCCTTTAAGGCCCAATGCAGAAGACCCCTCTTCTGGACCCTAGCTAGCCACCCTACCTGTGTCATGGGCTGTCTCACCCTGAGTCATAATAGGCCTCTTGCGTGCCGGTGTCCTCGTGTCCCTCGATTTTCCTGCAGGCAGGGGTGGGGCTGGCTCACCCGAATGAGGCTGTCACCGACACAATGTCTGCCCACTGCGTTATTGCGTGAAAGGGCTGAGTAGGAAATCGGTAGGCGGGAGAGAATCCCTCGGGGACAAAGTGTGGTCAGTCTTTCCTGAGCACCTTCCGTCTACTGGCGCTGTCGCATCCATTTAATCTCTAGTGTCCTGAGCCCTGACCCCACCCGGAGGGGGCGCTGCCACACGCTCGTCGGTGGGGGCAGGGACGGCGGGAGCGCCAGTGCGCCAGGGCCGCGGAGAGAGCTGGCGCTCGGCGGGGCGGGGCCTGCGCGAAACCCGACGACCCGCCCCGGGCGAGCCAGTCGGGGGTCGGGGTGGGGGGGCGGGCGGCGAGCGCACCGGGAAGGTCCCCGCACCACCTGGCGCCCGGGACGCCCGCGGGCCGCGCGCGGATAGTCGCGTTTCGAACCGACGTGACCCAGGCTCCGGGAGCCGCCGCCGCCCGGCTCAGCTCAGGGCGGGGCCCGCCCCCTCGCGGCTCCCGGGGCGCGCCTGGCCCCGCCCCCGGCCCCGCCCCCGGCCCCGCCCCGCCCCGCGCGGCGGTCTGGTCCCCGCGCCGCGGCGCCGGCGGGCAGACAGGTGGAACGGAGCCGAGCGGCGCCCCGCGCTCAGAGCCGCGCTCCGTGCTCCGCTGCGGGCCCCACCATGGGCAACTGCGGGGGTCGCACCGATTTCGAGTGGGTCTACACCGACCAGCCGCACACGCAGCGGCGCAAAGAGATGCTCGGTGAGCGCAGGGCCCCTGCGGCGGGTGGGGACGGCCCCTCGGGGCGGGCAGGAGGCGCGGGCCGGCGGAGCCCGGGGGGTTGCTCCCGCGCCGGCCCCCGTGCGGGGCGGGCGCTCCTCGGCCCCTGCTTCGGGGAGGGCGGGAGCGCCGCCTCTCCCCCTCCAGGGGTCCCTGCCGCGGGTCCCCGACGGCCCCCCTGCCCGGGTCTGAAACTCCTCTCGCGTGTCTGCCTCCGTCGTGGGGTCCAGGATGCGAGGACCCGAGCCCGGATCCGCGCGCGCCCGGGGAGCGCCTCTCAACTGCTGCACCCCGGCTGCGGGGCGCGAGCCGCTCGCCGGGCGGGGACGTGGCGGGGCAGGGGATCTGGCCCCGGGGACCCTGTGTGCGGGATGCGCCGTCCTGCCCTCCAAGGCAGATCTCCCGGGTCCGCAGAGGCCGCTGAGCTCCGGGAGTTCGGGGGCAGGGGGAGCGCCTGGAAGGAAGCAGATGCGGAGCGAGAGACACACTTTTTTTTTTTTTTAAACAAAGATTATGCCGAAGAATCCCACTTGCCCATTTCGTCCTGTATTTTCTAGCTTAAGACGCGGTGGGCGCCCTTCGCTGTCATTCAGTGTCCTGCGAAGTCAGAGTAGTCGCCGTCCCTCAAGCCAGTGACTCCTAGACCTGGGATGTTCGGCCCCTTTTCTGGGGATCACAGGTTAAAGGGCTCACACCTGCGCGGCCGCTTTTGCTAGAAGCCACCAAATCACCTCCACAGCACCGGGCTGGAGTCGGGCAGCGAGGACTTGCTCGCCTCCCGCCCAGCGAATGTCCGGGTCATGGTTTCCCCACGCCCTCGCCTCCACCTGGGGTTGGCACACCTTTTAATCAGATTGACCAGGTGACACATATTATTTCATTGTGTTTAATTTGCAGTTTTTGGGTGATCGTTTCCAACGTTTCACTGGACCTTTTAATCTCTTCTTTTTTCTCCTGGGATGGTCTTTTGCTTCTTGATTGTTAGAATTCTTTGTAGAGGAGGCTTTTAACTCTTTGTCTGACGCGTTGCGAATATTTTTCGCTTTTACAATTTATCCCAGAAGCTT
Organism: Paguma larvata; assembly: GCA_030068075.1. Classification (NCBI taxonomy): domain Eukaryota; kingdom Metazoa; phylum Chordata; class Mammalia; order Carnivora; family Viverridae; genus Paguma; species Paguma larvata. The sequence continues at coordinate 44,139,423 of CM057827.1, read as the reverse complement.
TTTTTTTTTTATGGTAATGCATTCGAATGGATTGACTTTTTTTCTTTAGAATTTCCCCCTTTGGCGTCTTCCTGCCCCTCCCCGCTCCGCTCCAAGACTGTGGAAATATCCAGTCTTAATACGTTTAAAGCCTTCAGACGCAGGTGCACTGGGCGGTTAGTGCACGGCTGTGCTCTGTCTGCTGCGCCTGGGGGTTCATGGGCTGGAGACCCCGGGGCGGGTTTGTGACTTTAGTGGTTTTCTGCTGTGAGGTGAACAATACCACGGCACTATTGTGGTCTTACGTGCGGCAGCATCCTCTCCTACACCTGTGAACTGCTTGGGGCGGCTCAGAGGGGTCTCGCGAGCATCTGGGCCTGCCTCTCCCTGGAGGGCAGGCGTCGTGGCTGCTCCCACAGCAGGGCGGAGGCAAGGCTCCGTTTCCTTCCCTTTCCCCGGCTGTCGCCTGCCTTGCCCTTACAGGACTCACTGGGCACCTGGCCTCGGGTGGAGAAGGCCGGGAGACCTATCCCAGCCCACAGAGCTGCCTGGAAGGGTTTCAGACACTCTGAGCTGCAGACTCACTTTCTGAATCTGCAAAATGGGCACACGCGTCTTGTCTGGCAGAGAGGGTGCGATGGGTCAAGGAGATCTTGGATGTTAAAAGGTGCCCAGTGTGGTACCCAGCACTCCAGGACACGAGAGGGAGAGAAGCCGCCGGCCCTGGACCCGTGAGAGGCAGCGCCCCGGACAAGGTGGCCAGGAAGGCTGGAAGACTTGGAACATAGGAGGTGATTTGGGCCGGGGCGGGGACAGCGTCGGGTCTCGGCGGCTGACTCTCCAGGAAGCCGTGCTCGTTCCCAGTTTGCACCGGGGGCTGTGGATTCCCCTGTACCGTTTCCTCCAGGCGCTGCCTGGCTTTGAACCCCTCAGCTTGGAAGGTGCCATTTTCCCCTCAATTTCAGGCATTCGGCAGCTCCTGCTGCCTGGCTGTCCTTCCTTCCTGCTCTGGCCCTCCTTGCTCTTTGGTTTTTTATTTTGTTTCATTGAAGTGTAATTGAAGTACAGTATTATGTTAGTAAGTTTCAGGTGTGCAACACACAGTGATTCACCCTTTGCGTGCACTGGGGAGTCACCACCTCAGTAAATCTAGTTCCTGTTCGTCACCATGCAAGATCGCTACAAGTTCGTCTAGTCCAGTTTCCCTGCTGTGTTACATCCCCCTCGCTTATTTACTTTGTAACTGGAAGTTTGTACTTCTTGATCCCCTCCACCCGTTCCCCCCCTTCCCCCCCTCCCGCCCCGTCCTCCCGTCCCTCCCGCTCTGGCAACCACCAACCTGTATCTATGAATCTGGGTTGGGTTTGGTTTTTGTCTTTTAGATCCCACATCTGAGTGGAATCACGTGGTATTTGTCTTTGTCTAACTGGCTTATTTCACTTGGCCTAATACCCTCTGGAGCCATTCATGTTGTTGCAAACATGTCGCAAAATTCCATTCTTTTTTTTAAATGTTTATTTATTTTCGAGGTGGGGGGGAGAGAGGAGAGACGGAGAGAGAGAGAGCTGTGCACAAGCTGGGAAGGGGGAGAGAGAGGGAGACACAGAATCTGTTTCTTTCTTTTTTTTTTAATGTTTATTTAGTTTTGCGAGAGAGAGGGGGAGAGAGAATGCTTAAGCGGGGGAGGGGCAGAGAGAGAGGGAGAGAGAGAATCCGAAGCAGGCTCTGCACTGTGAATACAGAGCCTGATGTGGGGCTTGGACTCCCTGAACCGTGAGATGGTGACCTGAGCCGAGGTCGGACCCTTAACTGACTGAGCCCCCCAGGGGCCCCAAGGTTTCATTCTTTTCGGTGGCTGAGTAGTTTTGGACTGTATAGAGAACACATCTTCATCCTTCATCTGCTGACGGACATATTGTTTCCATGGTTTTTTTTTGTTTGTTTGTTTTCAGTGCAACAGGTGGTTTTATTCAAGCCCGGGGATGGGACCCGTGGGCAGCAAGAGCGGCAGGTGGTTTCCACGCCTCAGCTGTTGTAAATAATGCCGCAGCGAACAGGGCAGCGCCTCTGTCTTTTCGAATTCGCATTTTCATCTTCTTTGGATAAATCCTGAGACGCGGAATTACGGCATCGTATGGCAGTTCTGGTTTTAATATTTCGAGGACCCTCCATGCCATTTCCCACGGTGGCCGCAGCGGGCTGTGTTTCCGTCAGCAGGGCACGCGGGCCCCCTTTGGTCCACACCTCCCACACCTGTTGTTTCTTGGGGTGTTGCGCTCAGCCATCCCGACAGGTGTGAGGGGGTAACTCCTTGTAGTTTCGATTCGCGTTTCCCTGAGGAGTGCCGCCGGGCGTCTTTTCACGGGTCTGTTGGCCATCCGGATGCCTCCGTTGGAGAAATGTCTGTTCATGTCCTCTGCCCGTTTTTAATCAAGTTTTTGTCGGCTGTGGAGTTGTATTAGTTCTTTATATACTTTGGATATGAACCCCTTGTCGGCTATGTGATTTGCAAATACCTTCTTCCCTTCCGTGGGATGCCTTTTGGTTCCGAGGGTGGTTTCCGCCACTGGGCGGAAGCTTTGTAGTTTGATGCAATCCCATTTGTTTTATTTTTGCTTATGTTGCCTTTATGGCTGGTGCGAAATCTAAAACTCGTCGCCAAGACCGATGTCAGGGTGTTGACTGCCTTTATTTTTTTCTGGAGTTTTTGGAGAGCTGGGCTTACGTTCGAGTCTTTAATTCATCCCGAGTTTATTTTCGTGCATCGTGTAAGAAAGTGGTCCGGTTTCATTCTTCCGCGTGCTGTTGTCCAGGGTCCCAGCACCGTTAACCGAAGAGAACTTCTTGTCCCCCATCGCATATGCTTGCCTCCTTTGTCGTAAGTTAATTGACCATATGTGCGTGGGTTTATTTCCGGGCTCTGTATTGTTTCATTGATCTGTGTGTCTATTTGTGTGCTGATTTATACTGTTTTGATTACCATGGCTTTGTAGTATGGTTTGAAATCCAGGAGCGTGATACTTTTTTTTTTAATTTTTTAATGTTTTTATTTCTTTTTGAGAGAAAGAGGGAGACACAGAGTCTGGTTTTTCTTTTTAATGTTTATTTTTGAGAGAGAGAGAGGGAGAGAGGGAGACAGAGTGCAAGTGGGAGAGAGGCAGAGAGAGAGAGAGAGAGGGGGACACAGAATCCGAAGCAGGCTCCAGGCTCCGAGCTGTCAGCACAGAGCCCGACGTGGGGCTCGAACTCACGAACTGTGAGACCACTGGGAGTGTGATACTTGTAACTTCGTTCTCTTTTCTCTAGATTGCTCTGGCTGTTCAGGGTCTTTTGTACTTCTGTAGGCATTTTTTTTTTCTGTGTGCTTTCTTATTTTTATTTATTTATTAGTTTATTAATATAATTTATTGTCAAGTTAGGTAACATACGGCGTATTCAGTGAGCTCTTTCGGGGGGTAGATTCCCGTGATTCATCGCTGACATACAACACCCAGTGCTCACCCCAAGAAGTGCCCTCCTCGGTGCCCATCCCCCCTCCCCCCTTCCCCATCCCCCCTCAGTTCGTTCTCTGTATTTAAGAGTCTCTTAGGGGTTTGCCTCCCTCCTTCTCTGTTTGAAACTATATTTTCCCCTCCCCCTCCCCATGGTCTTCTGTTAAGTTTCTCAAGTTCCACAAATAAGCGAAAACAAATAGTATCTGTCTTTCTCGGCCTGACTTATTTCACTCGGCACAACACCCTCCAGTTCCGTCCACGTTGCTGCCAATGGCAGGATTGCATTCTTTCTCATCGCCGAGTAGTATTCCGTTGTGTATATAATCCATAGACATTTCAGAATCATTTGTTCCAGTTCCGTGAAAAATGCCGCGGGCGTTTTGTGAGGACCCTTGCTCCTTCCAGCCCCCTGGCTGCCCTCCTGGACTTCGGCGCCTCAGCGGGGGAGGGCATTGCTCCGGGATTTCCCTCCGTGGCTCCAACCCATCGGGTTCTTGTCTCCCCGGGGCAGGTCGCGGGGCCCTAGAGCTCGGCCGGCCGTGGAGTTCATCCTCAACACTCACGCTTTAGCCGTAGACCCTGGGCAGGTCAACCGACAGAGGAGCAAGTTGAGCCTCGGAGGAGTTGAAAGGGTTTCTTATTCCTTACAGAGCCGCTGGGCAGATTAGATGAGGCAGCGGTCAGTGCTTAGCCCGGCGCTCAGTAACCGGGTAGCTGCGGCGATCACCGTCACCTCTGGCAGAGAGGCCAGTTCTCCCCAAGGACCGGGAATCTGCCTCCGCATCTCTGTTCGCCCGCTTCCGTGCCGTTCCCCGCCAGAGAGACATTCCGTGTGTGACTGCCAGTATCTCCTTGTGTAGAAGAGGCGGGCTCAGAGAAGGGAGGTGACCTGCCCGGGACCACAGAGCAGAAGTCGTCAAGCCTAACTTCCCCTGGCCTCTGCAGCTCATGCCAAGGCCCGGGGGCCAGCGGGTGCTCAAGAAAGATCCTAATCGGGGAGGGAGTCAGAACCGGGGAAGCCCTTGCCCAGAGCTGGCCGCAGTGCCCTCGGGGCAGGGCCGGAGTCCGGCTCCAGCTCCTGCCTGGTGGGGCCTTGCTCCTCAGGCCCCCATGCAGCCCCTGAGCGCCGTGTCCCCCAGGGCCCCGGCTGAGGCCCCCCTGTGTGCTGAGGGCAGGATCCGAGCCGCGGGACCGATCGCGCCGGGGACCGGAGGCCAGGCCAGGCATGGCAGTGGAGTCGGAAGCTTGGGGTTTGGCTTGAAAAACAAATAGTTTGTGATTTCTTTTTCGTTTGGAAAACAGGGCACACTCATGGTGAAAACAAAACAACACACGCACACAAATTCAAATAGCCAAAGGGAAACGAAAGCGGAAACCAGGAAGTAAGGCGCCCGGCAGTTGTTGGATGATTTGCTTGGGAAAGAAACCCTCGCTGGGGTTTTCTCACCGGCAAGGCAAGCGGTGATTCCAGAACAGAGCAGGCCAAAGCTGGGGGGGGGGCGGCGGGGGGAGGGTTGTGACCACCCCTCACCCTACTGCAGAGATGCTGGCTACAGGGGTCGGGGGAGGCAGGCCCCGGGCCTTTCTCTCCGTGCCTGCCTCTCCTTGTCCCTGCCTCGGTCACCATAGAGGCCCTCTCCTCTGCCAGGCGGACTGCAGGCAGCGCCCGGCTTGGGTGCCCCCGGCTCTGAGATCCCACAGAAGAGAGAGCCGCCCCCCTGCCCTCGGTGGCAGCATGGCCTGGAGCCGGGTAATCGCTGGCCGGGTTGGGGGCGGGGAGGGCTGCGAGTCTGGTGGCCGGTCAGGGCGCAGGGGGCTGTGAGAGGCAGGGGCCCCACAGTGTCATGTCACAAGGGCAGAGAGAAGCGGCTCCCCAAGGGAAGGAAGGGGTGCCGTGCCCCTAAGCTGGGTGGGGAGGGAAGGAGGCACGCTGGGTGTTGGGTACAGAGCACAGACGACAGGTGGTCCTTGAGGGGTTCCTCGGGGGCCCCCTTAGACCTGATCACATCCTCCTGCCCTCCCCTGCCGAACTCCTCCAAAGGCTTCCGTCCCTGAAACCTCCTCTCCGCCCTGGCCTCCGGGGCGCCCCCCCCCCGCCCCCCCTTCTGGCCCCTGCCCTTGCCCCTTTTGCCCTCTAGCCACTCTGTGGGGCGCGCCCCGTCCGCGCGCATGCGCACACACGGCACGCCGCTGGGGTTCTGTGGAAGGAATGAGCAGCCCTAGTTTGCGAGTCCGGCAGCTGGCAGTTTCTGGACATCTTTCTCTCACGGCCAATGTCAGGCCGGCGGCACGCGGGGCCGAGCACGGATGTGGGGAGGGAGGAGCGCGTCCGGTGCCCGCGCGCTGGCTCTGACCTCCCCTGAGGCCCCTCGGCTGTCGTCCTTGCCCCCCCGGCCCCCCCCAGGGTGCTTGCGCCTCCAGGCCTTTGGCTCTTCTGTAACCCTGCGGGGGGCTGCGGGCTTCGTGGAGCCTCTGAGGGCCTCCTCCCCCGCCCCCCACCGTCGTTTCCTCGGGCCTGGCTGGCCCGCAGCGCTGCCCCGACGGCCGGGACATGTGGCCAGCCCTGCACAAAGGCCGCCGGGAAGGCCCTCGGTTCCCTTCCCGCCAGCGCTGCCGGGGACCCTCGGGCCCTTCGCATGGGGTCCCGCCCTCCATCCTCGCTCCTGGGGAGCTGGGAGAAGCCACGCTTCCAGGCCGATTCGGGGGGCCGAGGATTCTTCCTCGATCTCACTGTCCGGGGCTCCTTTTTTCCTTCGGAGTTGTCCTCGTTCCTGAGTCCCGGGGGTGTCGCGTTCCTTACGGTGACCCGCGCTGGCCACGTGTCACGAGCATCTTCTCCTGTCCCGTCCTGTCTTCGCCTTCCTGGCATTGACGCTCTCTACGTATTAAGTCGCTTGTGCGGTCACCCAGCTGGTCAGGGGTCAGGTGGGCCTCTGGCCCGTGGCCGCGCCAGCCGGGGCCCGTCTTCCACCCTCCTCTGCCCCCGGGGCCCGAGGAGAGCCTGTGTCCCTGACAGACAGCGCCGGAGCAGGTGCCTGCTCCCATTTCCAGCCTCCACACGGAGGCATGTGCCCCCCTCCCCTGCCCCCAACTCCCAGCTCGTTAATTTGTACCAGCTTTTATGAGGCGTGATTTACATGTCGTAAATTCCTTCATTTGAAAGACACAGACCAATGACTTTCCTGAAGTTATATAATCCAATTTTGGGGGATTTTCGTTACCCGGAAGGTGCCCCACGAGCAGGTGCAATCACGCCCAGGTTCTCCCCTCCAGACCCTCCGTCTTTCAGTTTCTGCCCCGATGTCACAGACGGGGGTGTGCGTGCGTGTGTGTGTGTGTGTGTGTGTGTGTGTGTGTGTCCTTTTGGGACACACTATATACGTGCCCTGGAAAGAGCCAGGTCACACCCCTGCGCGGCCTGGGAACCCCTCCCGTCTCTGGGATCTGGGGCCCGGCTGCCAATGACCTTCAGCAAATATTTGTCAATGAACAAAAAGCAGGTTTAGCGAGCGGCGGGCGAGGAGGCGGGTCCGGTGGCTCACAAAGGCACTTTGGGCCGCTTTCCACATTTTCTGCGTCGAACCGGGTCCCCACAGTGTCTCCCATGCTGAGCAGACAGGGTTAGGCCTGCCTTCTGGCTCTGAAAGGGGAGAGGAGGTGCGGGGTCACGGAGGGAAGGCCGCTGAGCCAGGGCAGGGCTTCGAGGAAGGAAGGCGGGGATTAAGAGGGCTTTAGGGGCCTTTGTTGGGAGCGGAGTCAAGTTACTCACCTGCGGGTGGGGAGTGAGGGAGAGAGCTCTGGGCACCTGGGTGGGAGGCAGGTGGGCGGCGTGAGTTGCTGTGTGCCGTGGAATGTTCTAGACTCGGAAGTGCTTAGGTGACGACGAGAGGCGGTGACCAGGACCTCCCCTACGGCCGTTGAGATGGCCACGCGGTGGTGTTTGGCCCCCTTGGGGGCAGTCCCAGATGGCGCCGGGCCTGGCACGCGGAGGGGTCCAGAGTGTCGGCAGGAAGAAGCCTCGCATGCTCCTGGGGGTCCTGCCCTCTGGGTCCTCCCAACACGTCTGTCACGCGTGTAGAGCTAGGTGGCGATGTGCACGTTTTCTATGGGAGCCAAGCTTCCCCATGCCGGGCGCCTTGGGGAGCACCTCTGCGTGCTCAGAGCCCCAGCGCAGCCAGAACCAGCACGTTCAAGGTGGACAGCGAGAAGCGGGCCCAGAGAGGGGCAGGGGCATGCCCAGGGGCACACCGCAGTGAGGCGGAGCCGGCCTGCAGCTCTCCCGAGCCGGGACCCAGGATTTTCTCTGGGCGCTTTGCCCTGGCAGCGGGGTAGCCCAGCCCTGGGAAAGAGCCCCCCCTGGGGGCTGAGCACCCTCGGAGTGCTTTCTGGCTCTCAGGGATTGGCGGGCGGGGGAGGGGCGCTCTGGAAATCAGGCACGATGCTTCACCTCGTGGGGGGACCCCTGCTTCCTCGAGCAGTGAAGGCCACTGCCCGTGTGGCCGCCTGCCGACGTCCCGGCCCTCACCCGGGCCCCACGTGCATCCTGCGGGCCTGGAGTCGGGGGTCCCCAGGCCGAGTCTTGGCACCGTCAGCCTCTTCCCCGGCCTCCCGAGACCTCGGACCCTCTTTTCCGAGTCAGGGTTGGGCAGCGCGACTTCTAACAATGGGTGTTGTTCGTGGCCACTTGCCCTGTCACCATGGGCCGCGCCCGGGGCTCCCGCTGGAAGACATTTGCATGGGTCTGTTCCTCTCTGGTTCCAGGTGGCCGTCCCTGCTGGGGGGGGTCCCAAAGCTTGCGGGTCCTAGTGCAGCTGCCGCGGTCTCCGAGCTGGAGCCGGAGTCGGCAGGCCCCCCCGTCCCCGCCGCCAGCTGGGGTCCCACAGTGGGGCAGAGCCCGGTCAGGCTGGGCCAGGTTCGGGTGTGCAGCCGGGGCTGTGGCTCCTCACGGCAGGTGCCAGGAGCGCGCGTTCTCGGCCTCCCCTTTGGGCGTCCCCCTCTCCTGGGGCCCGGAAACATGGAGTCCAAGGCTGTGTCCTCCTTCCCTGAGCCCCTGGAAGAGCCCCCCCCACTCCCTGCCTTCTATAGGGCCGCACCCCCTCGCCTGCTCCGAGAGCCCCGCCCCAGCCTCCGTCCTGCCCTTCCGCTATCCGCTGGTGCTTTCCTCTTTCCCGTCCCAAACCCCCCTCTGCCTCCCATGCTCGCCCTGTCCCCCTCACCCCCTTACCCCACTGCAGTCTTGCCCCCGGCTGTGCTGAAATGGCTCCTGCTGAGGCCGCCATGACCTTGCTGCGCGCACAGGGGGCACCTGTCTGGTCTTCCCATCCGTGGCCCCGCCTTGACCCCGGCGGCAGACACCTCAAGCCCGTGGCTTCAGCCACCCTGATCCATACGGTGCCCAGTGACCTCCACCTCTGGTCTGAGTGGCCAGTGGTGCCCAGACCTACTCCTCTGGAACCAGGAAGCTCTGGAATTGGAAAGTTAGGTGTTGGCCGTTTTCCTTGAGTGAGGGTCACGTTTTCTCGCGGCGGGCAGGTCCAGGGTAGCCCCGCTCCTAAGGGGGGCCCAGCTCCCTGAGTGCGCTCTCTGAGCCCTTCTGGCGCCTTGCCCCACGGACACTTTCAGCCAAGGCCCCTGGGCTCTGCCTTCTCCCTGATGGCTGCTGGGCCCCTCCTCCCCAGACCGTGTCCAGGAAGTGCCCCCAGGCAGGCGGCGGAGGTGATTGGGGGCTTACGTGCTCGGCCCCTTGTAGGCATCGTCCCTGCGCTGCCCGGAGTCCAGCTTGGCCATCGGCCCCGTTTATCCGGCTTCCAGCAGGATGATGGGGGGGGGGGTGACCCTCCTGGCCTGGGAGCGCTGGGCCTGTTCTTGTAGGTCAAAGCAGCCCCGGGCCAGATCAGCCTCTGGGAGTGGTACCGTGCCCCCGAAGGTCAGAAGTAGAATGTTCCTATTCTCAGATCAGAGAACTGCATTTAATAACAATAGAACAGCCCCCGGGGTCCAGAGCCCGCATCCTCACGGAGGCCCAGGCCAGCAGGTAGAAGTGTCATCTCCATTTCTCAGATGTGGCGACAAGCGTGGGGAGGTAGTGTGGCCGCTGGGGCTGGGGGCAGCTGAGTTTTTGGGACACTGTCAGGTAAAGGAGAGAGGGCACCAGGCTCCCCGAAGGTGGGCTCGGCAGGAGGGGATGCTCAAGGGTGCTCCCCACAGGTGCTCCCCACAGGCAGGACTCGCTGTCTTTGTTCGACAGATGGGGCGCCTGGTGCCCCCCGTCCAAGGTCGCGGCTGTCTCTGAGGAGCAGGGGACTGGCCTGTTTGCTGGCCTTGGTCCCAGAGCTGGTGTCCTGGTCCCTAGGGTCCCAGAGCTTGCCAGGCTGCTCACCCGGTGCAGGTGTGACTGCCCCACCCTCCTGCCCCACACTTGGCCTCTTTCCAAGGGGAAGCATGGGAACTAACCCTGTAGAAGCCGGTGCCCTTCCGCTACCTGGGTCAGCTCCCGGGTGCGCCTTGGCAGGTGCGGGCCAGGCCCCCAACTGGTCGCCCAACGGGGAGGGCTGGTGCCTGGGGGCACCAGGGGTGAGAGGGAGGCTGGCGGAGTCCTGGGACCTGCGGTCCCGACCTGACGCCAGGTGTGCAAAGGTTAGGGAGAGTCTGCGTGGTGTCCCTGGCCCCGGGCTGTGGGCGAGCGTGTTCCCGATGGCTGAGGTGGCCAGCACTTTCTGGCCGTCGTGGAGACGTTTCTTCTTTTCCGGGCTCCGCCTCGCTGTGGCTGCTGGATTCCCAGCCCCCCGCCCCAGCCCCCCTGACGCTGATCTTCCCTGGAAATGAAGGCTTGTGTTCTGAAGTGTCCCGTCACTCTGACCCCCTCTTGGGAGAGGAACCAGCTTGGATGAGGCCTGTCCCTCGTGTCCCCTTCTGCGTGGGGCCCACACGCATCCTGGCTCCCAGGCGTGGGTCCTTTGGTCTCTTGACCCCCACCTGGTGGGACAACCCGGGCGAGGGCAGTGCTGGCTCGTCCCCCTTGGGCTGGGCCGTGGGGCCCTCAGGGCGGTGCCAGGTGTGAGTGGCCCCGTGCCCTGCGCCAGGTGCCAGGGCGGAGGAGGAGTGGGCCCGGGGGGTGGGGGGGGGACTGGCCCGGCCTCAGGAGTGGCTGAGCTTCCCCGTCCCTGGTCCCGGCGCTGGGAGAGCTCCCTCGGGCCACAAACCGGAGGGCTTCGAACGCCACACGCGTGCTCTTACAGTTTGGGAGGTCACGAGTCTGACCCGGGCTGCACCCTGCCGAGGTGAGGGTGTCCGAGGGCCACGCTCCCTCTGGGGGCTCCAGGGGAGATTCTGTTTCCAGGCCTTTCCAGCTCTGCCAGCCCCCGCGCTCCTGGGCTCTCGGCCCTTCCTCCACCTCCAGCATCACAACCAGCGGGGACCGACGGAGCCCTTCTCGGTGTCCATGGGAGCCCCTCTCCTGCCTGCTCATCCACTCCCAGGGCCCTGGGACGACCCTGTGCCCCCGGACCCTCCAGGGCCGTTCTCCGTAGTTGGGTCAGTTCCTAGTAACCTGACCGCCCCGTTCGAGCTTGGTTCTCTCTTGCTGTGTCGTCCAACCCACTCACAGGTTCTGGGATTGGGACGTGGCTGTCTTTGGGGGGGCCATCATTCTGCCCCCCCCGTCCCTGCCGTGGCCGGTATCTCCCTCCCTCTGGTGAGGGGTTCTCCTGGCTTAAGGTGGCAGGGCCTTCGCGCCCCCGTCCCGAGTCCTCCTCTGCCTGTGCGTACCCCACGGGGCCTCTGACCTTTGTGGGGCAGCCCTGTCGCCTCCCACAACGCAGGTCAGGAACAAGGTCAGCGGCCATTAGGCAACGCGGGCCGGCCCCGGGGTGAAGGCAGTTGCCTGTGTCCCACTGACACAGCTGCAGGCCGCGGCGGCCGTGGTCGGTGACCCGCTTCTGAGAGCCGGCCTCCCCAGCGCACCCAGGCGGTCTTCCCCGCTCGGGGTCAGGTGGCGCGCCTGCCCGGGCCAGTCAGCCGGAGCTGCCCCGTGCCTTATCTGTGAGTCCTGCCAGTGACCCTGGCCATGGTTCAGGCATGGAGGCTTACCGCCGAGCCAGCCTGCCCAGAGCTGGGGTTGGTTTTTTTTTTAACGTTTATTTACTTTTGAGAGACAGTGTGTGAGGCGGGGAAGGGCAGAGAGAGCGGGAGACACAGAATCTGAAGCAGGCTCCAGGCTCCGAACTGTCAGCACAGAGCGCCACGCGGGGCTCGAACTCACGGACCGTGAGATCATGACCTGAGCCGAAGGCAGAAGCTGAACCGGCCGAGCCATCCAGGAGCCCTGAGCTGGGATTGTTTTTTTTTTTTTTAACTTTTTTCTATTCGTGACAAAATACACCTAACCTACAGTTTGCCACTTTACCCGAGTCTAAGCGTCTGATTTGGTGGCATCGGCTGCATTCACCGTGTTGTGCACTGTTGCTCTTTCCAAAACCTCTTCAGGCCTCCAAACTGACCTGTTACTGCTCCCTCCCCACCCCTGCAACTCCCTCCCCAGCCCCTGCTCGCCTCTCCTTTCTGTCTCCATGAACTTGCCTGTTCTCAGCATTCACGCCAGGGCGGCCATACACTGTGTGGCCTTGTTTCTGGCTGCTTCATCGGCATCGTGTCTTCGGGGCTCATCCGTGTTGTAACCCGTGTCAGCGTTTCCTCCCTTAAAAACATGTTTTTTTTTGAAGTGCTGGTAGTTCACCCAGGAGTCCGTTTCAGGGAGCGGGAGTAGGGAGTCGCCATTGTGAAAAATTCATTACAGGAATTTTTATTTTTTTTCTTAAAAAAAATTTTTTTTAACGTTTATTTATTTTTGAGAGAGGGAGAGACAGAGTCTGAGCAGGGGAGGGGCAGAGAGAGAGGGAGACACAGAATCCGAAGCAGGCTCCAGGCTCTGAGCTGTCAGCACAGAGCCCGACTCGGGGCTCGAACTCGCAGACCGTGAGCTTAACCGACTGAGCCCCCCAGGCGCTCCAAGTACAGGAATTTTTAAAATTGAGGTAGAGTTCCATATAGCACGGTGTCAGTGGCGGGTTACGACACGAGGAGCGGGTGTTAGTACATACCACCAAAGGGACGCCACGGTGTGTCTCTGTCACATCTGTCACCATACCTACTTATAAACAGTTTTGTTGTTAAGTTCCCGGCCGAGAGAAGTTCTGGATGAGAACCTTCTAGATCTACTTTCGAAGCGAGTTTCAAGTCCCCGACGCGGTGTCACTAACTGTAGTCGCCGTGCTGCACGTTACACCCCCGGGACTGGCTTCTTCTCTGACTGGAAGTTTCGTTCCTTTCGGCGGCTGAGTAACACCCCACCGTGCGGCCAGCCTGCATTTTGTTTCCCCATTCGTCTGTCGTCGGACCCCCGGGTTGTTGTCAGCTTTGGGGTGCTGTGGAGAGTTTGATGGACGTCGGGGTAGGGGCTCTGCGTCCCTGATTTAAACTCTTTGGGGTACATATTTAGAAGAGAAATCGCCGGGGCGTACGCTAAGTCGACACTTAGGTTTTTGGGGAGCCCCCGCCTGTTTCCCACGGCGCCCGCGCCGTTTGGCTTTCCCCCCAGCAGTGCACGCACGAGGGCTCCGGGTTGTCCGCACCCTCACTACCACTCGGCGTTAACCGTTTTTATTCCAGCCATCCCGGGGGGCGCGAAGTGGCGTCTCTTTGGGGGCTCTGATTTGCATCTCCCTCTCGGCCGGCGCTGAGCATCTGTTCAGGAGTTTACTGGCCGGCTGGGCGTCTCGGGGGAAACGTCTGTTCGGGTCATTCGCCCATTTTAAATCGGGGCGTCTGTCTTTGTCGTTGAGTTGTAGGAGATCTTTGTATATTCTGGATTTTTAAAAAAAATTTTTTTTTCATTCATTTTTTTTAATGTTTATTTACTTTTGACAGAGAGACAGAGTGTGAGACGGGGAGGGTCAGAGAAAGAGGGAGACACAGAATCTGAAGCAGGCTCCAGGCTCTGAGCTGTCAGCACAGAATCCAACGTGGGGCTCGAACTCACAAACTGTGAGATCATGACCTGAGCCGAAGTCGGTGCTTAACCGATTGAGCCACCCAGGCGCCCCTTAAAAATTTTTTTAATGTTTTTATTTATTTTTGAGAGACATAGAGACAGAGCATGAGCGGGGGAGGGGCAGAGAGAGAGGGAGACAGAATCCGAAGCAGACTCCAGGCTCCGAGCTGTCAGCACAGAGCCTGATGCGGGGCTCGAACTCACAGACCGTGAGATCGTGACCTGAGCCGAAGCCGGATGCTTAACTGACTGAGCCACCCAGGCGCCCCTGGATTTTTTTTTTAATGTTTATTTTTGAGAGAGAGAGAGACAGAGTGGGAGCAGGAGAAGGGCAGACAGAGAGGGAGACACAGAATGTGAAGCAGGTTCCAGGCTCCGAACCGTCAGCACAGAGCCCGATGCGGGGCTGGAACCCACGAATCTCGAGACCATGACCTGAGCCGAAGTCAGTCGCTTAACCGACTGAGCCCCCCAGGCGCTCCTATATTCTGGATTTTAAAACCCTCACCCCCTGGGACGCCGTGGCCCCTGTGTTCCCGCTGAGTGAGGTTGAGGTTTGTCACCTGCCGCTCGCCTTGCCTGCCCGTTCCGAAGTTCTGCCCTTGCACTGTTCTGGGGCCACCGTCCTGGTGGTGTCCTTGGCTGAGCTTCAGGGAGAAAGGTCCCGGGACCGAAGGGTCCAGGTGGCTTTGTGGAGCTCAGAGGCCTGGCGGCTGGCGCTGTCCCAGAACCGAGGTGGCCCCCGGGTGCAGGGGGAGGGCAGCTGGTGTAAGTGCTGCCCGGGGGGGACTCTGTTGGCCTCCAGGCGGAGGCAGCCTGATGTTCTAGAGCTCAGGAACCCCAGTGCCCCCCAGCATCTCCAGCAGAGGAGGGCTGTTTGTGTTCCTGGAGCCGGGAATGTTGTGTGGGGACAGGCAGTCTATGAAGCACGTCACACCCTTGCCATCACACACAGGGACACTGAGGACCAGAGAGGGTGGGAACGCACCTCCGGCCACACAGCAACATCAAGACTGACGCCCAGATGGGCCGCCTGGGCAGGAGGATTTTGAGCCCGAGTCTCCCTTCTGAGCGGGGCAGAATCCCTTTGCCCCTGTTGTTGTGTTTCTCTTTGGATACTCCCAGGACCGGCAGCTCACCCCCTCTGAAGCAGCCTGTTCCATTGCTGGGTGACCCTGATAGAAAGTTCTGTGGGCTGGGAGAAGGGGGGAGGGGCCTGGCCATGGGGGCTCAGGCAGCTGAGCCGAGCTGTCAGGTTCTTCCCTTCCGAGCACAAAAGGGAAGTGACTTCCGTTCCGTGTCAGTTGGAGGAACGGGCCGGGCAGGATCTGCCCTCGGTCTGGTCCGATCCAGTCGGGGCCCAGCCTCTGCCGTGGTCCCGGGGACCCTGTTCACGTGCCAGCCTGTGGAGGGTGAGCCCGAGGCTGCCCGGAGGCGGGCACTGGCTGTCCTGAGTCGCCAGTCGTCCCCGGCCTCAGTGCCCACATCCGTGCTCTGCCTCCCAGGGCCTGCCTGTGCCGCTCCGGGAACCGGGGGGCGGAGCAGACCCGAGGAGCACCTGTCACCCCGAGCACGTGACAACCGCTGGCGCTGTCCCTCCCCATCCCTGGACACAGCACCAGACTCTTCCCCCCTCCCACAGAGCAGCCAGGGAGGTTTCTAGAAGGCATTCTCCCCCCCTTTCCTCCCTCCCGCCCCCCACTCTTGCGCCGTCCCTACCAGGTCCGGCTGCTTGTTGGCTGGAAGGCCGTCCCCTGCTTGGCCCGCTCTCATGGTCATTGTCTCTTTCTTTCCTGTAGCACAAACTACAGAAAAGGCCAAAGTTTCTCTAACAAACACCCCCCCCCCCCCTCCGGCCCCAAATGAGCCCGCTCACCGTTTTATCACGTTTCCTTGGGATCTTGTTTAAGAACCGAAACACTGGGCCCCGAGCCAGGGCCCTCTGCGCCCCTCCCCTGCGCCCTCCAAGGTTCCCCATGCGTCTGGGCACCGCGTGCAGCTCACAGCTGCTGCTTCCATTTCGGGCACTAGTTCTGTGACCTGTGGTGATGACTGCTCTCCGGCGGGCGGCAGAGACCCCCACTGGGAAGTCCAGACACCACCACTGGGCCCCCCCCGCCCCCCTCCTGTGGTGGGGGCGGCAGGTCCGCTGCTTCTGTGGCCCCACGGGATCCTAGGTCCCCAGATGCAGGGCCACGCCTTCGCCTTCGCGTGACCCCGCCCCTCCCCAAGCCGCTGCTGCCTGCGGCTTCACTGCTGGTGGAAGGAGGGAGGGGGGAAGGTGGGAGAGAGGGAAGGAAGGGGGAGGGGAGGCTGGCCGCGAAGCCCCGGCCCGCCTCACCTCGCTCTCTCCTCGGCCCCACCCGCAGCCAAGTACCCGGCCATCAAGGCGCTGATGCGGCCGGACCCTCGCCTCAAGTGGACGGTGCTGGGGCTGGTGCTGGCGCAGCTGCTGGCCTGCTGGCTGGTGCGGGGCCTGGCGTGGCGCTGGCTGCTCTTCTGGGCCTACGCCTTCGGCGGCTGCGTGAACCACTCGCTGACGCTCGCCATCCACGACATCTCGCACAACGCCGCCTTCGGCACGGGCCGCGCCGCCCGCAACCGCTGGTTCGCCGTGTTCGCCAACCTGCCGGTGGGCGTGCCCTACGCCGCCTCCTTCAAGAAGTACCACGTGGACCACCACCGCTACCTGGGCGGCGACGGGCTGGACGTGGACGTGCCCACGCGCCTGGAGGGCTGGCTCTTCTGCACGCCGGCACGCAAGCTGCTGTGGCTGGCGCTGCAGCCCCTCTTCTACTCGCTGCGGCCGCTCTGCGTGCACCCCAAGGCCGTGACGCGCATGGAGGTGGTCAACGCGCTGGTGCAGCTGGCCGCCGACGCCGCCCTCTTCGCCCTCTGGGGGCTCAAGCCCGTGGTCTACCTGCTGGCCAGCTCGCTGCTGGGCCTCGGCCTGCACCCCATCTCGGGCCACTTCGTGGCCGAGCACTACATGTTCCTCAAGGGCCACGAGACCTACTCCTACTACGGGCCCCTCAACTGGATCACCTTCAACGTGGGCTACCACATGGAGCACCACGACTTCCCCAGCATCCCGGGCTGCAACCTGCCGCTGGTACCCGCCGCCCCGGTGGGGGAGCGGGGCGGGGAGACCGGGCCGGCGGGAGGGGGGGTGGGGGGAGGGGGCAGGCGCCCGGTGGCGGTCACGGGCTGGCCACCTTCTGAGTTGTGGGTCCAGGGTGGCGGGAGAGGCCACATGGTACTGGCGAGTGGCCGGCTGTGGAATGAGGAGGTGAATGCCGGGAGGGCACGGGCTCCGGGGGCATTTTAGGGTTTAGGTCACTTGGTTTAACGAAAAGCCGTTTGAACGCAGCTACATTCACGGTTTCCGGGCTGTACGTCCTTGGGCAGGCCACTCGCCCTCTCTGTGCCGTGACCGCCTCTTCCTTGAGATGGGGGGGCACGGCCACCCTGCATGGGACGCCTTCCATTCCTGGCCCCTGCCTCCCTTGTCACCGCCCTGTGAGCCTCCAGAGCACCCTCGTGGCACAGAGAGGACAGGGGGGGCCTTGTCCTTTGTGACCCAAGGGGCTGGCCTGAGCTGCTTCCTCTGCCTTGGGAGCCCTGAGGAATTTCTGGAGGTGGGAGTGGGGGAAAGAGTGGGGGAGGGGAAGGAGCTCGGGTCTGGTGCTGGGGGTGAGAAAGAGCTGAGGTGACCTGAGGCACAGGGTGGCCGTGGCAGGAGCGGCCATCGCTGGGGAGGAGGTCAGAGTGTTTGGGTCTGTGTGCGCGTGCCTGCGTGTGCAGATGTTTGCACGTGTGTCTGAGCGGGCCATGTGTACGCGTGTTTGTGCGTGCGGTTGTGTGTGAGCACTCGTCTGGGCGTGCAGGTGTTTGTGCCCTGGCTGTGTGACTCCATGGTCCGACGGCCCCGGCCACACAGCCCTGCCCTACCTCGCCTCCCCCTCCTCTCCCGCTGATACGCCCGAGGTCGGGCTGCGTGCCGGGCGCCGTGGCACCATGTCCCTTCGGCCTGACCACGAGCCCGTGCGGCGAGCGCCCCCTTTCCCCGTTATCTGCATCTCACGCACGAGGCCCAGGCTCAGACGGGGGCCGTCCCTGCCTCCGGAGGTGGCAGAGCCAGAATCTGCGCCCGAGGTGGTCGCGGAAACACGTGTGGGTTGTCAGCTGCGTGCCTTTCCTTCTCCCGAGGTCAGGCTCCCCGCTCACGCCCCGTGCAGGTCACCTGGTCTCTTGAGCCCGGGTCTTCAGCTATTAAGCAGGCCTTGAGTGCGGGGCACGAAGGGCATCCACTGAAGTTGGCGGGGGGTGGAGTCGTGGTGTGCTCACGCTGGCGCTGAGGCTGGGAGTGCCTCCTGGAGGAGGCGGGCTGAGGGTGTCGGTGCGGAGGGGGCAGGAGGCCAGAGGGAGAGGAAACGGCTAACACGGACGCTGGGAGGAAGGCCGGCGATGGGTGGGGGTCCGGTGGGAGCCAGAGGGTTTGGGGGACAGGAGGGGGCACGGGATGCGGGACACGAGGAGCGTGGGCGAGCCGAACTCAAGCCAGGGTTCCTCTCAGAACCCCGCAGGTGCTCGAGGGAATGAAAGCCCGGCCCCCCGGGGCCTCCTGGGGCAGGAACTCGGCATGGGCTCTGCAGGGGGGAGGGTGCATTTTTAACCGCTCACCCCCACTTGGGGCCGGGGGGTGGGGGGGGCTCAGCCAGCCGCCCCTCCCCCTCAGGCAGCACTCTGGTGGAGCTAGACGTGGGCACCCCGGGCAGGGACAGGGTATGTAGGCGCGCACACGTGTGTGTGGCATGTGCCGGGCTGCGACCTCTGACCCCGCTCGCCCTCCCTGCAGGTGCGGAAGATTGCGCCTGAGTACTACGACCACCTGCCGCAGCACCACTCGTGGGTGAAGGTGCTCTGGGACTTCGTGCTCGAGGACTCCCTGGGGCCCTATGCCCGGGTGAAGCGCGTGTGCAAACTGGCGGAGGAGCGTCTGTGAGCCCGGGGCGATGACCCCGAGGAACCCTGGCCTGCCGCCCTGCCCCCCCCCGGCCCCCCCCCCGCTGCAGAGCCAGACTTCACCGCCCACACCACCCCCAGTCCAGCGCCCGGAACTGGTGTGGCCGCATCTGGCTCCCGCACCCTGACTGCGCTCTTGTCCCCCAGATCCCGGGACCACATCCGGCCACAGACCGTGGCCTGGAGAAGCGTGGTCCGCACACGCCCCTTCGACCCAGGCCAGGCCCTCCTTGTCCGGGCCTCGGGGAGGGCGTTCCGGCCCTGCCCCCGGGTGCCCGGTGCCCTGTGCCCAGCCTCCACGGGGCCGATGTCCCTGCTGTTCCCATGCCCTACCTCCAGTTCAGTGTTTGGTTTTCACGTCCACAGATCGTGCTTCCCAGGGGCGGTTGTGGCTCCAGCCTGGCCTCGGACTGAGGTCCCCCGCTCCCCCGCTCCGAGCCTGCAGACCTCAGGCCAGGGCCGCACCCCACCTGCTCCCCACTCTTGGGGAATGCGGCTGCTCCATGCTCTGTGCTTAGGCAGCACCCCTGCGGGTCCTGCCTTTGTGCGTGGCCCCTGCGTGTCCTTGGACTTGGGAGTCCATGTGGCCCCAAAGCCCCTCATTAGCGGCCTTCCCTTGTCTCCAGCCAGGCTGAGTGGTGTGGACACGGTCTCCGCTGAGCCATGCTCCTGCCCCACCTTGAGGCTTTGGCTGGAGGGAGGCCCTCCCTGACCCCAGAGGTTTTAGCCTGGAGAGGGTGGGGTCCATCTCCCTGACCACCTCCCCAAGGACCTGAGGTCTTCCTAAGTGGGTGCCACAGGCCAGACGCACGGAGGGTAGACGTGTGGGTGGACAGACAGGTGGCTGCCCGAGTAAACTACAGCCCCGAGGGAAGCAGGTGGGTGTCCCTGGTGATGGCCCTGTCCTTACTGGTGCGGGCTCGGCTGGGACCTAGAGAACCAGATTTCTCGTCAGCCCCTCGGCCCTAGAGGGCTGCAAGGGGTGGGGTCCTGGTCTCCCGGAGGCTGGCAGGCAGGCAGCAGGAGGGGGTGCCTTAAGGCTGGGGAGACTGAGGACTCCCCCCCCCACCCACCCAATGGGGGCAGCGGGGCTGTGGTAGCTGACCCTGGAAGGGGAGAGTGGGGAGAAGGGGATGCTGCAGCCTCCTCCCCCCGTGCTTGAGACCTGGCCCATGTTGAGCGAGGACTTCCTGCCCGGGGCTGGGAGTGGCCTCATGTGCCAGGCACCCTTGTCTCTGAGAATGGCCTGATACCGAGATGGCCCTGGGAAGAGGCCCGGGCCCCAGGGCTATCGTGTGAGGAAGCGCAGGTCGGGCAGGCGTACTTTGAGCCCGGACAGGGGGCCCCTCCCTGTGCAAACAGGCTGGCCCGAGCCAGGTGAGCGCAGCTCCTCCCTCCCTCGGCCGGCCGGGGGGCTCCTCGGGGTCTGCCAGCACACCTGGCTGCAGAGCTGTCCCCAGGAGGCTGCTGTCACCAGCTGCCAGCTACCCCCCCACCCCAGACGACAGGATCCCTGGGCCTGCGGGGGTGGAATCTGGGGGGCTAGAACCAGCACCGCTGCTGGCCTGGGAGGGGGGGGGGTGGCCACTGTGATCGGGCCTCGGGCTCTCCCCTCCTGACATAACCGTCCTGCTCGGGTCTGTAGGGCTGCTGGGAGCCCTCGAAGGGATTGGGGGGGCGGTGTCCAGACCCTGGCCAGAAAACAGTCCCATCGTCAGCCAGGATGACTGGCTGGGCACATGGCCGTGTCTATGGTGGCCGTGGGATGGTCCAGGATTCCAAGGTCTGCCCACCGTCCAGGGCCCTGCCCCTGGCCCGGGGTCAGACCCTCTCCGGCTCTGAAGGGGAACGTTAGTAGTCTGAGAAGTGCTGGGCTATGGCTTGGGCGGGTGGGGGACCTGGCCGGCGGTCCTTGGAGGATGCAGCCTGCCTCTCACTTCCTATTGCCTTGCTGAGCCCAAGCCACCACTCCCGGCCCTGTGGTCAGGATGCACGTGGTGTCTGAGGTCCCAGCGTGGACAGCACTCGGGACCTATCTCCGGGGGAGACCGCGGGGGTGCGGGCTGGAAGTGCCCGAGCTGCCCTGGCTCATGTGCCTGCCTTCCCGTCTGCACTGGGCCCGGCTACTTGCTGAGGCTGCCTCTGCTCCCGGCCACCACTTTCGTGGGCCCCTCCCCTGGGAGGTGGCGTCCTCAGCCAGGAGCAGCGGAGAGCCAGTGTGAGACAGTGAGCCACAGCCGGGGGTGTGGACAGTAAGCATTTATTAGCACGTGGACACAGATAGCGCGGTGCGTGGACAGACTTCAACCACCGAGACGCTGGGGACTGCTCGCCACTGCCAGCCGGGGAGCTGATGGCATCACCTAGGAGAAAACTCGGAAACCATCTAATGAAGCGTGTGATCTGGGGAGTCCTCTATAAACCGAAAGAAATGTACACTTAAATAGGCAAATATAAAATACAAAAAAGGTGAGTAGACCGTGCTCTGTGGCAGGTAGAATCTAAAAAAATCCAGAACTTGAACTCGTTTCCTCCTTTTAATATTTTATCACATGTTAACACTTGGAACTGGAGCACCTCCCCAGCGTCAGTGAGCACTTGCGCGTTGGCGGCCTGGGGCCGGCGGCCAGGCTCCTGGCTGTCCCGCGCTGGCAGGTGACCTGGGGTCTCTCTCGGGCGGTGGCAGCAGGGGCCGAGGGCGCTAGGAGGTGCTGACCCCGCTCAGCTCCTGCCTGATGGCTGAAGGACAGGACAGGCTCAGGCCCAGCAGGGACACGTCATGAGGCACAGGCTAGCGGGGCAGCAGACTCTGTACAGACTCTGGGTGATGGCAAAGCTCCCCCCCCCAGGTGGAGGACCATCCGGGCAGGTGGGCACCGGGTTCTGCTGGGAGGTCCCGGGGCCCTGCTCCTGCCTCCCCTGCAGGGTTCCTCTCGTGCTCCCCACCCTTCCTGGTTCTACCCCAGCTGTGGGCCTTTCCCTGGACAGACCCCACTGGGCCCCGAGTGAAGGGCCAGGAGAAAGAGCAAAGTGCTGGGCACTGAGCAAGGAACGAGGGGCTGCCACGCCGAGCGCCCATGCTGCCCGCGCCTTCCCACGGCCCCCTTGGCCACGTGGAGGCCCACCCACGACTGCACCGACGGCAGAGGGGAGAGTGGGACCCCCCCCCCCGCTACAGCCTCCACCCCTGCCACCCTGCTTCTGGCCGCACACCAGCCCGGCCCCTCCCAGGCGGGGCCCCCAGCAATAAAGCAGAGCTCATATTGGGCCTGTGTCTCCTCTCGGGCTCTGGGACAGCCTTGCTCTTCACTCATTAACTCCTTATCTGCCCAGCCCAGGCCTTGGGGGGGGGGGGGGGCTGGACAACAAGAACTGAGTGTCCTCAGCTGCAGCAAGGACAGGGTGTGGCTGATCACACGGCCATGGGCAGGGGGTCCAGGTCAGCAGGAACTGCGGACGGGCTCCCAACCCTGGCCTCCCGCCACCAGGGCCCACGCCTTTTAGTTCAGGAGCCCTCTCTTGCCCAGCCACCTCTGCTGCTGTGAGGGCCAGGTCTGGCCTTGGGGAGGGGGGTGCCCTGGCTGCACCTCCCTGCTCTATCCCCGGGCGAGCCAGCTCTGCCCGAACCTCTCCTTTTCCTCTGGCTCCAGACCCGAGGCAGCTGCATCAAAGGCTCTGGCAGGAGCCGGAAGGACGGACGTGATCCACTGTGACAGGACCCTGCCCTCTGGAGCCAGAGGCTCTTTGAGGGAGAGCCACATGTCTGCGCCCCCAGCCCAGGGCCAAGCAAGCTGGGAACCGCATCAGGCCGATGGGTAATCCGAGGCTTCTTGGTCCCCATAACCCGCCCCCCTGCCCTGAGAAGGCAGCAGTGGCCCCTGTGACCCTGCCCCGGCGAGCAGAGGCGGCAGAATGAAAACAGGCAGCCTTGAGTGCACAGACGAGGAGCGCAGCCGTCCCGCTCTGGAACACACTCTCTGATCGCTCCCTCTCCCACGCACGCACAGCTCGTCCCGGGAGGAGGCCCGGTGAGCGTGCATCTAGCCGGCACCCCACCAGGGAGCTGCAGATGGTAGGCAAGTCCTAATTTGAGCCTCAGTCTGCTTGACCGGAGGGTGGGGGTGAGTGGGTGTCGGGAGGGGGAACCGGGGTGACGGCCAGGCCGCGGCCCCACTCACCGTCGATGATCTCCTCCTTCACCTTGTGGAGCTCTCGCACCACCTCCTCGAGTATCTCCTGTTGGGAGCAGAGCCTCCAAGTGAAGGGACCGGCAGCAGCATCGGGGAAGCTGGCTTTGCAGGGGCGGCATGGCTGCAGGGCCCTCCCCGTGTTCCCACGAGGCAAGGATGGAGTGTGGACGGGGGATGGGACTCCCCCCTCCCCGTCCTGCTGCAGACACCAGAGGCGGCCCCGGGGAGCCCTAGGGCTGGCTAGGATGTCTGGAAGGGCAGAGGGATGCTTTCCTGTCGACGAGCGTGGGCAACCCCCTTCCTCCACTGCTGGCCGCCCTGATGGGCCTGCCTACTCGCGTGCGCCCGCCAGGGGCCCAGCCTCTGGCTCCTTCCCGGCCTCTCAGGAAACACACTCACCTGTTTCATCCGGTCCAAATCTAAGGCGTCCAGGGCCACGTCATTCACGCCCCCCGCCGGCTTCATCCTGGAGAAGATGGCAGGGCGCGGTAAGGTGGGGAGCCTGGCGGGCGCCCTCCACACCGGGGCCACGTGCGGGAAGGCAGGCTGGGCGTGCCAGGGCCCCCAAGCTCGGCCGAGGACCGCGCTTTTGCCCCAGGCCACCCCTGAGCTCCGCTAAAGGGATGCCGATGCCCCGTGTCCACCTCGACGGGGTCGCATGGACACTGTATTTCCCAGCCCGGGGGTCACGGGGGGGGGCCCCAAGGAAGGGGTTGTTTTCTGATTCGGGAGCTCGTACGTGCACATGGCAACGCAGCAGAGTTACAGGTCACACACCACCACCTCCGGAAGAAAATACCGGCAAGCTACTCGGGGAGGGGCCTACGTTCCTGGCCGAACGGCAGCTTGAGGAGAACGAGTAACAACGGCGTTGACACACGCAGAATCACAAAAACCACACAGTACACGCTCATCCTAAAGGCTTCCACGTCCACACGCGCCAGCGTCCCTGCGGCGGGCACCCGGTTCTCGTGCGTCAGCTTTTTTCTAGGCAATGTGTTTGCGTGCGATTTTGCTCTGAGGCCAAGGTTTCGATCCCATGGATCGTATTTCTTTGAAAAGCGGCTGAAGCAAGGTTAGCTCGCTGCACGTGAACCATCCCCAAAGTCAAAGTCTGAAGGAAGCGCTCATCTGACCCCTCGGCCGTTTAAAACTGGGAGGGGTGAGGAAGGTGCGTTTTCTGGACCCCACTCATCTCCCGCGGAGAGAAGCGCGGTGGGAGCCTGCGGGTCCAGGGAAACGGTGAGGCTCAAGCTGAGGGGGACCGAGGGGGTGAGGGTGGCAGACACGCAGTGACCTGGCAGGGGTCAACTGCGGGGAGAGCGAGCACGGGAACGGAAGCGTGGGGCAGCCGCTGTGGAGACCAGCGTGGAGGCCCCTCAACGACTGAAACCAGAGCCACTTCTGGGTGCGCAGCTGCAGGGAAGGACACGGCTGTCCCGAAGACGGGTCCCCCAGGGTCACAGCAGCATTACTGAGGGTAGCCGTGACGTGGGGACAACCCAAGGATCTCCTGACAGACGGATGGGTAAAGAAGATGTGTCCACACACGGCAGAACGCCACCGAGCCACCAAGAAGGGAGTCCTGCCGTGTGTGACAACAGGGAGGACGTGAGGGCATGACCGCGAGTGGAATCTGATAGGGACGGACACTGAGTGACTGCGCCGATCGCACGGACGCCCGCCGGTGGCTGCCTGGGGGCGGGAGGGCGAAGGGCGCAGCCCTCCAGGTGTAGACGAGTTAGGGATGTGCCGTGCGGCAGGACGACCACGGCGACGTCACCGTGCCGTCCGCTCCAGCGCAGCTGAGAAAGTGGGTCTCGAGACCGTGAGGCGGTGGCTGTAACTAACCTGGTCACGGTGACCTCTGCACAACACGTGCACAGACACCACGGTGCACACCTCAAACTCTCACAGTGCGAGATGCCAACCGCATCCCAGCCAAGCAGGGAAAGCAAACCACTGAGTAAATAAATCTAGTGGTCCAGTGCCCAAACCTGGATTAAAAAAAAAAAAGAGCAGAGAGAAGGCGCTCTGGCCGCTCCCGGCTGAACCGAGAACGAGGCCACGGAGGGTTGGATCCCGGCGGGGAAGAGGTGAGGCGTCCCTCCTGTGGCTCGAGTGTCTGTCCTAGCAGCGATTTTCCGGGTTCCCTGGGCCACATGCTTCAACCTCTCAGGGCCTCGGTCCCCCCACGGTCACCCTGAGAGGGACCGCTCCACAGGCCCCCTTCGGAGCCATCAGTGAAACTGGAGAACAGACTGGTCTCGGAGGTGCAGAGCCCCGTTCCCGGCGGGAACGCCCGTGACCGCATCCTTGCCCGGCGAGGGGCAAGGGGTTGCCCTGGCAGCCTCACCTCCCCCTGGGACCCCTCCTTTGGCTCCTGCCCTGCTCCGGTCCCCCTGTCCCGTCACAGCTGGAGGGAAAGCGCTGGTCCCTCATGGCGTCCTGGGTTAGCGCTCCAGGACGGGGGTCCTGTACACGGAAGGGAACCCGGACTTCCAGCCACGTGACCCCTCCTGGCCCCTCTACGCTCACCACCCTCAGCCCTCCCCACCTGCCATCACCTGCTAGCCACACCGGCCGGCTTTCTGTCCTTTGGATTTGCCGGGTAGGTCACAGGGCCTCGGCACTCACCGTTCCTCCTGCTTGGAAGGGTTCCCATGCTCTTTGCAGGGCAGGCTCCTCCTCATCCGGGTCAAGTCCAGTGCCACCTCTGAGGGGCCTGCCCCCGCCCACACGCTACAGCACCTCTGTCCCCACTGTCTTCCGCAGAGCACGTCTCAGAACCCCCAGCTGCCTCATGTGGGTCCCTGCAGGCCGAGAGCTGCGGGACCCAGCTGCGAACCTGGCTGGCCACCGAGACCGCCTTCCTGAGCGCTGTCGCCACCATGCCGGCCCGGCCCGGCCTCTCTCGGACAGCCATGTCTACTCTGCGTGACCAGGCTCAAATGCTACCTGTTCTGTGCTAAGAGTGGGTCCCCTTCAGTTTGTCGTGGGCCACGGGGACCTTTCTTAATATGGGCCCCAGGGACTTGTAAATTCGGGCCATGCGGCTGTGTGCCTCGGACTCTTGGGGACCCCTCAGTGTCAAATACTCCATCCTGCTAGCACACCAGCTTTCGGTTTGGGAAATGGTGGGTGTTTCTCTGGGGGAAAGCTGGAGGCAGAGGAGGGAGGGAGGGAGAGGAGGCAGGGTGCCGGCTGGCTCCGGGGTCACTCGAGCTGTGGGACGTGGCCACGGCTCACGAGCACTTCCCGCGTCCAGCTGCTGTCCACACAACTGTCCCCATTCGCAGGGATCAACAGTCCTCTTTTCAGGGTGTGGGGTGGGTGGAGGCCTGGAGAAGCCGCCCGGCTGGCCCAAAGTCACAGTTAGTGAGCCCAGAGCTGGGGTTCGAGGTCAGCCCCACGTTATGGCCCTCCCCGGGGCCGCGCCTCTGGCTCTGCAAGGGGACAGCAAGGAGCAGGTCTGCACAGCCCCTGAAGGCCCTGCGGCCCTACCTTCCCCAGATCGGAAGAACAGGCCACCCTTTCCCGGAGCAAACTGTTAGGTGACAGGACGCGGGGGCAGTTTGGGGGTGTTAGTCACCGGCAGCGGACAGAGGAGGCCCCCGGGAGGGGTTGTTCGGTACCTAGAGTGAGGCTGCGCCTGAAGGGGGCTCTTAGCTTCGGGGCTCTTTGCCACAGACGGGGTTCTACGGCACGGAACGAAACACACATGTGAATTGGCCCGCCGCCCGCCTCAGCCCCACCGGACTCGCGCGGCACAGCCTCCCCGGGCAGCTCACCTGGACAGTAACGAGGACACAGGCTTCTCCACCGAGTTGCTCCGCTCCCAGGGCTTCCGGCCAGCCTCTGTGGATCCAGACAGCGGACGGAGAGCCTCAGAGCCAGGAGGACTCTGGGTGGCCACCCCCCACCCAGACAGGAGGCCCCTCTGCCCCCTGACGCTGAGGGCGCAGGCTGCCCCCTCGGGAAGGTCTGCTCCCGGCTCCTTGTCCCCAGGCTCCCTTCGGCCCAGGTGGCCCTTGCAGGCTTGTGGATGGCACTGCTGCCACCCTGCATTGCCCCTTCGGGACGCAGCTCCTGCTCCCTGGCCCTGGCTGACGCTGACCTGTGGCTGGTTCTGAGTCCTCGCACCGTGGCGAGGTCTCTTCTCGGAGGGGGAGCCGCTTAACCATGACCTCTACGGTAGAGCCGTGACTCCGGCAAAGGGCCGAGTGGAGCGAGGGAAGCCCTCGGCCTGGATGCTATCAGGGCAGCCCAGGGACTGCTCGTCGCCCCCCTCCCCGAGTCCACAGCCGGTCCCTTCCCGCTCTGGCCTTGAAAGCTGTTTTCTCTTTCCGTTTTAAGTGGTGCTAAATTCATATTTCGTTTTACTTCAAGAGATTTGTTGGACTGAATTGAATTCCCTGACTTTGCAGAATGAGCAGAGGCAGAAGAAAAATCCCTAGGAAGCCACCTGAGGGTCTGAGGAGGGTCTCCCCAAAACCCTGCTCTAGGGCACAAGAGCCGGGACCACATCCAGGCCCTAGGCGTGTGGCCCCGAACAAACCACACCGCCTCCTGCGCTGGGAAACATGTAACCGTTCACTGGGGCGTGCAGTGCTCATGGAGTCGTTCGCCAGAATCCACGGCGGCACCTTCCCAGAAGGGGAGGTCACAGAGCGCAGGGTCCCAGGGAGGCAGCCTGGCCAGCAGAGCATCGGGACCAAAGGCGGGGGCAGTGGCAGGGCCACGCCCCCACGAGGCAGCCAGCAGCTGAGGAGAGCCTCCCTCTGCTGGGTGCGGTGGCCTGTCTCACTGCCCCTCCCACCGTTCTCGAGAGCACGGGCTTGGAGCAGATGCTGAACAAAGGTTCGTCGAATGACTGAGTGACCAACCGGTGGCCTCTTCCCACTCTTCAGCCTCACGGCACTCCTAAGGGAACCCCCGCAGCCTGGAGCTCCGGCAGGGGTTCTGAGCAGGGTATGGGGCTGTGTCTCTCCCCGAACCTGATACTGGGAGACTCAGGAGCCCCACGGTGAGCAAGACTCATGGGCGGTTACTGTTTCTGTTAGCACAGCGGGCACTTGGCAGGGAGACATGAGTGTGACAGTTACGTGTTCCAATTCCAAGCCCCAGCCCCAGCTCCTCCTCCCCCCGTGTGCGAAATGAGAGGGCTGGATGGGGGGTTATAATGCCAGATGTCAGGGAGACACCGCTGGTGCCACCTCATCGGCCCCCACTGCTCATCTGTAGGGGAGGCAGTCGGTGGAGTCATCTTCCCGGAGGAGCCCCTCCTGCTCTAAGACCTGCCTGGCACAGGTCGGGACGGCGTCCCTTACCTGAGGAGTTAGGTGGCTGGCTGGCTGCTCGGGTCCCCGGAGATGGAGAGGTGCTCGGCTCCTCCTGAAATGGAACAGAGAAGCTGTGTCCTCAGGGTCTGCCGAGGAAGGCCAGTCGCGGCAAGGGCAGGACGCCTCTGACCAGGTCACTGGCAAACCTTGGTTGTCCACGTGTTCTCAGGAGTACGTGTTACTTTTGTACCAGCAGATCAGTGAGTGGCGTCGCTAACCAGTGGAAACCCCTAACCTCGGTGGGGAAGTGGTCCGGCTCATGGGCAGTCGGGGCGGAGGAGGCTGCAGGGACACACAGGCCCCGAGGAGCAGGGCAGACCTCTGCGATCTGCAACAAGCCCTTCCCGTCACTGAGCCCGCCACCGCGGCCCGAGGTCTGGGGGGGCTTCTGCCCCCTTGTCCGCTGGGAGCCTCTGGC
This sequence comes from Paguma larvata, assembly GCA_030068075.1. Taxonomy (NCBI): domain Eukaryota; kingdom Metazoa; phylum Chordata; class Mammalia; order Carnivora; family Viverridae; genus Paguma; species Paguma larvata. Next base: position 44,110,927 of record CM057827.1, on the reverse strand, counting down.
GGCCCCGGGGGAGTGGCCAGGCAGGACCAGGGATGGGACCTCCCTCTCTGGGCCCAGCTCACTGCTCTGCTGGCCGGTGTGAGGACCGGAGTCAGGCGGCCCCGCGGGGCCGTGCAGGTGGGCTGCAGGGCAGGGCTCTGGAAGTGAGGACCCAGGGAGCCCTGTGGGTCAGGGCCGCCCACGGCACTGCCTTGTCCCAGACGCCTGGTGGTGGAAGACCCCATTCACTTCTCTCTTACGAAGAGAGGAGGACATGTAAGAACCCCTTCTCTCTGTCCAACCAGCCCACCAGTTCATCAGCGGTCCTGCCAAAGGGGGCTCTAGAACCTGGCTCTGGCCTCAGTGCCCCTCTGCTAAAGCACCCCCTGCTGGAGGCGGCAGGCTTGACTGGGGGACCAGGCTGAAGCCTGAGCCTGGCCCCCTCTCGCCGCCTCCGAGCAGGTGTGCCCACCTCCCCGTGCCTCTGCCTCTGTCTCCAGGACACACTGTCCGCGGGGCCTCTCTTCTGCCTGCAAACTTCGGCTCGTCTTTCAGAGCTCAGGGCGGACGCCGCTTCTCCTGGGGGCTCGAGGCATGGCTTCGGGACTTCTCTCTCCTCGCCCTCCACTCCCAGGGCCCCCGCTGCTCCTTCTCTCCCTGCCCGTAGCACTTTGTCTGCCTGTTGTGTCCTCTCCCTCCAGGACGGCTCCCCCACTCTGAGCCCCTGGCACACGCACAGCGCCTGGCCAACGGCGGGTTCTCCAAGGAGCCGGCAAACGCGTGTCTGCTCTGCCTGTGGAATGTGCGGGGTGAAACACAAATAAAGAAGGTGAAAACCTTGACGATCAAAAAGCTGATGTTAGTGGGGGCGCCTGGGGGATTGTCGGTCAAGGGCCTGACTTCGGCTCAGGTCATGATCTCGCGGTTTGCGTTCGAGCCCTGCGTCGGGCTCCCTGCTGTCAGCCTGTCAGCGCACAGCCCACTTCAGATCCTCCGTCCTCCTCTCTCCGCCCCTCCCCTCTCCCAAAAAATAAACAAATATTAAAAAAAAAAAAGCTGATGCTTGTTACACACACCCCCCCCACACACACATTTTGGAAAGATTTTATACTATGAAGCAAGTAGCATTTATTAAGTAATAATAATTGCTCCATTTACATTAAGAAACACATACGCACGCACGCACGCACACGCGATCGCTGCATGGAGTTTCTGACCAGGCAGAGCCAAACACCCCGACAAGACTGAACTAGCGCAACTCTGACCCGAAGCCGAGAACCGCCTCGGGGGAGTGCCCGTGCCCCGTTCTCGGTCGGCTCTCTGCTTCCCTCCCCTCAGGTCCATCTGAGGTGTGGGCCCCTCGGCCACCTCTGGGACCAGGATGCCGGGCTCAGTGCTCCGAGCGGGAGGCTCCCCCTGCACCCACCCCTACGTGAACCTGTAAGAGCCACTTGTCCCCACACTGAGAACAGACCTGGCACCCATCAGGAGGCCCCCAGGCATCTGTGGGGTGAATAACTGAACTCCCAGAGCCTCTGGTCCAGAGACAGAATGGTGTGCTGGGCTCCGGGTCTCGGCGAAAGTCTCCTCGGGCCTCACATTTAAGGGGGGGCTGAGGAACTGAAACTGGGGCCTCCACGCGTGTGCACAGGGGCCAGGACCGGAAGGAGGTGGGCAAGCATGGAGACCGTGGGGCTCGAACCAGAGCGACAGCTACGAGGGGCTTTCCTTCAGTGCTGTCCTGTTATTCTCTCACAGATAATTCAGACGAACGCTCCCTCCACAGGGAAGTGACCCTTTCCTCCCGAGCTACGAAGGCGAGAACGGCAGCAGCGCACGGCACCATTCCATGGGCATCCTGCCCCGACCCGGGGCCCGTCCTCAGAGCCAGCGGGTGGCAGAGCGTCCACCCCACCCCCGGCTCCATATTCGGGTCTATTTCCTTCTTTTAAACAACGCTTGCTTGTTTTCCATTCGTTATGAAACCCAGTCTGTGTTCAGCCAGGAGCAGTGGAGAGACTGGAAAATGCTGTAAAGCATGAGAAAGGAAAGCCAGCACCCACGGCGCACCTGCTCCGCCGTGTGGGGAGGGGCCTCCTGACCGTGTGTGGGACCGCGGCGAGCGAATGAGCCAGCAGTAACCTGAGGCTTATTCAAGGTGGAAAGAAGGTGGGGGTCAGAGGACGGGAGCTCCCTCCGGGGGTGGAAGGTTTCTCCCAGAAGTCCCTGGATCTGAACCCACTCTTCTTGGAGCCGGGGACGGGGGAGGTTGGGCGTTCTGAACAGGGTTGTGAGGCACGCCAGTTGCCTGGAAAAGCCAGCGCCAAACGACTCAAGACTCAAGACTCTGACGCCCACACAAGGCCACACAGGCCTCTGCAGTAGTAGAAATTCATGGGGGGGGTCACCTGGACCGACTCCAGACATCCTGCAAGGCAGGATGGGACGCAGGAGCCCGGGCCGCAGGGTAAGAAGGAGTCTGACCAAGCAAAAGTGCGTGTGCAGGGCTGCGGGTCGAGCGGTGGGGAGCCGTGCTCAGCCTGGGGTCTGGGAGGCTATGTTTTGGGGACCGGCGTTGACACAGAGATGTGCAGGCGAGGAGGAGCTTGCTGGGGGGCTGAGGGGCTGCACGTGCCCAGGCGTGGCCAGCTGGCAGGGCTGAGGCCCGGGCCTGTTCCAGGCTCGCCACAGCTGACAGGGGAGGGCGGGGAGGAGGTGAGGCGGCAAGGGTTCACTGGCACCTGCTGGGTGCGTTGCTTCTGGCTTCCGGCCCTGGTCCCTGAGAGGCAACCCGTACGCCCTTATGGCGAAGGTCTAAGCTCGGCCACTTCGGCAGGAGCCTATTTTTGTTAGAAAAGCTTACCACGGAGGGAAGAATTGGCCACCCGGGGCAGCAGACGCCTGGAGCCAGTGCGGCCACAGCGCCTCTGCCGCACTCACCTGTGGCTCCTGCCGGAATGAGGAGTCTTTACAACCATTTGAGAAATGATGCGAGAATGAAAGGCACCCGGGGCCCCCCGGCACACGCTGCCCGCTGCGAGCGCACCTGCCCCCCGGGCCCCCGGCACACGCTGCCCGCTGCGAGCACACCTGACCCCGGGGCCCCTGGCACACGCTGCCCGCTGCGAGCGCACCTGCCCCCCGGGCCCCCAGCACACGCTGCCCGCTGAGAGCACACCTGCCCCCCGGGCCCCCGGCACACGCTGCCCGCTGCGAGCACACCTGACCCCGGGGCCCCTGGCAGAGCCTAGGCCCTGTCTGCACGGCCCCTCTGCGCTCCCAGGCTCCGAGCTTTCTCCTTGTGGCTCTGGGCTAGCCCCCGCCTCTCTGCTTCTTACCCGACCTCGGGATGCCGTGAGGGGAGGGGCAGACGTGAATGCTCCACGGGCTCCTCCGTCCTCCCTGCGCCCCCAAACCACCCCCTTCTGGATCCCCTGGTGAAATGTCTACCCCATGTACGTGCAAGCCCGCTGCGCCTCAGTGGCCCCAGAGGCCTGGTCTCTTCACACCAGTGGGGAAGCCCAGGGCAGGTGGGGGCGGGGGTCTGCTCACCGTTTGGCTTTCATCTTCCTTTTTGTCCGCCGGCCTGTCTGTCTGGGAGGCTGCTTTTCTCCTAGCGCGAGGGGGGAGAAGGTACACGTGAGCTCCTGAAGGTTTTCCCGCTGACCCCCGCCTGGCCCTCAGAGGGACCTGTGGGGGGATCTGACCCGTTTTGTGTGAAGGAGGCAATTGTTCGAGCAGTCGCAGCAGTGCCCAGGTGAGCGTCCGGGCCTTCTGTGCTTGTCCCATGACCCTGGACACAAAACTGGTGAGGGCGGGAGGACAGGGTCGGGGGGACATTCCGGTCTCTGTTTATGGCACCTGAGGAGTGGAGGCAGTCGGTCTGCATCCTGTCTAGGCTCCCCAGGGGACCGGGCTTGGCTTGGGTGGTGGCTGTTCTCCCAGGACACTCAAGGCCGGGCCCCGTGGGAAAGGGAGAGGGGCCCCTGGGTCACGGGTCAGGGCTGTGGGAGCATTCGGTCTTCAGGTTGACTGGCTTAGGTAAGCGAACCTGCTCCCTGTGGGAACCCGTCTCCCATGACCTCTTCCTGTCTGGGACCTCAGTGCTGCAGCCGTACCCCCCTCGCCACCACTTCCCCCATCTGGAACACCACTGTGAGCCTGCCCCTGCCAGAGAGGGCAGGACCCGTAATAGCTCCTACTGAGCCCACTGGTCACTCTGCGTGCTCCCCGCCTGCAGGGACCCCTTTTCTTATCCTCTAAGGCCCATCCCTATGGTCTGGCCGCAGTGCTCACCTGTATCTGGCCGACCTCCCAGTCTGCACACGCAGACCCTAACATTCCCCAGAGGCGTGCTGTCGGGGGCCTTCCGCTCTGTGCAGCCACCCCAGCGCCCGGCACTCGGCACTCAGGAGGCGAGGCTGTCACAGCCGAGAGACGGGCCCACGGGGAGTCGCTCCTCCCAGAGACCCAGGGGATCCTCCCCACCAACCTCTTCCTCACAAAAGTGGAGCCAATTCTGCCTCTGCCTTGTAGTTCAAGCCTCTACTCTGTCTTCACTTCCAGTGCCTAGTGCCGGCCAGCAGCGCCTCTTCCTGGACGACGACCTTCCCCTCACTGGGCTACCTGCTGCCACTTTGTTCCACGACACTCCGTCCTCACCCAGAGCCAGCAGTTAATTTTCTAAAGCTATAGAACAGGCAGGCATGCCAGTCCCGGGAGGGCCCAGCACACAGCTCTTGTCCACACTGTTTCTCATCTAAGCCCGGCTGCTGGGAGAGCCCGCCGCTGGGACCCCACTGCTGGGAGGAAGGGCCCGCCCCTGGGACCCCACTGCTGGGAGGGAAAGCCTGCTGCTGGGACCCAGCTGCTGGGACCCCGCCCTAGAACTCACTGCTGGGAGGGACGGCCCGCCGCTGGGACCCCGCTGCTGGGAGAGAGACACAGCCCCGGGAGAGGTGGAAACTCCCTGGGAACCTCCATCAAAAGAGCACCGTGCCAGGGCTCTGTTGCTACGGGCTCCGAGCAGCCCCCACCACGGGGGAGGCTTCAAAGAGTGGCTCGCTGAACCCCTGTGGGCATGGCACACGCATGTTTTGTTCTTGGCAGGGCCTCAGCTGTCACGCCAGCGTCCGGGCGTCTCACCGGCTCCTGGCGACATCGGCCTTTTCCTGTCCTCAGGAACTTCTCTGTATTTGGTCTGAACCATCTAGGCCGTTATTGTTAACGCATTGGTTTTGGACTTGAGGGGAGTGTGACTATTTTCTTTTGAACCACACCTACTGGTACACAAGGCCCGTCCACCTCTCTGGGATGGAGCCCCGCATGCCTGCAGACAAGGCTAGTTCTCACGGCCTGACCTCCCGTCACCCTCCTCCATGGCTCAGGCTCCAGGCCCAGTGGGTCTCTCATCCTGTTCGGTATCGAAACACTGCCCACTTGCGTCGGCCTGGAGGAGGGCTCTCCCTCCCTCTCACGTGGAGCCTCCTCTGTGAGGCCCTCTTGGCTCACCACAGGGAGGCTGGCACTGGTGTGCAGGCCTCTGCTCTGCTGTGTGGCTACTGCGCGCAGTCTGCCCCTGCCCTCGGTGGTCTGTGTGTGCCGTGGATCAACCTCCCGGCTCCCTTCCGCCACCCCTGGCTATGTGCACAGAGGCCAGCCAGCTCGGCCCCTGCTGCAAAGTGCCAGACCAAACACCCGCGCTCTGGGGGCCTGTTTCCCCCTCACCCTCACGGAGCTGGGACTAGGACAGCACCATAAAGCCCCCGACCCAGGGGAGCGCCCTTTTGGAGGGCAGTGGAAGCACCCTGACAGCAAGAGAAGTCGGGGGCGGGGCCCCTGTGGGAGCGAGGCCCGGAGGCTGCTCACGTGGTTGCAAAGGAGCGTTGGGACAGGTGAGGTCTGCTCCTGAGCCCTCCGGCGCCCGGGGGAGCCGTGCCATCGGCAACCTAGGCCAGCACATTCCTGCCGCCACACCACATTTACAGGTAAAATCCAGGCTCTGCAACCCTTCTGAGAAGCAGCTGCCTGCCTCTCCGCCTGCTGTGGGTTCAGCTGGGAACACCCAGGAGGCCCGGGGACAGGCTGATGGCCTCGGGCAGGCTGGAGCCACAGCTGAGAAGGGGAGGATCGGGGCCCCGCCTGCGACACGAGTGCCACTCTTGTTCCACCCGCCGGGGTGGGGCCCTCGGGGCTCCCACCACTTCAGACGGCGGTCCCTGGTCCTCCATAACGGCCCCCGCAGGCTCGGCCTCACGGCGTACCTTCGCCACTGAGGACTTTGAGTGGCTCTGGCAGCGAGACCACACGTCGCGTATGTTGGGATCTGAAGTTTGGGGCGTGCGCCTCTCTCTCCCCGAGCTGGTCTCTGAAATTATCTCCAAATCTCTGTCCGCTCGGGACGAGGCTGGCACACGGGGGATGTGTCAGCAAGTGCTGTCACACCGAGATGAGGGAGGCCTGAGAGGCGAGGGGACTCCTCTGGGCTCGACGCCTGGGGCTGACGCCCTGAGAAGGGGAACTTGAATCGCAGCCCCCCCCTTGGCTGAGCCTGGGTGACAGTGGGCCCTGGGGCCGGGCAAGGGCTGCCTTGATGCTGAAGAGCAGGAGATCCCTGACGAGTAGCGGGGGCGGGGGACCGGACACCCACCTCTTGGCCAGCAGCTTGTTCATTTCTTCCATGAGGCCTCCTCCTCCACCCCCACTGCTCGCCCGGTTGGCGTCAGACTTGGAGGTCCCGCTGGGGCTGGAGCCTCCGGACGCATCTTCTGGCTAAAGGGTAAGGACACAATGTTTTAGTCCGGCGTCTGGGGCGGGATGTCGCTGGAGGGTGTGGGGTGCATGCAAGTGTGGACGGGATTCCTACGATAGAGGCGCTGGAAGAGGCCCATCCCCCCCATCCCCCCAGGCGACTCCACCCAGAGTCCAGCGAGGCACCAGGACCGGCCGGTCGCAATCGGCAGACGCTCCCCAGGTCTGCTGGCCCCTGTCAGCACCCTTGCCAAGGCGGTGTGACTTGACGGGGAGGAGAGGCGGTGCTCGGGAAGGAAGCCAAATTCTGTCTCGGAGGTGTTCTCAGAACCACAGCCGCCTTCAGCTGCGCTGTGGCCGCTCCCTGTCCCCGGCCACCGCAGATGAGCTGGGACAGGCAGCGGGCGTGGTGCGGCTGGCCCCCGGGGCCTCGGGGAAGCAGAGGATGGATGCAGATCCAGGAGACCCGGGCCCGAGTCCGAACCCTGCAGCAGGCGGGCCGGACGACGGGCAAACTGCTCCCACACCCGGGCTTCGGCTCTCCTCTCTGCCAGGGGACGCCTCTCACCCCACCCGCGACGGTCACCGTGAGGGCCAGCAGCAACCGCCAGCACCTTACGGCTGGTGCGGCGCCAGGCGGCGGAGGTGGCGTCTAGGCTGGGGGGCTCTCCCAGTGTGGTGGAGATGAGGGCAGTCAGAAAGCAGCCTGGCCCGGCCCGCCCGCCCGCCCGCGCCCGGGGACGCTCACCCGCTGCACTCTCCTCAGCTTGGCCCCGGCCAAGGCGGCAGGCCAGTCCTGACACGGAGCTCTCGTCGTGGCTGGCGCCCTGCGCTCCTCCAGCTGGCAGTGGGGGTGGGGGGGGCGGAGTGGCCCCTGCGGGTGGAGGCGGGACGGGGGGCGGAGGTGGGGGTGGGGGCCCACTACAAGAGAGAGGGGCGCTGGCTGCAGATGAGGGGTGCCCCGGAGGGAGGATGGGTCCTGAAATACAAGGGTGGGGCTCAGTCAGTCCCCAGTCCCCAGCTGGTGCTCCCCTGGGAGGCGGGACAGAGCGCAGCCTGCTCTTCTGAGGGACAAGCTCACGCATGGGTTGCCTCTTCCAGGAAGCCCCCACGGGACATGCCTAGCCCTGGTCCAGTCACTCCCTGCGCCGGTCCTCCCAGCATTCTGGGGCTTGGATGGACCCACAGTGTCACACATTTAACATCCCTTGAGCTCGGCTAACTTTCTCTTGCTCCTGCCGTGGTCTTCCCGCATGAGACGAAGCGTTCTGGTGCACCAACCAGATCTCGTTCTCCTTCTCTGTACCTCGTTTTAGCCTGGGCACCGGCAGCTGCAGGTCCCGAGATGCAGTTTGTGACTGACTGTGGCTGGGGGACTGTGGCAGGTACCCGTGGTCGCAGGGCCCACCGGGCCATGTGTCAGGGAGCAGTGCTGGGTGCCGGGCAGTCCTCTGTCCACCATCCACAGAGCCCTCCCTCCAGCGCCTGCTGAGCCTCCACCACGTGCCCGGCACCGTGCCAGGCGCTGGAGAAAGTGGCCGCGGCCTCACGGGGGAGGAGTGAGCCAGTCCCACGGGTGGACGGCAGACATGGCTGCAGCGGGAAGGCCAGTGCTGCCGGGAGCAGACATGTGGGGCCGTGCTGGCACCTGAAGAGGGGCTCAACTTCAGAGCTGGTTCGGGGAAGACCTCCTAAGGGAGGGGACCACTGTGCTGACGGAGAGCAGCGGTCATGTTTGGTGAAGGAGGGAGAAGAGGAGGACGGGGAGTGCTGGAGAGGCGCTGGAGAGGTGAAAGGGGCCGCCAGGTCTGCGGGAACCAGGCCCACACACTGGAGGGCAGCCTGCTCGGGAGTGACGGGAAGGGGGAGGGACACATGACAGGGTCAGCTGGGTGGTAGCAATAAGGAGGGTGGACCGGAGCTGGGCGGGAGGGCCCGGAGAGGGTCGAGGTGACAGGGGGTGCTATAAGCCAGCATTCGCAGGAGTGGGGGCTCTTATAACTGGGGCAGGGGGCTGGTGCCCAGTCTTCTCATCAGTAAGCCAGGGGGACGTGCACCTGCTGACTTCGCAGGGTGGCCGAGAGAAGCAAGCAGGACACGAGATACGAAAGCACTCTGCGAGCTGTGAAGTCCTGGGCTTACTAACCAACACTGACACTCTTCAGGGAACCTTCTGCTGTCTGTGCTGCTGGGACAGTACCGCATCTCTGGGGGGCTTCTGACTCCCGGGGCAGGTGAGGCTCTCCTGTGTCTATATCTCACACTAACTAGGTCACCATGGGTGCACTGGGATGATCTGGGGTCTTTGGCTGGACACTGGGCTCCCTGGGGCAGGGGAGGTATCTGCCTGGTCTGTCTCTGCGTGTCCCTAGCCCTCAGCACAGTGCCGGAGACAAGGCCTGTGCCCGCTGAGAGTCTGCTCAGCCAGTGAGTGGTGGGGGACCAGAGGCTGGCAGGCGAGGGGCGGGCCCGGCTGAGCCAGTCCCCTCCCCCCAGCTCTACTGTCTTGCCTCTCTGCTTTCCCCAGATGTGACCGTGACACATGAAGATCTGTGCAACCAGCAGTTCTTCGCAGAGCCCGGAGGCGCCCCGGGCCGGGCCGGGTGCCGGCCCCAGAGACGGCTCTCACCTGTGGCTGAGGTTCTTCTCTCTAGAGACTCCTGCCGCTGGTGCTGGTGCTGGTGCTGCTCCATCACTTGTCTGCAAGACAACAACGGCACAGCCGGTCTGACCTCGTGACGCCGAGAACAACGTGGCTCTGTGTCCAGGAGCCCAGGCCGCAGAGTCGAGTTCCGCTGGCGCTCCCCGAGAGCCCCGGGCTGGCTGCCCTCACTTCAGGGAGGTGGGGCACGTGACCGGACCCCAGGTCCCCAAACAGGTGAGTGCTGGCAGGTCCCCTTGAGCAGTCTCCGGCACACCTGGGCGGGAAGCCCCTCAGGAAGGCTCGGGCGACCCTCTGGCTGAGGGACCAAGCTTTTCCCCAGGCTGGACGTGCCCATCTGGCTTTGGGGGCCCTGTGGCCTCAGCAGACCTGACCTCAGGGTCGCTCATTTTTAGGACACCTGACTGCATTCCCTGGAACAATTTTCAGGCATTGCCGCTTGGCAAGAGAAGTGGACACCAGGCTGCCTGTCCTCATTCTTTCCACCACAGAGCCAGCCGCAGGCCAGGCTCCCCTCAGAGAGCCATTTGGTACGCTCAGCGCTGTGCTGTGTGTGCCTCGGTGGGAGCCGGCCACCTAGCTCCCACAGGCAGAGTGACCTCGGGCGCTCTGAAAGGCGGGTCAGGTGAGGACACTGACCCACAAATATGTCCAAAGAATCTGGGACTGGGGTGCAGGGGCAGACCAGGGACGGCGGCCAGGCTTCAGTCAGTGTGAAGCAATCCCAGGTAGCCCTGCCGATGAAGCAAGGGGCCGGGGGATGCTCTCACACCCACTCCGAGCTCCGCAGAGTAAGTGTGGTCTGCACCGTGGGCAGGGGAGGCAGGAAGGGCGGCCGGCGGGGTGGGAGGCCGCTAGCCACGCGTCCACACCGCACCCCCGGTCCACGGCGAGCCGGCGCCGCTCTGGTGTGGGCGCCGCGCCTTGCCCGTAGCAGCTGCTCGGTCAGTGCTCTGTGGAGGAGTGAGCACATGGAGCTCGTCCGGCAGCTTCCACACGGCACCGCCTTCAGAGGGGACCGTTTCGAGGTACAGTGCCTCCTGAGTCCTGCTCTGGGAGCATGGGCAAGTCACCCCCCTCTCCTGGGCCTCTTCTCCGCAGCGTTAGCACAAGAGCACAAGTATTAGGGGGCTCCTGTAAGGACTACGTGCGAGCCCGACAAAATAACGGGAAAGCCCCTGCTGGTAGGAGAGGTGTCTGGAGAGCCCCTGGTAGTGTCTGCACCAGTGTCTCTCGGAACGCCAGCCTGCCCGGCAGGATCCATATGGTTAGAAGCCCTTGGCAAAGTGGAGGCTTTTAGAAGCCTTAAAAATCAGGTGTGGACTTAAGACCCTGTTTGGGAGCAAACAGAAGGTTCCTGTGCTTGGAATCCCCACCTCGTGTCTGGCCCCACGTAAGTCATCTCTCTCCTGGCCTCCCTCCGTGTGAGGTGACCAGCAGGGACGCGGAGGAGCAAGGTCCCCCCCGCCTGTGGCTTGTGTTGACTCCCGCAGTTCACAGACCGGCCTGCAGGGGCTGCTCCGGCCCACGGACAGTGTCTTGAGGGCGGCCTCCCGAAGGAATGCTGGACTCGGGTGGTGGGTCAGGGTAACTCGGGCTGGTGTTTAACCAGTTCTAAGAGATCCGTTTGGACTCGTCTACACCGAACTCTCATCCCTGAGCCTGGTGGGGCTCATGCATGCCCTTCTTGGGGTGGAGGCAGCCCTGGCACCTGGCAGAGGGCTGAGCTGGGGCCACACGGGCTGTCAATTCTCGTTACTTTGGGCAAGTCCTTTCCACTCTCTGAGCTTTGGCAGGCCGTATGAGAACAATACCAGCAACAGGGAGGGTTAGCGTGAGGGGTGAACGAGGCAAAGCCTGTAAAAGCCCTTCATGAACTGCAACATGCCCGATCCTGAGAAGCCGGGAGACGGGCCCAGGGAATCCAGAGATGGGCGGAAACGATGAAAGGAGTCTGCCCTGCCTGTAGGCACGCGAGAAGCACGCTGCCATCTTTATCTCCTTTCTTGGAGGTGAGCAGAGCAAGGATAACCACTGTTCTCTTTCCAGTGGGAAACTGAGGCCTACAGCAGGAATCTGCCCAGGGTTACGAAGTACACCATGGGGGCCAGAATGCACCCGGAGGTTACAAAGCTGTGGCTTTCGCTCCCCAGGGTGGGCGAGAGGCTAGAGGAAGGCAGGCCCTGGAGCCCCTCACAGCCAGCTGAGCGGTGGGGACGTGGCCTCCCTGACCCCCAGCCTGGGATTCTATGTGAGTGTGGCTGCAGGCCCTGCCCTGGCTCAGCCCCTCCTCCGAGAGCCTCACAGCCTGGCTCTGAGCCTATCAGAGAGGCAGCGCCTTCCCTGGCAACAGGACCTGTGGAGGCTGCTCCCTCCGTGGCCACCACGGACTCTTCTGTAACTTCAGGACAACGGCCCTGCCCCTTCCTCCCAGTCCGAGCACTTTGGAAGCTCCCTGGAGGGGGCGGGTGTCATCTTATGGCCCATATTCCACGGGCTGCCTCCTCCACAGGCCGGCAAACGGCAACAACACCACAGCCCTGGCCAAGCTGTCAAAGAGCAGCTGTGATCCCCGAGGGGCGCTTGCGGCCTTTGTCCGTCTCAATCTCGGCTGGGAGGGGAGCGGGCAGGGGGTTAAGATCCCCCCGAGAGGCTGCGGCACCCGCCTGAGGCCCTGGGCAGACAGCCCAGGGAGGGCGGCGTCTGCCCGTCCCCAGCAGGGTGGCCTCGGCCGCCTTACTGCACCCTCCACATTGTGACAACTCCCCCTAACACACGTGGGCGGGCTGAGCTCAGTAAGAGTGACCACACCCAGGAGGCCGAGGGCCGGCCGTCTCCACACGTTCCCTTTCTGGTTCTGGCCAAGCAGCCACAAACGTGCTCCTTCGTCCTTCTGGTCAGGCCTGTCTGCCTCCTCCCGCCCCCATGTCCCATGGGGGTCTCTGGGGGTCCTGGCCCTGCTGGGCGGGGGGGGGGGGAGTTACCTTCTCTGGATGTCCATCTCGTCAGGAGAGGGGCCATTCTGCACCTGACGCTGGGTGGAGGGGCCTGCGGGGCACAGAAGCACAGCGGTTAGTGGGGAAGGAAGGCCCCAGCAGAGCAACCTGGAACTCTCCCCATCTCTGCCCCACCGGGGCCCACAGGAGACCCCCTGACCTCTCAACAGGTACACCACCGTTCCCACCCTGTCCCCCCCAGTCGCCTCTCTCCCCATCTCGGTGCTCTTCTCTCAGTCGAAGAACGGGGCCACATTGCTCACACGGCTGTGTTGGCCCTTTAGCTACAGAGACCCCCTCGTTGCCTCCCACGCTGCGCCCGCTGCGTCCTCACACCCTCAGCGGCTCCGGCCTCCGCACGTCCTACAGAGCCGTTCCAACCAAAACCACCAGTGTGCTCGGCATCGCCAAAGCCAACGGACCCATTCTGTCCCGCCCCCTTCTCTCTGTCCTGCCCTCTGAGCACAGGCATGACCCTCACAGCGGGTTAAGTGTCAGAGCCAGGGGCTTCGCACCTGGTCTGGTGGAGCCACAGCCCGAGCTCCTCGCCACGCCGCGGGGCCCTCCTGCCTGCATCTAGGAGCCTGCGGCTGGGAAGGAGACGGCGAGGCACGGGCGGCAGAGGCTGTCACTGACTGAGCGACCCGAAGCCTTCCGGGCCACACCCTCGCCCGGCACCCTGAAGGCAGGGCCCAGAGCAGTCCAGGCCGGCTGCGGGAGCCCTGTGTTTGGGTGCGGGCTGGGGCTGTGCCATATTCACGAGAAAAGGCAGGCTGAGAAAGAGCCGATTGTTCCTGGTCTTTGCCAGCTCAGGTGTCACTGGGGAGCTGTGCAGAGTCACAGTGACAGGGCAGAGACTCTGGGTGAGCTGGTCTCAGGCTTCACTGACTGCATGGGGAAGGGGCTTGTCCCTCCCTAGGAGACAGTGGCGGTGATGCTTGGCCCACGGCAAACTCCACAACATACAGAAGGCTTCTCGCACAGGTGCTTCAAGCCCCCAGGGGGTTGGCAGGTTGTCCCCTGGATCGGGGGCATGGCGGGACAGGGAGCAACAGAATCTCAAAGCTGAAACGGATCATCTGATTCTAGGGTGGCCTCCTGCCCGCACAGGCGTGTCCTATGTGCCTCCCAGGCAGGCAGACCTGCGTGACCCCAGCAACGGAAGCCACTACCTCCCACGAGACCACGTGCTCTCTTACACTGAGGTCTCAAACCTCCCCGCCCTCGGAGGCCCTGTCTCTGCCACCAGGTGGGACACGGCACAGTGGCACTCTTCATGCCCAAAGCAGGCTTCTACGTCCGGCTCTTTCCAGACCTTGCCGTCCTGGGCCCCAGGATCCACTTTGGTCCAGTTTTCGGTGAGCCACGCCTTGCTGGCGTCCTGGCTCCGGCGTGAGGGTTTCAGCTGGGGAAGGAGGAGGCTCTGGATGGTGGGCGGTGGGCCCGCTACTTGGTGGGAGGAGCCGCTGCTTGGTGGGAGGAGCCGGCCTGGCCTCCGGCACTCTAGGGAAAAGGCTTCCCCAGGTGGCCCCGCCCGGCCCCATTAGCGCCTTCAGAGGAGGCCAGGAGAGAGGGTGCCTGCTCGCCTCTACAGACACGGCCTTCGCAAGGATCTGGCGTGGCAGCCCGGCACCTGACAGGCACGAAATTGATGCTGGTTTTCTTTCCCCGCCTCTAAACATATCTTTAAAATCAATTAACATATAATTCTGCTCTTTTTTTAAAAATCGATCTTTCTGACTGTAAATAGCACGTGATATACGTTCGGTGGACCCGTCAGGGGAATTAAAACAAACTACAGAACAAGTCCTTGCCGCGGCTCTTCTCTCTCCTATGGGCGAGGCCCGGGGCCTTGGGGCTGCTTCCTCCTCATTCTCGGGAGCGGGAGCGCACAGCCGCGTGCACAGTGCAGACACTCAGGCCCCTGACGCAGCGTGATCCCATCCTCAACTCACAGCCCTGGCAGACCACCCCCGCGAGGGCCCGTCACAGGTGAGGACGTGGCCTGGAAAGGGGAGGCGACTTGCGCAGGGTCTCAACGACAGCAGGCGGTGGAGCCGGACTCAAACGGCCTAGAAAAGGCCGCTGTCTTTCTTCCGTCCAGTCACACCGTGGGGTCAGATGGGGACCAGCTTAAGAGTGAAGAGTGAAGGTGGGTCACAGTGCCAGGGCTGCTATCCCACAGATGAGACAGGTGTCCTCCGACCCTGCCCCAGAGGCTCTGTGCCTCCACCCACTTGTCCTGGCTGAGGCCTGAGGGATTCAAGACATCTCGGCCCCCGGTTCTGGGATCAGGCCCGAGTTGCTCTGCCACTGGCTGGACTTCTGGAAAACTGGCCCCTGCCTCGCTCCAGGGCCTGGCCTCTGCTGCCGAGCCTGTGTCTGACTATGGAGTCGCCCTCCCTCCAGGACCGAGACCCTGTCCTGGAGAGCCTGTCTGGCACCTGGCCTGAGGACTGGAGAGCCAGGCCCACCCTGGCACTGAGGTCGTGGGACGCCTGGGCTCTGCTGGCCACTCGGAGGTCTCTTTGTCCACTGGCCTGGCCTGGTCTGGCCTCGGTCACTGGGGCCGTTTGTCAGGACCCCAGAAGGCGGCCGGCAGCCTGCACAGCTGGTCCTGTGCTGGGGTCCCTCGTTCTGCCTGCTGCGCTGGCCTTCCTCCCGATGTCCTCAGCCAGCCTGTCCCTCCAGAGGGTGCAGGACATCTGTCAGGAGCCTGGCTGCTCCCAGGGGACCCTGGCCCCTCCACTGCAGACAGATTTCAAAACAGCTAGAATTTTAGACAAGACAGAGCAGGAAGAGACAATGCTTGGCTTCCATTCTTCTCAAACTAAGAAAACGTTAGTCTGTTTTGGGCTATGAGGCTCCTTAACATCAGGAAGCACCGTCCCTTCGTCTCAGAGCTGGGGGCTGGGGCCCGGAGAAGGGCCCACCAGTGTCACATGGGGTCTCTGCAGCAGAAGTGAAGTTCTCGCTGTCTCCGTACTCCCGGCCCATCCCACCCACTGGCCACAGCGGCCCCAGTGGTAGAGGCAGGGAGGAGGGACGGGGAGGAGGCTCTCTCCTTCTGAACTGTCTAAGGCTCTTTGGGAAACCCCCTGGCATAGCCCATGCAGTGGGAAGTCTCGGGGTGGGAACACTGGGGGGCTGTCCATCACCCCCACCTGTCCTGCTGTGATTTCTGACAAGTCCCCGTGTGGTGAGACTGGAAGCCAAGGCAGGTGTGCAGAGTCTGCCATGGCGCGGTCACCTCAGGCCAGCCGCACCTCTGCCTTCAGGACCCAGCCGAGGGAGCAGGGGGGGCCCACTTGGAGTTATTACAGGGTCTCACTGCAGTGCCGTCGGGGATCCTGAGTTCCCACCCGCCCCTCCACCCCCACAGGGCTGCCTCCGCGTCTCTCTGCTGGGCCAGATGCCTCCGGCGACCGACAGGACCCTCGGCTCCACCCTCTCCCCCTGCTTCCCGTCCCCTTCCACACTGACCTCACAGCCTCCGTGGTCTGCGGAAAACACAAGCCTGGCCCTCGGGGGTTGGGCCCACGCTCTGTGGGAGACGACCCCAGCCCAGCCCCGAAGCCGCTGCTCCTGTCCCCACCTCCGCAGCGGGTCTTTCGCATCTGTTCCCCACCTCTCTGTCCTTGTGCAGGGTACTGTCTGCAAGGCTCAACTCTCGGTCGCCTCTTCCAGGAAGCCTTCCCACATCCTCATGCTCCTCACCGCTCGATACGTGAGGGCCTCTATCACAACTTCTCACTAACACGATGGCACTTTGGAAGCAATCTTCTCTTCCCTGAGGTCTTGACCTTCTCGAGGGCAGAGACCGAGTCGCTTCCTTGTCACTGTGCGCGCAGTGCCTCATGCCAGACACTGGGGATATTTGGCCGGCTTGAGTCGGGACGGTTAGAGGGAACTAGTGACCGCCAGCCCGTGGTGGAGGGCATGGGAAGGGACAGGGCTGAACTCGCTCAGATAAAAAGAAAAGTCGCTGAAGAGGTAAGCCACAGAAACGCAAGTGATCCCCCAGCTCAGGCTCGCTCAGAGAGGAGGCCAACCGGGGGGTGGTTCCCTGCCAGCACCAGGACCCCACTGCTGGCCGGACGCCTGCGGGCAAACCTAAGAGACACACAGCCTGCCCCAGCCTTTGTCACAGGGCACTCTGTTCGACGTGCTCCTCGGCACAGGACCCCCTCGGCTCCTGCGGTTGTGCGGCGCCCCTTTGCACACGTACGGCAGACACTTTTTTGGAGAGATCACGTTGACTGCCTTGTCCCCACAGGTACTGAGCTGGGCGGGCAGGAGGGTGAGGTGGCCGGGAGTCGGGAGGGAGAAGGCCTGGCAGAGCTCTGCCCCGCGCGCGGGAGCATGAGTATGAGTCCTAGAGCCCCGCGCGGCTGCCGTGAGGAGAGATGAAACGCACGAAGAACTACTCTGTGAGCCACAAAGGCCTGCGCAATACTCGTTTTTATTAGTATTTAGCGCAAACGGTCTGGACGGATGGCCTCTCCGCGGAGTCCAAACGTCCTGCTGGTCACTGACCTGCCTGTGTCCTGCGTACCCTCTTCCTGCCACCTCCACTGCCCAGCTGGTCCCACCCTGGCCCCACAGAAGGGGTGGTGGTGTCTCTGGGAGGTGAGGGGACTCGCCAAGGCCAGGGGGCTCCTCACGATGGCCCCGGTGTCGTAGCTTATTGCGTGTGGGAGGTGGTCTGGGGCACCCACCAAGTCAACCCTCATGCTCTCTCACTCGCCTCTGACAAGTTTTGCCAAAGTCAAAATGAAGACCCTATCGGCACTACAGACCCGCGAACAGGAGAAAGGGAAAAGTGAGGTGGGGCGACAACAAAGGTGGGTGACGCGGGTGCCCGTGCACGACCGGTGTGTGGACCCAGCGCCGGGCGCGAGAGCTCGTGGGGGGCGGGGGGCAGGCCAGGAGAGAGGATGCTTCCTGTCTGAACACTGAGAGAGGGACAGGGGACAGAGAGTGTGGCCCATGCCAACACTTGCATGCAGGCCTGTTTGCTCCAAGTTCCGCTGGACGGGGATGCTTCCTGAGGAAGGCAGCTGACCCGCTGCTGCCTCAGAGGCCCCCTTTCCAGATGGCTCTAGGTCCCACCACACGCCTGCTTCTACAGGACACGGCGGAGACCTGGAGGAGGACTGCTCAGCCCTAGGGGTCAGTGAGCTGGGGGAAGAGAGGAGAGAAAACCAAGCCAGAGCCACGGACGCCAGCCACGAGCCCATCTGGAAGGGGCGACGCAGGAGCCCGGCCACAGAGGCTGGGAGACCGAAGGGAGAGTCAGTGTGACTGACCTGAGGCACTGAAGTCAGCCAGACCAAAGGGGAAAGTGGGGGCAGGGGGCTGAGGTCATCTCTGAGGGATGGCGCCTCTCCCTGGGACGCCCGGGGGACGTGGGCCGGCCACTCCCCCACATGAGGAGGGTGTTAATGGTCACCACGCCCTTCCCAGGGCTGTTCCGAGGTGGGATAAGGCCACAGCTGGCACTGGTACTTTCTAAAGGCGTCTATGCCTTCTGTCTTTGACGTAAGGACCCGACAGGGGCTTCCAATGCGAGGTGTGGCCATCCTCGGGAAAGTGCCCTTGTTTAACAGAGAGGGGCAGGGGTGAGCGGCTCCAAGAGGCAAAGGTGGTGGCAGGACCGGCTCCAGGAGAACGAACCAGATGTGGCCGATGCCCCACTGGCGTGCGCCCCCCCCCCCAGTCACTGCCGGGCCAGGTCCTGCTCGGCTGCAGGAGCACCTCCTGGTGGGGAGCCCGCTAGCGCCAAGTTCTCTGTCCACGCCACCTGTACGTACCAGGACAGACGGCAAAACGAACCCAGGCCGACAGAGCGCTCTGACTTCTACTCTCCAGGGACTTGACTGTTTTGTTCTCTGTATTCCCAGCACAGAACGTCGCTCTTGGCAGATGGTCGACGCTCAGCAGATATCTGCTGACCAAACGAACGATCAGGCCCCAGGCCGACTGCGTGAAGATCTCTAGCCAAATGCTGAGACTACAGCAGGCGACACATTCTTAAAGCTCTCATCTGGTGGCTGGAAACAGCCAGTGGCCGAGCCGGGGACTGTGCCTCATGGCCTTGAGACACTACGGCAGCAGAGACACTGCAGGTCGCCAACGGAGGTGGCGTTTGGAAAACAGCACAGACGGGCTAAGGGAAGAGGGACCCAAGTTTACTGAGCAGCCATGACGTTCGGTGCACAGGCTCTGCCTTCCTCCTTGTGGGCTGGGGTCCTGAGGGCCCAGCTCCCAAGGGTCCCCCGTGGGACCAGACAGGCGGTCTTTCGAGTGCTGGCCTAGAGGCCTCTGGGCGGCGGACAGTGCTCACGCCCCCTCCAGGCCCCACCCCGGGGAAGACGGCCCAGTCCTCCCACTACCCCTCGTTCCCATTTTCCAGTCACTCCCTGTTCCTGGCTGGCCTCTCCCCGACCGCCCGTGTCCAGAGATCCCCTTCAGGGGGAAACTGAAGCCGGGACACCCCGGTTCTTGGTGGAGTTCTGCTCTAAGTGGTTAGGTGTCTCTGGGCCTCAGTTTACCATAAAGTGAGAAGGATGGAACCAAGGATCACACAATTCTAAACCTCTACGATTGAAAAGGACAAAGAAGGAACTACACCGGTGTGGGAACGGTGGTAATCTGGAGACTGTGGGATTACTTCCCTCTTTCTCAACCTCTGAATGCCGTTCGAGTAGGATGCGCTACCTTATAAGAAAGCGGCACAGGGCTAAGTGCCCCCAGGGAGGGCACCAGTGCTCCTCTGTGACTCCGCCCCAGGAGTCTGCGCTGCGAGGCAGGCGGGGGCCCTAGAGCTCCTGGCCCGGGCGCCCACTTTAAATTATACAGCCCGCGGAGGGCAGATAAGCTAAGGAGGTGTTGCTGACACCTCCTCCTGAGAGAGGCTGTCCTTCTGCCCGTCCATTAACATTCATGAGGCTCTGGGACACCCACCTCCCAGCATCTCTGGGACAGAAGGGACAGGCTGGGTTTCGAGTTAGCCTCTATAGGAAAGGCATCCCCTGGGCCTCCTGAAAAAGAGGGAACCTGAGATCCCAGGAGCGCCAGGACAAAGGATCCGGCACCTGCTCAGTGGTGCCTGGTGGAATTTCTGGCCAGCAAAGGACGGCCACCTAATCCGGGCTGGGCAGAGTCCCAAGCCCCTCTGCGGCCCCCTCCGCCCTCTGCCATCCCTCCGGCTGGCTCCTTCTCTCTCTGGAGGGTTCCTGCATTTTGGATTGACTTAGAGCGGCACTCTGAAACGGGGGCGGGCTTCCCAGACCAATTCCTTAGCATTCCTCTCCCTCTTCCCCGTTTCAAGGCCTCTGCTGCCGAGCAAGCCAGTGTCCGTGTAGGAACCGAGTCTGCCATCTGGGCTGAGTCTTCAGAGGCGCCTCACCAAGGCCACACAGGAAATTAGTGGCAGAGCTGGGACCAGCGCCCGGGACAAAGGTCTCCTGGCCTGGGGCTCCAGCTGGACAAGCAGCTGTCTCGGCACCTTGGCGCTTAGGCAAGCAGGGTGGCGGTGCTGAGCCCACCTCCTGTGTTTGGCTCAGCAGCAGACAAATCCTGACTGCCACCTCCTGCTTTGAAGACAGCTGCTTGCCTAAAGTTACCCCAGGGCGAATCTTCCAGCGCCTTTCCTGCCAAGGCCGCGCGAATGAATTGAGGAGGGCTGATGCGCGAGCCCTCTTGTATTGTTTTACTCAGATCACCAGGGCCAGCTGTCGCCCACTGGACTCCTGTAACAGACCCTCATTCCTGAGCCCTCCGATTACGGTCCAACCGTCACCCCGTGGTGACCAATGTCTAGAGCTGCATCGGAGAGGCCAGCGCCTGAAGGACCTGTAGACCTGGAAGGTCAGCCAGTGTAGACGCGGGGACTGCATCAGAGAGACCAGCGCCTGAAGGACCTGTAGACCTGGAAGGTCAGCCAGTGTAGACGCGGGGACTGCATTAGAGAGACCAGTGCCTAAAGGACCTGTAGACCTGGAAGGTCAGCCAGTGTAGACGCGGGGACTGTGCTTCGGAAAGGCCACGTGGTGAGAAGCAGCCACCTGGAGTGTAGGGAGGACAGGCTTTTGCCCCATGCTGGCCTCGGTGCTGGCGAACGCCCCACCTCCCTGTCCCCGTCCTGGCGCGCGGAGTTCCTGAGGCCGGGGAAGGGGAGGACTTGCTCGCGGTGGGGAAGCAGGGCTGGGACCTGGGCTCCCAGCATCCAGACCAGGACACTGCCAGCCAGCCGGCCTCGTCGGCGCAGGCCGTGTGCCCCGGGCCACTCACTTCCCAGGGGAAGTAACTGTTCTGTTTCCTAATAAGCTCACTCCAGCTCATAGAACAAGCTTTGAAAAGAATCTCAAACAGAATAAAGCACAATAAAAGTACGGTCACACCTTTACAATGTGAGTCACAAAATACTTTTGCGTGATTTTGGTCATTAATCTGCTCAACTATCCAGAGGGGGGCCTATCACACCTCTCATCGGTGGGGAAACTGAGGCCACACACGCCTCCAGTGACCAGTGTTGCTGCGACAGTAGCTCAGTCCCCCCAGCCCAGTCAGCGCACTGCTGCTTCTGTCCACACTTCTGTAAGGCCTCCGCGAAAACCGGCATTTACCCTCTGGTCACTCGCTGACAGGCACTTCGTCCCTAGGTCCAGAGCTCGTGCCCACCACCCCAGCAGCTGGGAGCGGAAGGAGAGGCCCGCGAGGGGCAGGGAGGAGCCCCTCGTGGAGAGTGGGGAAGAACCCCTGTGAGGAGCGGGAGGAGGCCCCATGAGGAGAGGACCCCCATGAGGAGTGGGGAGGAGGCCCCATGAGGAGAGGACCCCCATGAGGAGTGGGGAGGAGCCCCCGTGAGGAGTGGGGAGGAGGCCCCGTGAGAGGAGAGGACCCCCCATGAGAAGTGGGGAGGAGGCCCCGTGAGAGGAGAGGACCCCCATGAGGAGTGGGGAGGAGCCCCCGTGAGAGGAGAGGACCCCCATGAGGAGTGGGGAGGAGGCCCCGTGAGGAGAGGACCCCCATGAGGAACGGGAGGAGGCCCCGTGAGGAGAGGACAGGACAGGACCCCCGTGAGGAGCAGACAGGACCCCCGTGAGGAGGGGAGAGGAGGGGCCCCGTCACCTACAGCTCACTCTGCAGAGCACGGTGCAGTCGCAGTGGCAGAAGCAGAAGCAGTGGAAGGTCCACTCTCTGCTGACCATTACGGGCAGGCCCCCGGGCGCGGTCCAGGAGGGCGCGTCTCACATCCCGGCCACTTACCTCTCCTTCCTCGGCTGCCCGGCTCAGGCAGTGGGAAACCGATATGCCGGCCAGCCGTCAAATGGGCTTTGCTGCCTCAATCTTTAATGAGGCTTCCCAGCTAACCTATCAGAACCCTCCTTGCCTACCTGATTCTAGCAGGTTCTGGGGGCTGTGGAGAAGTATCCAGACCCTTGTGGGCCAGCCCATAGGCCATGGTGACACCAGGTGTCTGCCAGAAGGAACCCCCACCCTGGCTCTCCTCCTGTCCCCTGTGAGCAAAGGGATGGGAACAGGGTGGGCACTGAGCCAGAAAGCAACAGGTGACCGGCCAAAGGCAGAAGCCCAGGCACAGTTCTCGTGGGCCACCTGCTCTCCCCGGGCTCCCCGGCTCCCCAGGCATCCGCTGCTGTTCCTCGCTCTCCCCTTCCTCACTGTCACGTTGGCTTCCCAGCCCAATCGGCTCCAAGCTCAGTCCTCTGACCTGCCGGCGGGCACGCCTCTCTCCCACTGCCCTGGGACCCCCTTCTGCCGCCACACCTGTGGGCATGGTGGCTGTTCCTTCTGCCAGGAACACTCGTCGGCACTTCCCGGGACCGAGGAGCCCATGTTAAGTGGGTCTCTGTCCCTGTGGAGCGTTCCCCGGCTCCTCGGGTGGCAGTGAAGGTGGTTTCCCCTTTGTCCCCTTGCTGCTCTGCTGTAGTGTCCTTACGTTTGTGCCCTAAGGAAGGCGCCTACTGCCAATGCCTGAGTTTCTCCACTATTTTCTCCCCAAACTGTGAGCTTGAGGGCAAATCCCACACCTGTCCCTTCTTGTCCCCTAGCACCCCGTGCAGGGCCTGGCGTGAAGTGCGCGGGGAAGGTCTGTGTCGCCGGCCCAAACCCGGCATCACGCTCGCTGTCGGAAACGGGTCGCCCCTCTCAGCGGAGCAATGCTCACCTCCCCAGTCCAACCTGGCTTCCCGCTCTGCCCTCTACTGGTCTCGGGGAGTGCCGGCGCTCCGGGAAACTGCCCCGCAGGTCCACCTCCCCGCGCTGTCTAGACCTCAGCCTCGTGCTCTCTAGTGGGGGTCTCCAGCTCAGGCCCGCCCCCGCAAGCCGTGTTTCCAGAAGAAACAACAGGAAGCCCTTCCGTGCCATCCCTCGGCCAGGAACGCGGCAGGTCCCACCACTTCCCACGGGAAATCCGCGCTTTTGGACCCGAGGCCTCCTATGCTCTAACCTGCCCGGAGTCCCCGGCCGCCGCCTCCAGCGCCCTCCTTCCCCACCAGTGACTCACCCGGGCCAGCCCCCACCTGCCTTGCCCTCCTCCCTCTTTACGCCTCTGGGTGTCCGTAAGGGACAGCACTGAGCTTCAAGGAGTGTGGCATTCCCCCTCCCCAGACACGCTGCCCAGGAGGGTCCCCTGAAGGCTGGCACCTCCCCTCCCCCTCTGTTTCCTCCTTGACGCGGGGCTCACGTGGACCGGCCTGTCCAGACCCTTCCCCAAGCCGCTGACATCCATTCTGAGGCTCTTTGGGACCTTCGGCCGGCTGGTCACAGTCCCTTTTTGGAACTGCATTTCCCTGCCTGCGGGGCTGTGCTGGGGAGGTGGCATCACAGGGCTGACGGCGGCCCCCACCACCGTGGGGCGCGTGGACCAGAGGCAGTGAGAGCTGCACGCAGCCATGGCTCTGTCACTTATTCTTGGCCTTGGTCACGTTACTGTAACTCTTTTCTACCTGAAAAATAACACAAGGTACCACTTGTCTTGGAGCGTGGATCAAAAACTTGTTAGTGTCAGCCTAGGCTCTGATATGGTGCGGCCCACCAATGCGTTTTCTTTCCGTCTCAGGTAGTCCCAAGTGAGTAACATCGCGTGTCCGTGGAATTCTCACGACGAGTCCCAGAGCTGGTCGTTACTCCATCTGGCCAGGGATGCCCAGAGACATTAAAAACTTGCCTACATCACATGAGCGAGTGACAGAGTCACAACCAGAACAAGGACCAGAACCGGGACCTGCAGCTTCCAACCCACGCTGCCCCCTCCGCAACGGTTACGCTGTGCGAATTGTCCGGAGCAGAGGCCGCCAGGGACGGGCTCTCCCCCTGGCTTTCAGTCAGAAAGCCAGCTCACGGCCTGCTGCCAGCAACCAGCCACTTCTAATTAAAAAGTGGTGTGTGTTAGGGGCACCAGGGTGGCACAAGTCATGATCTCACAGTTTGTGAGTTCGAGCCCCGCGTCGGGCGCTGGCAGTATGGAGCCCAGAACCTGCTTTGGATTCTGTCTCCCTCCCTCTGCCCCTCCCCTGCTTGTGCTCGCTCTCTTAAAAATAAACAAAAACAAACAAATAAAGCAGTGCAGGTTAGGAAAACGCGGCTGGGGGAACTGAAGGTGAGGCCACACACACTTAGGCTGCAGCTTCAGAGGACCCCTGTGTTCATTCTGTTTCAGCTTCGATGTCTCCCTGACTTCCAACCGGATGGCACCTGCGGCCTTTCATACCCGCCCCTGCCGGGCAGTGCCCACACCTGCTGGCAGGGCTCAGCCCGCCTGGCCCACCTGCTCGGCTGCTGGTGCCCCAGGAGGCTGGGAGTGCGGTTCTGGTACCAGCGTCTGCAGGAGGGAGGGGAAGGACACGTGCCCCGACACAGGCGGGCAGACGGCCGGACCTGCGCACTGCTTCAGCGGCTGGCCTTTCCGGGCTGGTTTCTCCGTCCTGGCTGACACGGCCCCTTTGGCCCCTACACACTAGCTCATTAACTCTCTCTGTTCAACACTTATTCCCAATTTCTTATTCCACCGGAGGCGAGCAACGGAGGGAAGTTTCTAGACCAGATCACACAGGAACATCCTGGTGATGGCGCCTGGCTCGGCTGATCTTCAGCTGCGCCTGGGTCCCCGAGGTCAACGCCAGTGGGGCCAGCAGCACCCCCACCCTCCCACGCCAGTCACCCCTGCGCTCTGCTTCTGAGGCCGGTCCACTCTCTGCCCTGTGCTTCTGAACT
This sequence comes from Paguma larvata, assembly GCA_030068075.1. NCBI lineage: Eukaryota > Metazoa > Chordata > Mammalia > Carnivora > Viverridae > Paguma > Paguma larvata. The sequence continues at coordinate 44,086,300 of CM057827.1, read as the reverse complement.
GAAATGGGCTCCCATGCCTGCAGCCGGTCCTTCCAACTGGGGGCGGGCACCCCAACAGCTTGGTGGTGCTCTGGGGGGTACGTGAAGGAATGGAGAACACAGCCCACCTGGGGTGTCAGTTTTACTGAGAGGTAAGTAATTCCAAACAGAGAAATAAGTCCAGCTACATCGCGGAGCAGAACACGAAATCCACAGGAGTCTGGAGTGTCTCTGGGCCACACCACAGCCGCTCGTTGGGGGAGGCTCCTGGCCAGTGCTCACGCCCGCCCGCGTACTTGGAGCCGAACACTTCCTGAAATGTTGGTCTTTCCTGCCTCTCTCTGGTGGTCCCTTTAATTGTGATGCAGCGCGGCACGTCCCCGCTCCTGCCCCACAGGGCCCACCTCCTCTGAGGCCTGCTCTGGGGCGTCCACAAGGCACCCCTGACGTCCTCACAGGGAACACCCCCCCCTGGAGCCCGACCCGGCCTGGCGCCCCGGCTGCCTCCTGCTGGAGCTGTGTAGACGCCTGTCTGCGCCCCCGCTGGACCCCGAGCACCTTGCCTGAGAGATAGCCCTGTATTTGTGCTTCAAGGTCACTGTGCGGAAAGAGGTGACAAGCCGTTACTATCGCTCCGCGCGACGGGTCGGAATATGGAGTTTGGAGGCGCGAGTCGCCATCTGGATGGGTAGTAAAGCCGGGTCACCCCAGGGATCGCCATTACGCCTCGCTGCCGCCCCGATCGGGCCTGGGTGGCTCGGCAGCGGGGAGACGGGCAGAGGCGCCGTCTGTGCACGGCGGTTACAGAGGCCAGCCGTCCAACAAACCGTCACCGACTCCATCTGGGAAGCAGTCAGAGCAGCACAGAAGCAGGGCGGGCAGAGCCGAAGCTCCCAGGCCTCAGGAATCCGCCGGCCCCCTGCTAAGGGCCAGGGCTCCCGGCAAAGAGAGCCGGGCTCTGCTTCTTCGCCTCTGAAGACGTGTTTGGCAGGGAGAGGAGGGCATGAAGGCCCCGGCCCTGGGGGCTCCTTCCTGACCGTCCAGGGGAAGGGCTACGCCTTAGAATACTGTACTCGCAGCTGTCCCTCGAGCCCTGGCCCTGCCTCCCGCTGCGTCCAGGGTGGGCGGCGCGCCTGTGGAGGACCCCAGCGAGGCTGTGCCTTTGCGCCTATGGCTGCCTCTCTTCAGAACTGCTTCTCTCTTCTCTCGCTGGCAAACTTCTATCCACACTTGGAGACCCAGATCAGGCTTACCTGCCGCAGAGGCTTTCCTGTCGCCCCTGTCCCCCTGCTTCAGCCCGCGTGCCAGGCCTGCTCTCCAGGCTTCCCTCTGCCGCAGCACCTGCCACCCGGCACCGCCCAGTTCCCCTTCTCCACCTGACAGAGCCCCAGAACACAGGAACCCGCCTCACTCGCCCCTGGGTGCTGGGGTGCCGCCCAGCACGGATGCTCCATCAATGTTGGTTCACTCGCTTATCACACAAGTACCACTGCTCCGGGCACACACACGCCACTCCCCAGGGCACGCAAGGAGCAAGAACACAGCAGGTAAGAGAACAGAAGTGGCAGGTGATGACTAGGTGATGTGTGAGCAGAGATGGGAGGGAAGGAGCCACGGGCTACGTGGAGGGAAGAACATTCTAGGCCGAGGGACATTGGGTCTAAGAGCCAGGGTCAGGAGCAGGTGCGGCACGCTCGGGGAGGCAACAAGGAGGCCAGTGTGACTGGAGGCGAGTGACACAGAGCGGGAGGAGGTGGGCTCGGAAGGCGCCAGGGCGAGTGGTCCGTGCGGGCCCTGGTAAGGGTTTGGGTTTGGTTCTGAGCAAGACTGGACATTTCTGTAGAGTCCTGAGCCAGGGCTGACCCAACTGAGCTAGACTTGAGAAGGTCCATACGCTTGCATGTGAAGAACAGACTTAACAGGCTCAGCGTAGAAGCAGACCAATCAAGTAGGCGTCTACTGTGAAAACCCGTTGTTTGTTGAATGAATATAATGGGTGAATGAGGACAGACCGCAAACAGGTGGGGGACGGAGCCTCAAATGCTCATGCCCTGTCCCCTCCAGAAACTGCAAGCTGCACCCCAAGTTCAGCACTTGGGTTTCTAAGTCCTTGTGACAATTACTAAGATACATGAGCTGGAACTCATCTGGTATGAGCCACATTCGGCAGAAGGCTGACCTATGAAATTATCATTCTTGAGGAAAGAACATATCCTAGGTGAGGAAGAAGGAAAGAGATGCTAATGACTTTTTGACTTACTTCAAAAGGCACAGGCATTTGGCCATAGAGATGGGCCAGGCCGAGTGCCTGTGACAGTCAACCCACGCTCAAACTGGGTTATGATGGACGGAGCCTGGAGGCCGCCAGCTGACCGGCTCTTCTGACAGGCGCTCTGGTCTCACGGGAGAGACGTGGACTGGCCATTAGGAGGCTGTGGCTATGTCCCTCCCCAGCGTGGCCTGGGGCAAGTCACTTGCTGCTGTGAGCCCTCGTTTCTTGATCCTTAAAGTGGGGACAAGAGTCCCTACCGACCCCTGATGGTCGCAGAGGGCGTGTGAAGACCCAGTGGATGAGCAAGAAGGTGGCGTGTGGGAAGGGGTTGCGTCCTCTCCTCAAGGAGTGGGGCCCCACATCTTCTTCCACACCAGTCATGACGCTGCCCTTGTTGAGGGGCGAGGCCCTAGGACGGCGTCGGGGGACGGGGTGCCCTGGGAACGACGCCACACCGGTATTCTCGGGGCGCTTCCCAGCTGACGAATCCCATTCCCGTCTGCTCTCGTGCTGCCGCGCTCCTCGTGAAGATGAGGAAACAGCGGAGGGAAGCACAATGGCCACCTCAAGGCTGCGCGGCGCGGGCTTGCCCGTCACCCGTCCCCGGAGTCCGTCATCCCCACCCATCACCTGTGCCACCCATAGGCTGCTCTCCGTGCCCTGACCGAGGCACACGGGCAGGAGCCGGCGGGGCGAACCACGTGCCATGCCGAGGCCTGACTGGGCACTGGTGTGCAGGCCGCAGCTATGGAAAACCAGAGGTCCCAAAGAAATGTCCCCACTAGTGTTTGGGAGAAAATCCTGGGGCTGCCAGAAGGGGGTCTTTCTTCTCCAGGAAGTGAACTGCAAAACAAACCAGCAGCTCTTTAAAGGGAGACGATGGTGGGGTGTTCGGAAACCGGAGGCCCCCAACTGGGATACAAAGTGCCATCAGTGTGCAGAGGGAGACGCCGGTCCTCGATTTCAAGTCCCAAACCACCGAGACCTGCTGTGTCCCGCCCTCCTGGTCGGCCGCTCTTCCGTCCCGAGTCCCGCTGCGTTGCACTGCAGCCCCGACCCCCTCACCACCCTGCATTCCTGACCACTCCTTCTGCGTCCCAGAGCAGGGGGCTCGGTGTCACCATGAGAGTGGGTATCGTTAGCCGACTTTTCAAACATGCATAAAACACAAGTTAACTTCCGGTTGTTACAGTAATTCGTGGATGACAAAGCACCTCACACCCGCCATCTCGCCCTATCCTCACAACAACCCTGTGAGGTGGGTGCGGTTAACCCGTTACACACATGGAGACGTGGTCTCAGGAAAGTGCGGTGACTTGGCTAAGGGCACACCCTTGGCATAAACCATGCCCGAGCCCAGATCCGCCCAACGCCACATCCGACGCGCACGCCTCAGGGCCACCAACAGCTGTAGGTCCGTGAACGTGCGGCTGCTGGCCGGGGAAGGTGCTGTCCTTCGTTTGGAGGTGGTGGTAGGCGGGCCAAGGTGACGGGTGCGATTTCTGTGTGAGACAATTCTATTTGCCATGTCCCTCAATCACAGATAGCACCCCTCACCTTGCGCCCAGTTTCACAGGCTTGCGGGCGGTGCTGGCTCAGGAACGCCGTCTTGGTCTGCAGAGGAGGGCGTGATGGCAGAAGCGCCAGGCTATGCGAGGCCACAAAACAGTCACGGGAGTGAAGAGGCGAGCCCGCCCACTCCCCAGACACCTAGAGGCGTCAGCCCTTCCTCAGGGTGCCGGAGACATGAAAAGCAAGGTGCCTGCCCTCGAGGGGCTCACAGTCTAAGACCCTGTGGGACAGACGGCTGCATGGTCAGAGCCGGGGAGCGAGCCCTGAGGTCCTCTGGGGCGCCCGGAGGCTCCCCAAGCACAGGACCGTGAGGAAGGGGAAGGCTGGCAGCACACAGACGAGGAACCACGAGTAGGCAGCACTGACAGGGGACAGCACGGCACAGGCTGGGAGGGGCTTGTCAAACTGACTCCCGCAGTGTAGAAAGGTCGCGTCAGAAGCACCAGCAGGAAGGACAGGTTGAAGAAGGGAAGAGAGGCTGATCAGTGAGGGTCCTGCTACGGGCCTTCGGGGGACAGACGATGAGCCCACGGGCTGAGTCAGAGACGTGTCCTGGTTGGGCGCAGTGCACACCTGCATTGGTGTCAACTGTCAGGGCAATCGGGCATGGGATTGGGGACCCGCACCGAGTCCTAAGACCTGGCAAGCCCCTGGGCCCTGATGTGCTACCTGAAGCTGGCGTGGATACGGCGAGAGCTCGTAAGTTAGCGTGCTGGGTTCTGAGGGTCCAGAGACAAACAGGACACTCAACGACATCCGACCCGACAGGATTCCCAAGTGGTGTGAGCCTTGGTGATGGAGGCGGAGGTGAAGCAGGAGTGTAGGGGTGGGTGAGGCCGCCACAGTGGCTGGAAGGGGTTCATCTGAGGGGCAATTTTCAGACAAGAGGAGTGGGGCCTGAGCGTGTGGGGCGGAGAATGGGGGCCACAGCAGGGGCATTCCGGGGAGCGTGGTGACGTGCCCGTGTAACTGGGCATGGACGTCCCACCTTCTGTGAATCTTGAGCACAGAGGCTAGTCGGGAACTGGCCACCAGAGGGCAGTCGGCGGGGGGGCGCACAGGAAGACACGGGTATCTCAGGTAGGGCCATGCCAGCCTACGTTCTCGTGTCTCAGGTGAGGCAGAGAGTGCCAAGGGCCGCAGCAGGTGGGAGAGGAACACAGCAAAGGGTTTTTCTGTAGGGGAAGAGGACTGGTCATTTTCCACAGGAAGGTTTATGGGAAGTGAGATTCAGCCCTGAGTGTAAGTGGCGGCTGGGAGGTGGCCGCGAGGAGGAGTGACTAGAAGCCACCTGCTGGGGCTCCTTCCCACGGCCGTGTTGCTGCGGCACTGGGTACCGACTAGGGACGCGGACACTGAGAAAACACTGCTCATTCCACACCAGGACTGTCATCTCTTGGAATAGACGAATGACATTATTACAAGCGAACCGAGAAAGAAAAGGATATTCCGTTACAACCTTGAGGCCAACGAAAATACATTCTTCGTCGTGTGTTTTAATTCCCTCCATGTGGATTCCCAGTAAGCTACCAGGGTTTCCTTTGAGCCCAAATCAGTACAACAGACAAAGGGGACAATTCTGGCTGCAGCAGGGCGAGGTCCCGGGCATACCTGGGTGGGCCCTTGGAGCTCCTCGAAATTACAGTCTGAGATTCAAGGCATTCCACCCCGAAACTGTCAACAAAGTTGCCTTCGACTGTGCTGCTTCTGTGTCAGCCCCTGCCCAAGCAAGTCTCCAGTGCCGGGCTCTGCCCTTCCGGGGCGTCCCTGTGTCTGGTCTGCGCCTCGAGCCCGTACAGGAAACCTGCCTCTTCGCACGGATTGGGAGGCGTGAGGCGAGAGCTCATTTCCAGACGGCCAGCCTCCAGAGCCTGCCATCAGCGCCGCTGCTCTGCCGGACACCGTGATCTCACTTGAGACCAAGCTGAGGTGGCGTCACCGCCTCGTTCTCCACCTGAAGGGGCTGAGGCTCGGAGTCCTGCCCGGGAGCAGACGGCCTACCTGCAGCTGCCGGGCTGCTCCCGACTCCTACCCCGGCTGCAGCCCAGCTACCCTGCTGTCCCAGGCAGCCCATCCTGCTACAGAAGTCCCGGCGCTGGGACGCGTGTATTCCAGTCCATCGGCCGGGGAAGAGGCTCCTTCCTCCAGCCCTGGGTGCGATGGCGGCCTACCGGAAGAGTTCGTGGGCCCCAGCCCCCAGTGATCTGTGTGCCAGGGCTCACATCCGCCGTGGTGGTTCTTTTCTACCCTTCCTGACACGTTCTGGCAAGGTCAGGACATGAAGGTGGTCCAGCTACCCCTGTCTCTCCCGTACTGGGAAAGCCGTGACTTTGGGATGAGTTGGAGTTTGCTGGATCTTCTGATTTTTAAAGTTTCTTGGGGTCTTAGTGGGAGTTTGAGAAGTGAACCCTCTGTTTTGGCCTGGGGTCTCCCCACTCTGTCCTGAGTTGACAGTAGGAAAGGTGAGGCCACGGGTGAAACGAAAGATACCATGGCTCCTTGAGGCAAGAACACGGAAGGGCCTGAGACGCCTGGGGGACTCAGTTGGTTGAGCAGCCAACTTCAGCTCAGGTTGTGATCTGGAGTTCATGAGTTCAAGCCCCATGTAGGGCTCTGTGCTGACAGCTCAGAGCCTAGAGCCTGGAGCCTGGAGCCTGGTCAGATTCTGCATCTCTCTCTCTCTCTGCCCCTCCCCCGCTCACACTCTCTTTCTCAATAAATAAACATTGAAAAAAAAAAAAGAACACGGAAGGTCCTTCCAACAAGGGCAGGCTGCTCTGCCACTGGGAATGTCAGACTGAAAGTCATCAGAATCAAAAGGGGAGACAATGGACACATGAAGCTGTTCTCAAGCCCTCCTGAACACGGTCCGTCATGTTCCTCCATTCTCCTCCCAAAGAACCCTCGGTCCTTGGTCCCAGAGAAAATTTTTTTTTTTAAGTTTATTTATTTAATTTGAGAGAAGAGAGAGCATGAATGGGGAAGGGACAGAGAGAGAGAGGGAGAGAGAGCGAGGGAGAGGGGAAGTGAGGGGGGAGAGGGGAAGTGAAGGGGGGAGAGGGGAAGTGAGGGGGAGAGGGGAAGTGAGGGGGGAGAGGGGAAGTGAGGGGGGAGAGGGGAAGTGAGGGGGGAGAGGGGAAGTGAGGGGGGAGAGGGGGAGGGGGAGGGACAGAAAGAGAACCCCAATCAGGCCCCACACTGTCAGTGCAGAGCCCAACATGGGGCTTGAACTCCTGAACTGTGAGATTGTGACCTGACTGAAATCGAGTGGGACGCTTAACTGCATGAGCCACCGAGGTGCTCTGGAAAGCTCTTTTTTAGGAAGGAATGGGTGTGTCAAACCTGGGTCTCTGAGGCTAGTGGGAGAGACCTCGGGCACAGCCCCAGCTCCGCCCCTGACTTTCTGTGTGACCTGCAGGCCCCTCCCTCACTGGGCCTCATTTCTGTCATCTGCAAAATGCACACTGTGTTTCATGAGGCCCAAGGTCCTCTCCCGGTCCCCACTCGTCGGCCCGCCTGGGTCTCAACTACCCGTCTTCCACACCAGCAGGGGCTTCGAGGAGGGAGCTTTTCTCAAAAATTCACTTCCCCGGGTGGCTGGATCCCCTCAGCTTCAGGTGTCCTTCGAGCCCTGCTGTCCCGGAACAGTGGGAGACGATGGCGGTATGTTCTAAGAGAACGGGAAGCAGCCCGACAGGAGTGCTGGCCCTGGGGACAGCCGGAAGGAAGGAGGCTGTACTTACGGGACACCTGCGCGTGTCCTGCACAGGCAGCGTGTCCGGAACTGCCCCAACGATCGACGTGCTAGCACAGCCGTTTTACAGCCGGAGCGACTTGCGGCAGGCAGCGGGGTCGGAATGGGAGCCGCGTGGGAGGAGCACACCCAGAGAGCGCGGCGGCTCCGTCCCCCCCCCACCGGGGCTCTGTTTTCCCAGCTGTAAGATGGGCACAGACGTGGTGCTGTGCTCCTGGCCGGTCCTGTCGCGTGACGATCAAACGCGACCGCCAGATGTGATCACGAGAGAGTCCGATGTTTACAGAACTTCTGGCCCGTCCTTCCAGACTCAGTAGCCTCGTTTTATTACAAACATGTCGTAACGTTCCTGTGTTATCTAAAGTGAAATTCATAGACTATATAATGTGCCTACATAAATCATAAGAAACGCGATGCCTTCGGCGTACTCTAAGGGAGAGGAGGAGACGAGCGATCCGTACTCGGGCTCACGCTGCCGGGTGGGGAAGTGCAGCCCTGGCCACACCAGGGAGCCCATCGGCTAGACGCTTTCCCTGCCCGCGGACTCACGGCGGCAAAGGGGAGCTGCGTGCGTGACAATCTCACAAGTGACAGTATTTCCAAAACAGAAAGCGATTCTTGGTGCAGTCACAGACAAACTAAACCATGTTTTCTTTGCAAGTATGTGATAGTTGCATCCCTAGAGAGTCCAGCCCATGTTCAATCTGGTTGAAGGAAAAAGGAGCACTTTTTCTTAAAACAGAGCGAGTTCTGGCTCAGATCATCATGTTTTTCTACCTCCACGTGCTCAGCGGGACATGTATAAGCGGTCCTTGTGTAGGACTGCCTTGTCACTGCAAGCCGTCCAGCCCTCCCCGCCCCCTGCCCCCAGAGCCCGTCTCTCGGCTCTCCCTGCTGAGAACCACTCGTCCAGGCCCTGTCCAGACGGCACAAGGGCTGGAGCTACCTGGAGTCATGCGGGGGACGCGGGGGCAGCTGACTGGGCCGAGAAGCAGACTCCTGGTGTCCAAGCCAGGCTCGCTCATGGGCTCCAGGGAACTCCCGGACGGTCGGCTTTTCCCAGAACTCAGGCGGTGAGGCCAGGAAGCACTTCTCCGCAGTTAGCGGGGCCTGGCCGCGCCACCACTGCCGGCCACTGACACCACCCTTCACACCCGGGCTGTGCAGGCATGTGCCTCAGCAGCCGTCCACACCCATTACCTCCCCGCACTCTTGTGCCGAGAGGCAGACGTGTCACCCACCTTACAGACGGAGACATTGAGGCCCAGAGAAGGGGAGTGACTGGCTGAGGCCTGCATGCTGGTGAGGGTCACGCCAGGCTCAGCGCCGCGGCCTCTGAGTCCCTGAGCAGATCGCAGCTCGCCCGCCACCACACAGACAGGGCCGTGATCAGCCACCAGCCTGGTAAGAGACCTCGGGGGACAACCAACACTCCATGCTTCACACATGATCTCTACAGAGACCGCTGGGGCTGACCGAGGTCACACAGCAAACGGCGGAGCCAGGACCGGACCAGCCTCCCAAGTCCCGGCCCAGAAGAACATACCCCGGGGACTGTCCCTTGCAGAAGGTGGACTTCCTGAGCTCCAGCCGTGTGTCCCTCCCACCCCGCACGGGTTCCGGGGGGTAGCAGTGACCGAGGAGGGGTGTGTGTACAGGGCCAGGATGCCGGCTGCGGCTGCCCAAGCAGGAGGCGGTGGCGTAGCAGCAGGGACGAGGCCGGGCTGCAGCATGACCCGCGAGGTCTGGGCTCTCCAGAGCCTGGGGCTCCCCTGCACCCTCCCTCCTCCCCCTCTTCAGCCACAAAAGCAGCTCCACAGTCAAAATGGAGTTCTGGAGAAAAACCTAAACTAAATGTATCTAAGATCCTTCCCATTTTTAAGCATATTTCTAAATAGACACAAATATAGCTCAGCGAGGGAGTAACGTAACTGCCTGTGTGGTTTTCCAAGGGAACGGCCACACTGCCTTCCCGGGAACCGCCGTGGATCACTCAGGGAGGTGCTTCCTCCCCGAGCACCAGACTCCCAAAGTGCAGGATAAAGGTCACTGCTATCCCCGTTCCCGTTGCTATTACTTTTAACACGTAGCTACTTCACCTCCCCACAGCGGGTGCTTCACGAGACTGTGGAAAGTTGTCCACGAGAAAGGGGAAGAGGGAGGCGAGAACCAAAGGGGAGCAGACCCTCCAGCAGCCCGGAGTGCTGCCCCCTGCTGGGGGCAGGGCCGTTCTGCAGACACGCGCCTGCTGCCGGGGCGGCGGCGGCGGCGCGTCCCCTGGGATTTTCACAACCAAACCAAGGGGCCAACTCCTCCAGTTAGGAGGCGTGACACCTGGGAAACAACTCACGGTCCGGAACAGAGCCATCGGCATGAACAATAGGAGAAAAGGGGCACAGAGCCAGGGATCTGGTCAACAGCGAGAAGCAACGACCGAGAGAGCTCGACAGAGAGGAAGGCGATTTAAACGACAGCCACTGAGCAAACAGGGGGACTTGAGGAGTAAAGTCCTCTGGGGCCGGGGAGCGCAGAGGCTGGTAAGAGCCCCCGTGGAAAGATCACAGCGGGGCGCGTCTGTGTGTTCTGGGCGCTGAGTAGGGGTGAGGGCGGCTACTCCAGGACAACTCGTGAGGCATGGCGTAAGGACAAACATCCCCTCTTTGCAGGTCAGGAGGCTGCGCACAGAGGGGTCAGGCAGCTGCCCCCCACCTGTGGACGTCTGCAGTATCCGTGCCATTCACACGGCCGCAGCCTGAGACACGAAGGGCCGTGAACACGGCGGTGAGGAACGGGCGCCCCTGCTCTCAGGGCTGTGCGCCGGGACGCTCCACAGCTGGTTCTGGGTGCCGTGGGTGCGGAAGCACCGAGGGGGTGCTGGGGTGCCCTGGGACCAGGCCGGACGTGACCCCACCTCTCACCGCGGCCAGGCTTAAGCAGTACGGTTGGCGAGGGAAACGTGAACGGGGGAGCCCTGGGAGCACCAGACAGGGGGGTGTGAGGCGCAGATCAGGGAGGCGGCGTTGCGGTCACAGAAGTGCCAGTCAGAGGGAAAGGGAGGCACCAGGAAGGAGGAAGGAGCAAAGAGGGCCTGGAGGAGGGAGCTGAGAAGGTGCAGGGGCTCTGAGCTGGCCGGGCAGGGCCGGGAGCAGCAGAGGTGGAGAGAGGCATCCCCGGGGAGGGAGCAACAGGTGAGGAATCTCGGCCTCCGACCCCGGTGAGGTCTGCCCTTTCTAGCTTGGTCCTTGGCTACGTGCCCTTCTGCCGGCTGCGCTTTCCGAGAAAAGACCACGAGCTCGTCGGAAGGCTCTCTCTGTGACTTTCTTGTCACTTCTGGCATCCTCTCTTTTTAAAAATACTCCTGAGACCATTTAAAATGGGAACTTTTCCAGCCTCCTCAAACTGCAGAGCCACGGAATCCCGCCTCCCTGGTTTCTGTCCATTTTTAAGTAGGGACAGTAGGACGGTGGGTTCCAGGACCAGCAGACGGCAGGGAAGTACCCTGGTCGAACGTGTCTTTGAAGAGGGGCAGAGTGTGAGGGGCCCTGCGCTAACTGGGAAACCACCCCGCCTGCCAGCTTCTAGAAGAATCTAGGTCTTTGAACTCTCAGACCTCCCTCGCCTCTGTAAGAAGCCAGATGAAGGAACCGCCCACGAATTTCTCTGTGACCGACCAGCATGATTCTAGACCCTGAACTTGAAGCAGTGTCCCCAGTGGAAGGAGAGGTGCAGAGAATGAAGGAGAGTGCCAGCGAGGGTTTTCTCTCCTGGCTGTGCAGACACGAGTAACGGTAACAATTCCCAAAACACAGATGACGCAGACGCTACTTCGCCGCGGTCCGGCGGGGAAGGCGTATTTACGATCTGTCACAAGCCTGATTCACACCACGTGATGCCACACTGCCTCCGTTCATTTGCCAAAGGAAATACAAGATCCTCTGTCACTCGAGGACGCGTGCACCTTGGGAGTGGGAAGTTACGCGGATGGACTCACGCTCGGCCACACTGTCCTGCATCTAGGATGTCCACTGCTGCAAACGACACAACAGTGAGATCCCCAATGGACGGAGGAGAAGCGTCCACGCGTACCGGCAAACAGAAAGACAAATTAAAACGAGATGTTTCTCCTTGTCTTGTGTTTGCTAGTATTAGCAAGAGTGTGACTGTCCAGTCCTGGTGAAGGCTGGGGCAGAGGGCGCCTGTCATACGTGCTGGGTAGAGCATCAACTAGTGCGCGCTCATTCTGGGAGGCATTTTGGCAAAAAACGTCAAAGCTTTAAAGATGTATACACTGTCTGACTCAGAAATACCCCAAGAAGTAACCGGACGCGCCTATAAGACACAAAGCCTACAGACGAATACCCACGGAGACGGGAAGGCCCCCCGCTACCTGAGGGGGACGGCAGAAGACTGGTGCATCATGGTGTATCTTCAAGGCGCTCGGCGCAATACCCCGGCCACTCAGACGATGAGAACATCCGACCATCTCGGCACAGAATAGCGCTGGCATCACAGTGCTGGGCGAGAAGGGTTCTCGGGCGGCGCACGTGGCCTACTTCTGAGGCCTACTATTCGCTCGAGTGTGAACACAAAAATGTCTGGAAGGGGGCGCCTGGGTGGCTCAGTCGGTTGGGCGGCCGACTTCGGCTCAGGTCATGATCTCACGGTCTGTGAGTTCAAGCCCCGTGTTGGGCTCTGTGCTGACGGCTCAGAGCCTGCAGCCTGCTTCAGATTCCGTGTCTCCCTCTCTCTCTGCCCTTCCCTTGCTCACTCTATGTCTCTCAAAAATAAAATAAAAACGTTAAAAAATTTAAAAAACAAAACAAAACTAAAAAAACGCTGGAAGGATGTGAGTGTCAACAGCACTACTCCCTGGGTTGTAGGATTACAGGCAACTTTTGTTTGCTTGCGTTTTCTATCCTCCATGATAACCAGGAACCGACTTGCTCTGCACGATGAGGGATCCTGCCTCCCGGGTGTGCTGAGCCCTTCGAGGGGTGAGGAGGGCATTCCTCTGTGCCGGTTCCTGCACAGGGTTCTGCTCACTCGTAGCGACGTTCCCAGTGACGTGGTCCGTAAGCAGTGAACCAGAACTCAGTCCTGCCTGACACCATACACAACACTGCTAGGACTTACAGGAACCTTGACCGGGTCCACAGCCCTCCTTCCCCAGATGGGGAAACCGAGGCCCACACAAAAGCACACAGAAGCAGCTGGCTTTATAAGGCTACAGAACTGTGAACTGCCATCTGCCGAGAGAATACGCTGCAGGGGAGGAAAGCTGTGCTGGGCCGGGGATCCAAGTGTAGTCCGGAAACATTCCTCCCCTGCCTGGTAGCCAGCTTTACCCAGGCGGTGGTGTGTTTCCCCTACAGAGAGCGCACACAGCGAGTCTAGGGGAGTGCTCTCTGGAGAAGACAGCAGCGACACAGGGGTCGTGACAACGCAGACTCACCCACACAGGGGCTGCACGCACTGCCCAGTCCAAGCCCCGGCTGTCCCCGGCGGGAGACCACCTGCTGAGGCAGAGCTATAGAAAAAACACTGGATTTCTAGCCAGAAGCCCTAAACCTGCGCCTCGGCTCCGCCAGTAGGTTCTGGCAGCCGTGTTCCCCTTTAGAAGGCCCTGTGTCTTCGCCTCCCCGTCTGAGTAAGTGTGTGAGGGCGGCTGGCCTACCTACCTCCTGGTAACAGAAGCCGCAATATAAGCACTTTAGAGTGTGAGAAGGTACTTCCTTAGCCAGGCATAGTCTTTCTGCGGCCCTCCCCTCCCTCCTCACCTGCCGGGCTGTTCCATTAGTGGGAGGTTTCCTTGAGAAGGGTGGGGGAGGGGCACACGAGAGAGATGGCTAAAAAACAAAGAACTTAGGCTTTTTAAGAGAAAGTATAGATATTATTATTACTCTAACCATCATCTGTGTTATCTGACTAGGCTGAAGACGCCCCACTCTGAGTTCCAAACTTAGCACAGGCCACATCCTTGGCCATCGCGCCCCATCACCCAGCACCCAGAAGCCCAGAAAAGCTGTGCCGTGTGGTCTGTGAGCCAAGCTCTGTGACGAATGGTGGCCGGCAACCTGCATGGACAACGGTGACCACAGCAAGGCAGGAGCCTCCGTGTCCACCGATGGGGGCGACACCGACACGGAGGAGTGCGCCTTCTCCACTCAGAGGACAGCCATGCGCTAGGAACGGACAGCTCCTCCCGCCCCCCAAAACCACCCCCAGGTGTCAGTTCCTGCAGAAAAGGCCCCGATAACCCAGGGACAGACTGCCCTTGTCACGAAGACAATCCCTGAACCCAGAGATTGTGGGTCCCAAGAGAACCCTTAAGCAAGTTCTGTGCCCGGTCCTCCCCCACCCCCTCTGCTGGGAACTGAAGCCACCAAGCTCCAGGCAATTACTTTAGTTAACGTGCTAAACTGACTGAAGTTCCCTAGGCTGGGCCTGAGGTTGACTGATGAGTATGTAAGTCACTGCTGCAGAAAGACAGGAGCGATGAGTACCAAGGAGCAAGGTCGGTAGACAGGTCTTCCAAGGGGCGAGTGCCCGACCATCACTTTCGTGTAGGCATTAGGCAGCAAAAATGCTACTGTGTTGTGCCCATTCTTTCTTTAGAGTAATCTTAAGGATCCTGGCCGACAGTGGGCCTCACTAGGTGGCGAGGCAGGAAGCAGCAAAGAGCGAGCACAGGCTCGTGGCTCCCTGCCGGCCTCTAGCACACGGACTGTGTGAACTGCAGGGCGAACACGGTTCTCGGCTAACCCTCTGGTCGCTTTCTTCTCTGAGCCTCAGCTTGCTAACCTAGACGCTGTCCGGGCCCTCGTCTCCCAGGGCTGGCGCGGGAGTCGGGTGAGAGGAGGGGCGTGAAGACCGCTCACCACCCATCCTCAGCCTCCACGGTTTGCTCTGATGGGTGACTTTCAGAGGATGTAGGCCTCTCGTATCTGTCGGGCTCTAAAGACCCTGGGGGGGCCACGCTGGCATCTGCCCGCTACGAGGAGGTGGATGTGGGAAACGCAGAACAGGGCTCAACCTGGGGAGACACGGAGTCTTAGAAAAGACCACGATCCGAAGGCACAGGCCCCAGATGCCTACCAGGGAAGCAAGGAGTGGCAGGTGAGCGCTTACGAGGTGCCAGACGCCACGGCGGGCCCCTGAGCCCTCTCCACAGCTCTGCGGCAGGACGGATAACCTTGCCTGACAAGGAAGGAGGCTGACGCTTGCAGAAGATAACCACGTTTAGCAAGAACGAAAGGCAAAGAGCCAATATTATTTGTGCTCTTATCATATCCTAGGCCTTGGATGCTAAGTGCTTTATAAACATTTCAAATTGAATCTTCGAAACCACCCTGGGAAGGAGGGTTTATTATCCCAGGGCCACAGGTGGCGGAACAAAGACTTAATAGAAGATCTCGCTGCCCCCAAAAGACTGCTTTTCCCACTACAGCGAACCGCCTCCCACCGAGGGCGGGTAGGAAGGGACCGCGGGGCACGGAGAGGATCTAACAGAAAGCAGCACGAGGTCTGGCGGCAGGAGGGCGTTGGCAGTGGCTGCTGCACAGAGACGGTGGCGGAGGGGCTGCTGATGCGCCGAGCGAGCTCTAACAGGCTGAACCGCGGAGAGCAGACAGGGCGGATCCACGCGGCAGGGCGCACGCCGATGACAAGGAACCAACGACAGAGGTGCGCAACTCCCTGGATGAACCCCTCAGCGGGGTCAAGGCAGAGACATCAGGCGCCAGGGACGCACTGCATGAAATACACACCGCCAAGTTCAAACACAGGCAAACTGTTCTGACGTCTCAGAGGCTGATGTCCCTCTTGCCGTTGGGGGAGGAGGGGGAGGGACACGGTCTCTCTGGGGACCTGCGGGCGGGGGGCAGGCACATACGCGTGTAAAAGCTCGTCGAGCCGCACACTTGCAGCTTCTGCGTGGCACTGGCGGTGGGTCACGCCGCAGGTGAAGGAGAAGCTAAAACACTCTCGGTGCAACCGGATCCCCTTCCGCCAGGGGTCACACCTGCAGAAGCAGATCGAGCCTCCAACGAACCGGGGCAGCCGCTGCTAGTCAGGGTGCCAGCTGTCAACAAGGCCACTCTCACCCCGGGACCCCGCCCTCGGCCCAGAGGAGGCGGAGGAGCTCTGGGTTCCTAGCGGACCTGCGCGAGTGACCTGCGCAGTCACGGCTCTCGTGCGCCAATGAGGGTTGACTGGCTGACTGTCCTGTGACTGGGTGAATTTAATAAAGACTTAACAAAGCAACAAGTAGTTTTTATTTAGAGTTAGCACTTGCTCTGCAAGGGTCAGTTGTCTGCTTAAATCAAAACTTTGTTTTTTACCCCTCGACATATCCATCTGAAGAGATCAAATAAAGCTTAGCTCTCAAGTCCTGGGGCAGGCGAGGTGGTTCGGAATGGAAACCTTAAACCAGCTCACTTCACCATGAAGTACGAGGCTCTTGGGTGGGAAAAAGACAGTTTAATACACACTTGTTGGGCGTCTACGACACTTCTAGTGCTGGCCCCCTCTCCCCCACCCCATCACTCAACACCTACCACGAGTCCCAAGCTCCCGCCAGGAAACCCCCAAACCCCAGAGCCTGTTCTCGGAGGGCAGAGCACCGTGTAAGTACTGTGCTGTGTATGACCACGGGGAGCACACTCAGAATGTCTTCCTCATTTACTTAAAAACAATTCTCCTAGAGTTTAGACTGTGCCCCGAAGCTGCAGTCTGTCAGGCCCCAAGGATGTACAGAAGCCATCTCGCCCCGCGTCTTAGGTACCGTGCCCCCGAGCTTCCCACCCCAACTCTGCCAGCAGCCACAGGGGTCGCGACACCAACCGACACCAACACGGGTGATGGGTGTGTCAGGCAGCCTGCTAAGTGTTTTACACTCTGCCCGTTTAAATTTAAGAACAACCCTTGAGGGCCCCCGGCTGGCTCAGTTGGTAGAGCATGTGACTCTTGACCTCAGGTTTGTCAGTTCGAGCCCCACGTCGGGTGTGGAGCCTACTCAATCAAATCAAATCTAAAAACAACCTTTATCACCCCCATCTGATAGACGAGGAAACTGAGGCACAGAAAATGAAGTGACTTGTCCAAAGGCCCGTCCCTTAGCCAGAAGGGTGGCAGAGCCAGGACTCACACCGAGCGGCATGACCCTATGCCCCGCTTGTGACTCGCAGGCTCTACCAAGGTTACGAAGTCTGGCAAAGTGCAGGCCCATACCCGTGGACATCAAGACACTCACACCCTGGAGAGCCTCTGTCTTCCCTCTGAAGCTAACACTGCCAATTCCCAATAAAAGCCACAGGTGATTTTGTCCTAGCTTAGACACTTACACTAGCACCACCCTGCCCCTCTCCCTCCTCCAAGCCCCTGTCTACACCAAGTCCCAAGCCTGCCCGAAGCCTTCCAGGTCTTTGGGGCTCATCGCCACGTGTGCCCGAGGCCCCAGAAGGCCGGCAGGGGGCTCTCCCCGCACGTGCCAGGCTTTCGGGCCCCATGCCTTCGCTGTCCCTCTGCCTAGCACGCTGGCTCCTCCTCTGCCCTGTACGCCCCTCGCCCTTCAGAGCCGCAGCCCAGATTTCCGCCCTGTGCTCCCCGCGTACCTGGCCCACGCCCAGGTCCAACGCACCACATCAGCAGTAAGAGGTCCGCCTGCTCCAAGCGCTCAGTGTCTGGAGGGGAAGGACGCCCCGTTCGTTCCTCACCCATCCTGCCTGGCCGGTTTCTCATACTCAGTGAACACTTAGTAAAAGTTTATGAACCATAGGGATGAATGAATCACGAATCAATCGTACGCCTGTTTCCTCCCTCTCTGCTCAGTACGAGTTCTAGAACACAGACGTAAGATACCAAACGGGAAACCTTTCTGGACGCGCAGCTTCGGGAGCACGCCGGCACAGAGCTGTGGCTCACCAACGGCAAGACGGGAACGCCACGCCCTCCTCCTTCGGCGGGTAACGGCTCCTTCACACCTGGGGCCCGGCAGCGGGCCTCTCCGGGAGCCCACACAACACCGGCCTGACGCGGTGGCGGGGCCGGACGCCAGAGAACCAGCGCCGTGGCGGGCGCGGGGCGGAGGCCGAGCCGGAGTCCCGCTTACCTCCTTCCTGGGAGTTGATGATGTTCAGGGCAAACAGCATGGCATTGGAGAACGCGGTCGCCTCCTCCTTACTGGCAAAGTTTAAGCCGTACACCTGGCGGGCATCTCGCCACTGGTGGAAGGTCGGCGTTGCCTGATTGTACTTCAGCCCTTTCACGATTGAATAATTGATCACAACCTGGAGGGAAAAAGACACAGAAATGCGTGTAAATAAATAAAAGGTAAGTGAGCTGGAGAGAGGGCTCTGGGGCCAGGACAGTGTGTCCCCTGGGGCCACCGGCGATGGGGAGGAGGGGGTGGGGTCAGAAGAAGGGGACGGTCAGTGTGCTCCGCTGAATGGCGAGGGTTTGAAAACCAGCTGTTTCTTCTAACTAACAATGTTTCAGAGGCGAGGCTGGTGCTGGGAGCCAGGTTCCCAGGGTCCAGGTGCTGGGCCTGCCTCACAGCCACGCCACCTACGGCGGTCACGGCGCTTCTCTGGGGCTCCGTTTCTCCAATTATAAAATGGGGGTAAGAATGCTTCCCGACCCAGCGGGGTTACTGGGAAGGCCTCGCCTCGATGCATGTCTAGGCATGGGGACCCCAAGGGTGAGAGTCTGCTGGTTCCTGTCTGCGTCTCCCATGTGCGTTGGGTCTAGTACTTCAGATGCATTAACAAACGGGCTATCGGTTAAAAGGGTGAGTTAGAAAAGTTAATGCACCACTCCAACGTACAGCATCGCCGATCCGTCGGCAAACCTCAACTGCCTGCGAGAAGCCAGCCAGGCCCGGCAGAGCCCGGACCTTCAGGGGCCCAGGAGCAGTTGGGGGAGTCGCTCTGGGTCGGCCTGGCCTTGCAACTACTCTCTCAGACACTTAACAGAGAAGTACTTCCAAGTCCTTCAAGGTGATGTTTAGTAAGTGTGGCTCAGGGAGGGCAGGGGGAGGCCTGGGGCCGCTGGTCCCCACGGAACTTAACAGTCACCCATTTTCTGACCTGGAAAGCGGGAAGAGTGGACATGACTATGGCCTGGCAGCCTGATGGCGTGCACGCCGTGAGGGTCGAATCCTGCGCCTGCAAGCACCCAGCAGGGTGCGGGTGCCGACTGAGGGAGGGCAAGCCCCCTGCAGACCGAAGTGTGCAGGCGGAGTCTGGACGAGGCTGCAGGTGGCGCCGCGGGAGGGACCTGCGTCAGGACATTCACAAGGGCTGCTCAGGTCCCCTCTGGCTCTGAGGCTCTGGGGTCTATGATCTGAAGCCGGACATGACCCTGTCTCCTGCCCCTGCGGGTCAGGAAGGTGAGCCCACGTGGCCGAGCCACCCCGCGAGCGGGCCAGGTGTGACCCCGGATTTAGCACGCTCCCCTACTGCTCCTGTCTGCTGCACTTTAAGGGAAGGCCAGGACAGCAAACACGGGCACTCTCCACAATAGCTTTTCTCCAAGTCCTAGCCAGGTGGAAGGTAGGTTTGGGTCATCCTACAGTAGAGAGAGGAGAGCAGGCGAGTGTGTGAGTGCAGGGGAGCTGAATCGGCTGAAGAAACACAACTGTCGCACATTCTGGCACAAGCCTCCTGGGGGAGGGGTGCTCTCTCTAAGGTTAGCTCTCAGTCATCAGAAAAGGGGCTGGAGGTTTTGTGGCATGTATGCATAAGGGGCACAGTGACTTCTTCTGGTTAACCACTTTTTTTTTTTTTTTTTTAGTTTATTTATATTTGAGAGAAAGACAGAGAGCCCATGTGAGTGGGAACGGGCAGAGGGAGAGGGAGAGGGAGAGAGAGAATCCCAAGCGGGCTCCGCAGTGTCAGCGCAGAGCCTGACGTGGGGCTTAAACCCATGAACCATGAGATCGTGACCTGAGCTGAAATCCAAGAGTCAGATGCTTAACTGACTGAGCCACTCAGGTGACACCCTCCTTTTTTTTTATTTATTTTTGAGAAACAAAGAGAGAGAGAGAGAGAGAGAGAGAGAGAGAGAGCGAGCGAGCGCTGGTTAACTGCTCTTACGATGAGAGCACACGCACGGCCGTAGAGAGACCAGGGTGGGATGGAAGACCCCATTCCTTTCTGCCGTGAGGAGTCCCTACCAGGAGTTCTGTGTTCCAGGTTCAGTTTTTGGTGCTGCACTTTTAGTGACGTTAGCGAAACCAGAGCAAGCCAGAGGGAAATGTTTTCGGAGGAAGGAGGTCTGGAAACCATGTTTCAACCAGAATAGTTGAGGGATCTTGAAGCAAGAGGAGAGAAGACTCCAGTGTGTCACGACTGCTGCGTACGGTCTGTTTTGGTAAATGTTCTGTGCGTACTTCAGAAGACTATATCCTACTGTTGTTGGCTGTGGTTTCTATAAATGTAAACGAGGTCACGTTGGTTAATAATGCTATTCAAATTTTCTGTCTCTTTACTTATTTCTGTCTGCTTGTTCGGTCAGTTTCTCAGAGGTCTGATTCGAATCTTCAACTCTGCTTCTGGATGTGTCTACTGCTCTCAGATCTGTCCAATTTTGCTTTATATGTTTTTTTCTTCTTTGTAAACAATTTTTTTAAATTTATTTTTGAGACGGAGAGAAGCACAAGCTGGGGAGAGGCGGAGAGAGAGGCAGACGGGAACTGAAGCAGGCTCCGAGCTGTCAGAGGAGAGCCCGATGCGGGGCTCGAGCTCAAGAGCGAGGAGATGCGACCTGAGCTGAAGGCGTGAGCCCCCCGGGCGCCCCCGTAGGTTTTGAAGATATATGATTAGAAGTGTACAAATTTAGGATCGTTCTGTCTTCCTTTCCGTCGACGTTTTTATCACTAAAAAGGTCCTTCTTTACCTTTAGTAATCCTTCTTGTCTTAAAGCCTATTGTATACAACAGTAACACGGTCACCCCGCCCACCGTCGGTGTTGGTAAGGTTTGCTTTTTTCCCCTCTTCCACTTTAGCCTGTGTCCTTATCAGCTTTATTTGTCAAATGATTCTCCAAGATTTGGAAGGACTGGTCTGGACAGCTGCTGAAGGAAAACACGAGCCCACAGTTACCAAGCTTGTGTGTCTATTTGGGGCATGGGTGGAGGACTGAGTGAGAGGACCTTCCCTGCCCTCCAAGGGAAGACCAGCATGCTTCTGAGGCCTCTGGGCACTGGCAGTCAAGGGCACCTGACCAAGAAGAAGTTTCACGGTGGAAAGCAGTCTTCCTGGCCCACGCACTCACCTGGATCTAAAACCCCACAGGTGGGCGAAGGCTCCTGAGCTCGCTCATCCAAATCTCTACCAATGGCAGAGCGCCCTCCCCAGACTCCTCCCTGAGCTGGCCTGTGGGCTTGCAAAGCAACGCGTTCCACCCTCCAACAGCGTGTGCGTAAGAACACGCTCCCTGCCACGGAGCTCAGGCCTTCACCACGGTGCCTGTGCGGTATCCTGAGCACCATCTCGGGGCCCACAGGGAAGCGTGCCTTCTCCTCCACACAGGGTCCGTGGGCAGCGGGGAACTGTGGCCCTGCCCCCTTCAGTCTTCTCCTCTCCGGGCAAGCATCTCTCACTCCCCCTTGAGCTGTCCCACCGTGCGGTGCTGCTGGCAGACTTGTCACCGTCTGGGAACCCTCCCCTTACAGAGTCCAGCCTGAGGCACTTGGGTTCGGTCCCCACATTCCGGGGGAAGTCTGACCGGCGCACAGAGAGCAGGGCTGTGAGCCCCTTCTTCTGGACCCCGAGTGTTAATTCAGCCTGGCAGCTCAGTACCATTTTTGGCGCCATCACTCATTCCACACTACAAATCTTTTGATATTTTTTCACCTGTAATGGGAGACTCGGGCCAGCCTGCCACTGATGATACTATAGTGGGCCAGCGCCTCTCTCCACAAACCGTCACCTGGCTTTCGATCTGCCTATTTAGCAAAACAGGGGTGATAATTCATATGCTGTTTCCCTCTGGGGTTCCTGGAAATGACAGACATGAAGAGTGCTCTCTGAACCGCACAGCGCATTAAGTGTGCATGATATCCCGACTGGGCTATAAACCCGGGGATCTCCGCCCGTCCTGAGATGTGTGACCTTGCACTCCATACGGACTGAAACCAGATCTGTGAAAATCAGTCTCTTCTCTGGAGGTGCACAGGCGCTACTGTGGGCCGGGGCTCCTGCCACTTCCTCTGGAGCCTTGGCTGCCGAGGGTGCCTCTCACGCTCCTAGGAACACAGCCATCCATCTCGGGAAGGAGCGGCAGCCACACTCCAGGAACCTGCCTCTTGAACACACAATTCCAGGTGGAAGGCTGTGCTGGTAACTTCTCTGTCAGACTCTGGGAGTGTCTCAGAGTCAACACAGGCTCCGAACTTCTCCAGGACACCACTGAGGACCGCCGCCAGTCCCTCCCCGCATGGGGAAAAGGTGTCCTCCCAAAGGAGCCCCAGCGGGTGCTTGCCGCCGAGGCCCCGGAGAACAAGGTGCATGTTGGCTTCGGGGAATCCCCTTCTGTGGCACCGTGTCGTTTCCAGCACACTGCGCTGGCTTCCTAGTGTGCCCTGGCAGGCAACCGAGAGGTGTGAAGGGCGTGGGAAACTTTTCATAGTAAAAGCGATCACTCAGGGACCACCCACTGTGATTCGGGAACCGCACCGGGTAACGGCCCTTATGTCAAAGCCAAGTAGCGGGGAGGTGCTGCCCCGCCAAGCCTCCACCCAGGGGTGTTACGAAAATGTGGGAGAGGTTTTTGGCTGTCACCATAATACACGGCACAGGGCGCCTCTAAAAGGCAGAGCCAGAACCAGTGGATTGGAAGCACAGGGATGCAGCTTCTGGAAGGTTTCTAGAAAAACCTTGTTAGCAGTAAGGCTCTTCGACAAGGGCAAGTGATGCCTCCGAAGGTACCAAGAGTTCCAGGTTAGACCCTTGATTAGGGGTCCTGAGGTGGGGCTCTCCCTTTCGGCCACAAGAGTCTGAAACTTAACAGGGCTGTTTCGGTCAAGGCAGAAACCCATTCGATAGGCCATATACTAGAAATGGAGTCCTGAGTTTCTGTTCTTTGGTTTCCAGTCGCCAACACGCCGACTCTTGCGGAGATAACAGCTAGCCTGCTGCCCGGTTTAGCAAGGGCTGACCGACAAAGGACGCCGGGAGATGTTATTTGGGTAGAGGTTTTCATAAGTGCTGAAACCACAGAACTGTTAATTTCACTGCTAAAAATGTCCTCGTCGGTCTCTGAGAGCGGGAGGAGGAACACGGAAGTAGTAACCAGAGGCGCTGTGGTTAGGCCACCCAAACCCTCCTCCACGTCTCTATTTTAGTCCGGCTCATGGCACACCGCCCTGCCTTAGCTACGACTGCTCCTCACACGGGCGGACTGGTCTTGTGCTTGCAAAGAGACTCGCCAGGCGCACTCACAGACCGCCTGGTCTGAGTCGCCCGGGAGGTACTCTTAGGGACAGGACTGATCCCGGATTCTTCCCATCACCTTGATATTCCTTCCAAAGTAACACTTTGGGGGCTGATGAACCAAACATTTTCACAGCGTATCACTTATGACCGCGCAGGCAGACAGCGACACTAACACAGTCTGCGATATCGTTTTCAGACCCGTTTCACGTCCAGTCTTTTACTCTCATATGATAACAACACAGTGAGGAAGACAGAGTGGTACTGGATTACTGTCTCTATAAGACAGATGTGAACAATGAAGTCCAGAAAAGATAGTTTGCTCAAGGTCTCGTACGAGAAGATGGAGGCAGAATGTGAACCCAGGTCTTCTGACTCCAAGTTCTGACCTTACTGTTTCCGAGCTACTTCCCCTAGATGTGTGTGTGTGACGGGGGGGGGGAGCATACGCCCCGAGCACAGCCTGTGGCTCGAGCACTCACCTGCTGATCCTGGAGCTTGACCCCAACGACTCGGAAGGTGTTGCTGGCGGTGTTGTGGTAGACGCTGACCCGGCTGAACCCCTGCTGGCCGGCTTTGACGGGCACCCATTTCTTACTGGTGTCATCATAGACCATCACGGAAGCCCGGGCTTGGCAGATGCTCTGCTCACTGCGGACCAAGAGAAAACTCAAGTGTCAGTCTCAGCCATAAGGGTTCCAGAAGCCGGCTTTCCCTTTTCGGAAACAGAGGCCGACTGCTCCTTGATACAAAGAAACTTCCAATTGCCAGGGCTTCCGACTGCTCCTGGAAGGGCTGTTTTCATTCTCCAGAGACCTCGAGGGGTAGAGAGGAGGTACTGTGCCAACATCCCCCAGAGCTCAGAAAAGACCACTTTCCTTTCAGGGAAAAAGTGCTTGAGTGAGAAAGGAAGTTCGATTACACTTGCCAACTGGCTACACCATTCCAGTCACGGTGTTAAACACGACGCTGCCTTAAAAGCATCCATGTGTCACAACTTAGAACATAGCCACTCACTGCCTCTATTCTGTAGACGAGCAAAGAGTGGCTCAGAGACCTGGAAAGATTTACACAAATTCACACAGGTATTCGGGGCTTAAATTTGCCATTTCCGACCAGTTCTGTCGACTCTAAAGCACACGGCATCGATGGTATTCTTCGCAACATCTAACGAAAGGCTCAGTGTCTGATATCATGATAGGGACGCATCGTACAAACGACGTGGACAACAAAATGATTTGGTGATTCTACCACCTCTGCGGAACAGAGTGATATAAATGACACTAAAAGATGGCAGCCGTACTTTGCTGCCGGCATTTCCCAAGCAACCGCATCTCTTACGAACACGAGGGACACCAGGAAAGAAGCGCTAGAAGCCGCTGGAGAGAGAAAATGGTCGTCTCCCGAGATCAGTGCACCACAGCTCCTGCCAGGGTGTTCAGGGGAGTCTGAGCCCCATGGCCTCTCCATTCGCATTTGGGCCCGATTATCTTGGATGTGTAGTTTCTCGGTCTCTAGCATATGAGAATTCCCAAACCGGAAAGGTAAGGCACTCTCGTTACAGGTAGGCACGCCCGTAATAGTGAGGAGTGGCAGTTATCACGAAGGGAGGGCATATAAATGCAATTTAAGAACTAGAAATAATGTTTAAAGCCTGACAATTTGAGGCCAGTTAATATAGGAGTGTGCATACTAACAGATAATCGGAACGCTGAGACTAAGCAGTCAAGAAAAAGTCACGTTATGTCCACTTTGGCATATTTACGAGGTCAGGGAAGCAAAGTATTTGAAAAAGAGCCTTCCCCCCAGCCCCAGTGGTTGGGTGACAAAACAGGGGTTTTATGGGATTAGCCCTCAGTGACCTGGAACCCTCCACCTGGCCTGCACAGTCAGTTCCTAAGTCTTCCAAAGAACCAGGCTTCCTCAGGACCCTGTGACTCAGACAGCGGGTGACCCTGTGTACAGACGGTTATAATCTTAACAATAACTGCGTGTCCAGTGCACACACAAGCCCTTCCACACACACTCCTCTATTTCACTTTATATTTTACGATTGTCCAGCCAACGACTTCCTCGGCCAGTGCTGGGTCTCAAGCTTCCTGCTGGCCCCCCAGCTGTGCTCTGGGGTTCAAGAGTCTTGGGTGCGCTTGCCCTCAGCCGACCAAGCCGTGTGCTGAGAGCTGTGTGTGTGGCCAGTTGTATCGTGAGTGAATTGTTGTGCACTGGTGCTGCTTTTTCCCCATAATTCATTCACTCGCTGGACAAATATTTAAGGGGAAATCAGTGGTGATCAAAATAGGCGTGGTTCCTCCCAAAGATCGCCAGTTTAAGGAGAAAAAGGAAAAAAAAAATGGTGCCATGCTTTGACTCTTCTGAGTTTGGGAGCCTGGGACCAAGTATCCTCTACAAGACCGCAGTTGGGGAAGTTCCCCGGCCCCGTCCTCAGACGTCCAGTGGAAGCGAGAGGAAACCGTACACCGCCGACAGGCCTTGGTTCAGATCATGGTTGCAGCCCCGCGTGAAGTGAGCACAGATCCCGTTATGGCCTAAACTGTGTCACTTACCGCTGCTGACACATGAATGCCAGGTGTGTGTTCCGGAAGCCCTCGGCGGCTGGGAGAGATCCCGGCACACTGAGCGAGACACGGCCTTGAGTGGTCGGGGGGATCCGGGCCGACACCCCCGCTCTACCGCTTGCTGGCATGTGGCCACGGAGGCCCTTGGGAAGATTCTGGGGAAGCAAACCCAGGAGGGTACTGTGTGATGGGCGGCGAGTTCCAGAATCCCTGTGTAGCGGCCACTTGAGCGCGCCCTTCGGATCTGCTGTGGCAGCAGAGCTGGCCGAGGGTCCCCGCGGCTGCCACCCGGGTGCCCCGCCGAGGCATGCACAGAGGCCACGCTTCTCTGGCCGCTCTCCACCGACGCCTGACGTGCCAGCTCATCCCGTCGGACGTGGGCTCTTCCACGGGGGAACCTTCGCTCGGGGCCCCGCGCTGGCCCGAGATGCCTCCCACTAGGCCCTTCCGCCTCTCCTCCTTTTGCAGACGGCACACCCGCATCACGCCCGAGGCTCCCCCTGCCTGCTCCTGCTCCCTCTGTCCTTCACTGACGGTTCCCCACGAATCTCCTGCACGTTAATCATCGAAGGGTCTTGGGGTCTGCTTTGTGGAAGACCCAAAGCGACACGCCCTGCTACAGTGCAGACAGGGCCATGCCTTCGGGCCTGGAGCCCGGCACACAGCAGGTGCTTAATCACTGCTCCCTGCAGAATCTCAGGGCCGAGAGAGGACCTAAGCCACTGTCACGTCAAGTGCAGCAGGCCTTCTAAAGCAGCTGTACGTGCAGATGAGGACTTGAACCGAAAATGCTGTTGGCGGGGGGACTTACTGCTCCCCGAAGCAGCCCATGTGGTTGTGAAGTGGTCTTGACCGTTCTGCAGTCCCCCCTCATTCTGAACGACACTCCCCTCCCTGTCCTCCAGAGTTACAGAGGTGTTCTGGACGGCCTGGGATAGTCCACTGGACAGCCGAAGTGACCCCCCCCCCCGTCATTCACGGGACAGAGCTGCAAGCCCCCTTGCCGTTCCCGCTCACTCCCCTCCAGTGGCCCCCACTCTGTCCCGTGCTCCCTTCGGTGTCTGGGTCCTATGACTGGGTGTCATGTTTCCATGTCAGTGTGATAAGCGCAGAGGCCAGGAAGTCAAAGGCACTTAGCGACGCGGAGATACACAGGGCAGCCCCTGCCCTCAGAGAGCGTGCAGCTCCCCCGAACACGAGGCGGCTCATCACATGCCTCAGTGGACCCGGAGGGACTAGGGGGGCCAGAGACTTTCTGAAGATGCCGTGTGTGCTGCCAACAAAAAGCCTGAACCCCAGGCGAGCTCAGGAAGGGGATGTGGGACTCCGGTCAGGGGAGGCAAACAGCCTGCGTGCTATGCAGGGAACCGCAGCTCCTGGGGGTTGGGGGGGGGGACCTGGGGTCACCACATGTCGTTCAGGGCGGCACGGGAGACGGGAGCCATCAAGTGCCCACTACTGGGCTTTGCCCGAGCACGCGCTCGCACACCAACAACTATCTTTGCCGTTGCAGTTACAGACACGGTTCCCTGCGGTCGCTGTTTATGTGCAAACTGAACTTGGCGTTAACCAAAAAATCGGTTCCTTTTTTCCCATTTGAATGGCGCTGGTCTGTCTCTGCTTAGTTTACTACCACTAACGAAACTTAAATGCAAGAAAACACCCAGTTCTTCTACTTAAGATGCATCTTATATTACGTCCCTTTGAGATTTTTGTTTTCGTTTTCCTAGGATCGTGACTGCTCTCCAGCCTGGACACGGTCTCTGAGCTCCACAGAGTCACCGGTCTTCTCTGCGTCTCCACTGGGTGTGAAAACTCCGTACTGTCCGCAGGTGTCATGAACTTCATTTGTGTAATCGGTTACCATCTGAGGGCAGTTCAGGCAAAGGTTTTCTTTTTAAAAGTCTTATTGAATGAAGGAGTGAATTATTTATTAAAAAAGTACATATAAAATTCCCTATACTAAATGAAACCCAACAACTCCTCGCCTGCCCCCCGCCCCCAGCAGGCCGCATGTATTCTGTGCCTGAGCTGGCTGGTCCACACAGCTCCCCTCTCCCCGGCTCCGGGGCGCCCCGAGGCACATGCGGCTGGAGGGGAAGCTAAGGTGGCGTCTCATGAGGGCTTCTCTCTGACCCAAACAGCCAGCTGCCTAGTGGGGGGAAATGCACTGAAATACACTGTCTGGTTTATTCTACATGACGCTGCGTCACTGGCCTGGTGGACTTTCTCCCCTGAGGGACCTAACAGGCCGCTCTGAGCAGTAGGTACAACCAGTTTCTCTCCCAGAAGAAGGCTCTTGGAACAAGTGGTCCAATCCGATTGTTATTTGGGCTTTTGTACGGGCATGTGTACAGTATGTGTACAGTACGTGGACAGCTGTCCTGTTTGTATACAGGAGTTTGTAAAAAGTTGGCGCCTGTCATTTCCAACCTGGTGGCACATAAGACATTTGAGAAGCTCTGAGCAGCCCTACTGTCAGGAGGTTAGAGGAGAGAGACTGTGACTCTGGGCCTCAGCTTCTCTAACTGTTCAAGGCTAACCTGATTCGGGAGTCCCTCGGACTGAGCCCAGCCCCAAGCGAGGCACCACTTGTCGCTGGTTCAGCAGTCACCTCTTTTAGACCACGTGTCAGAGACTGCTGCTGAGTACCTGTTAAAATCCCTCACTTAAAAAGAAAAGGAGCAGGGCTCCTGGGTGGCTCAGTCGGCTGAGCGTCCGACTTCGGCTCAGGTCATGATCTCACAGTTTGTGGGTTCCAGCCCCGCATCGGGATCTGTGCTGACGGCTCAGAGCCTGGAGCCTGCTTCTCATTCTGTGTCTCCCTCTCTCTCAAAAAAAACGAATAAACGTTAAAAAAAATTTTTTTTAAAAGGAAAGGAGCAAAGCACGCCCCGAAGTTTCTGTATACATGCAGGGATCTTCCCGGACTTGCCATGAAAACCCCTCGGGCCTACAGGAGCCGCTTGCAGCCCACCCCGCAGTGCAGGCAGCCACAAGTCCACCTCACGCTCTCGCCCGGCCAGTGCTTCTGGGAAAGCGCAGGACACCTGCCCCGCCAGCTGTCGGACGTGACACGTCAGACTGGGGAGGAGGTCTCTGAACGTCTCCCAGGCTGACTTACACAGACCTTCCGTCCCAGCCACGTGCTCTCTAGTGCAGTCGCCGGGGACCCCTCTCCACCCTCCAAGTATGTGCCTTTCGGGGCTTTTTCAACACAAACTTAGAGGACAGAGTATAAATTTATCATGCAAGGACAAAGGATGTCAGGCCAAAAGGGAACAGAGAGGCACAGGGCTAATCACAGAGGCTAGCCAGAAAATTAAGTCCGGGGTTGGGCGCGGAGAACCCCGCGGCCAGAGGCGGGCCCCCGCGGCACTGTGCTCGGCTCTGCATCTGCTCACAGCATTTTTCAGTGTGTCCTCTTCACCCCCCCCAAGACTGCAGGGACCCTGCTGTTTCCCCCTCTGCAACCCCAGTCTGTGTGTTGTAGACACTAAAAATTGTTTGTTGGATACATGACTCTAAGTGGGTAAGTGCGCTCATGACCCTGAGCCGGGGGAGCATTCCACTTACAATCCCACTCCATGTATTCTGAGAGGGCGAGTCGCTGCCAAATCAAAGCATCTGTTACAGATTACCAACACCGTTCTCCGTCTCATGATGCCCGGGATCGGAGGGCCGGGGAGCTGTGACTCTGAGCTGGGCCCACCGCACCTTGTGCACAGTGCCCGGGAGGCGGCTGTGTCGGCAGAAGCCCCCTGACCTCGCGCCCCTGCCTGCCCAGGCTGGGGAGACAGGAGGCTGTTCTGGGCAAGTGCACACCGCCCTCCCCGGCTCCTCGTGAGGGCCAGCTGAGGTCACTTCTGCAAAGACGGGAGCCCACCTCCCTGTCCCCGAGCTCCCGCAGAGCCTCCTGCTCAGCCCAGTGCCCCGACTTGGCCCCCCCGCCCCCGCAGACAGAACTCACACTATCCGACTCTGTCTCCCCAGCAGGACTGGGAATTTGGCACTACAACCCGAACAAGAACAGCGTACAGGGGCCATGCAGGGAGCCAGGGGGAGCGGTCACCCTACTGGGAGCTCCTCCTTTCTCTCTCACCCAGTAGCTCTCTCGGGGTTAAGCACCTAATAAGCACCCGTGAACAGGGCGTGGCTGATGTGAGCCGGCAGGAATGGTGCCCACTGCCCACCCCGGCTGCTCGCCCTGGCTCCCCCTGCTCTCCCATCAGGCTCCTGCCTGCCCGCTTCCCCCATTTCCTCGGCACCTGCTTGTGCCCCAGGCCCCCTTGGAGCCTGGCTTCTGTCCCCACGAGGGAGCTGGCGGGCACTTCCCGGAGCAGGCGGCCGCTCTGCAGCGCTCAGAACTCCCATCTCCCGTACCGAACAAGCGTGCCACGCCACAATGTCCGTACTGCTGAAACTCTCTCCCGCCTCTCCCTCCTTCTCCTTGGCTTCCAGTTCTCTCCAGTGGCTCCTTGCAGCCCCCCTCGCGCGAGGTTTTCTACTCGCTGCTGACACGAGGGGTGCTTAAAGGGGGGTCCACACAAAGCCTTGCCAAGTCTAAGAATTCCCTGAAATTATTCGCAAAAGTGAGTGTGCGAGCTTTTTCTGAAGTCGGCTTTTACCATGTCCTCGAGGGGTCTCTGGTCCAAAACAGATTTTTAAAACCACTTTAAGTCTTGGCACTCCCCTAGAACTTCTCTTCTCGCTCTGTGCTTGTGGTTCTCAGACCTGTTTGCCTAAGAGGCAGGTAAGATTTTAATAAAATACAAATTCTGAGACCCCCCCCCCCCCTCAGGAAGTCCCTGGAGCAGCAGCCGGAGCCCTCCGGCACCCGAGAGCGGGAGTCATGATCGTTACCGGATAAAACCCCTGCTCTCGGCAGGTGGCTGGCCCTTCGCTTCACCTTCTGCCCCTTGCCTGCCTGGTCAGGACCCAGTCTCTGCGGCGTCTCTGCTCTGGCTCCTGCTAGTCCCTCTGCCTGGAATGCGTTTTCCAGCCTAGTTTACTGTAACTCCTACTCGTCCTCAGCTACTACTCACGCTACTCTCTTTAGAAAGCTCTCCTTGAAGCCCTAGGCCGAGTCAGATGGCCCTTCTCTGAACCCTGTTAGCGTGTGCTGTGCCTTGGTGCCTAACGGCTCTCACGGCAGGGGACTGACAACCTACCTCAGGTCCCTCTGTTGGCCATGGGCCACCAGGTCAAGGACTGTTTCCTCAAGTCAGGCTTCCCTGTGGGGTGGTCGAACGCTTAGGCCAGAGTTCCTGTCCCCCCTGTGTATCTTTGGAGTTCCAGGACAATAGGGCACATTCTTGGCTGGTCCCAGGGACCCTCCCTCCTTGCTGTCCTGGAACCGGGCCGCCCACACCATGCCTGGCAGAAACCAGAGAGGAAGGGCGGTCTGGTGGCAAGGCTGAGTCTGGCGGCAAAAGCACCCTCCTGATCCTGGGTCAGTTAAAATGCCTTTCTGGTTATTACTCGAGAAATTAAAGGTGTTTCCTCCACCTTAAGGTGCTTTCCCTCCGACATCCACAGGTCTGAGTCTTACCTCTCCCCAAAGCTCGCGTCAAGTGTCACTGCCTTCAGCAACCCTCTGGTTCTCAGAACATTCATTCCCATCCCCTGAATAACTACCAAGGCAAAGGCACGCCGCGGGGTTCTGGGGATGAATGGGATGAATGGGACGGGCCCTGCCCTTAAGGAGATGGAAATCGAGCAGGAAACACACACGGTTACGAGACGGCTACACGCTAGCGCCACCACAGGGAGAACACGGCGCTCCGTGGGCGGAATTCTCTTCCGTAAAACAGACCTAATGAAACACAGGTATTCTTCCAGATGAAGGTGCCCAGTGCCCAGTGCCGTCTGTGTGCCCAACAAGCACGTGTCTGTCCCCTGCACCCCTCGTTGGCCCTGCGTCCTCGGATCACTTTCGAGCTTTTGTGACAGCTCTTTGAACTTGTCTTCCTCCCAAGAAGAGGAGCTGCTGGAGGGCAGGCCCCGGTGCGAGTCACCAGCGTCCCCCGCCCCACTCAGGGTAACACGGTACCACCACCCTCGCAAGCCCAAGCTCAGCAGCTGCTGAGCGAATTAACATGAGGAGGGAACAGGGGAGACCAGAGAGAAGGGGCCATAAATAAACGTTCCCAAAGTCCAGCAGAAACAGAGTCAGACTCTGAGGCGGCTTGTAACGTCCTGACTTGTTTATTTTCAACATGCAAGCAAGGAAAGTGAACTTGAAAAAGCAGGCTGAGAATCAATCACCAGGAAGGAAGCCCCTCAGCTGGCAGCAGGGCGGCGGCTGCTGCGGGGTGGGGGTGGGGCGCAGCCCACGTTAACCTGTCTGGGCGCCCCAGCACAGAGAAATACGTGCCAGGCTCCCCCAGAGCGCCAAGGCAAGGGGCCGTGGGGAGGGGGCCGTCCTCTCCTTCGCCACACCCCAGACTCTCCCCAAAGCATGAAGCGCACCCCTGCCTGGAGCGCAGGCCCCTCGAGGTCAAAGCACACATGAGGTCATGAGCTACTCAACCCTCCGGGCAAGCCATTACGTCTATCTGTTTATCCCTGTGTTACATCAAGGGACTTGTGCGGAGTCACCTGGGGTGGGGGTGGGGGGGCGACAGACACCACTAGCTGGGACCCTGCCTTCCTCCTTCCTCTAGAGGCCTCTGCCTCTGGCTTCTTGGGCCTCACTCCCTCGGTGCCCCCACTCACCTCTCACCTTGTGCACACACGCGGCACCCCCTCGCCCCTAGCCTGCTGTGCGGTCTCCCCGGGGCCCCGCCCCGCAGGGTGCAGGCCCTCCACACGCTCCACGCCACCCGCTCTCTGCAGAGCCACGGGTGGCCTTCCAGTTCCCAGAGGGGACGGACTCACCCTCGTTCTTATCCTCTCAGCCCCCGGTTGCAACTTTCCGTTGGCTCTTCTGGAGGTGCTAGATCGGGTCACCTCCAGACTGCCTCTTTTCTGACCAGTCTTTCCCTGTGAACGGGGGCCGGGCGAAAGTCAGGAAAAGTCTGGGCGGCTGGTGCCAGCCGGGAACCAGAGGTGTACCAGAACACAGGCCAGGGACACCCAGCCGACACTGTCCCTCGGGGAGACCATGTGGGGAAGTGGAGGGGATGTGGCATCAAGGTCCCAGCTCTGCCCAGGCCTGGCCGGTCATCCGCTGGCCGCGTGGCCTCACGGAAGCACGTGCCTGGCTCTGCAAAATGAGGGAAATGATCCTTCTCAACTAGGTTTCTGGGTGCTCGGGACTCGGCAACGTCTGAGGAGAGAAACAGGAGCGTGGGTTACTCCCACGATTAGCCGCCAAGCTACCATCTTGGGCAAGAAATGGTGGCTCAGGGAATGGCAGGTCTGTGTGAGCGGACACTCAGGTGCCTCTGTGCCCCCACACACAGCCGTCGTCACCTCTTACTCTTTCCGTCTCCACGGAGAAAGCCCAGGGCTCCAGCAGGTTCTTCGGTGCGGCCTGGAGGCGGGACCTGGGCTGTCGGGTACCATCTCGTGGAGTGCCCGGGGCTCGAGCTCGTCCACTGGAGGGGCAGGCGCGGAGCCCTCCAGCCAGGCCCGGCTGCCAGGGCGGCTCGAATGCCAGGCCCGGAGCCCTGCTCTGCCTTCCCTTGGACTCCCCTCCAGCCTGTCCTCTATGTCACCTCCTGGGAATGTGAGCCCTCCCCACGGAGAAGAGGCTGCCTCATCTTTCCTTACACCGCTCACCACTGTTCCGAGAGTCCGTTGGTTTTCTCTCTGCCCCATGAGGGTAGCTCTTTTCTCGGTTTGTTTGTTTTAAAAAGACTGTTCACCTCTATAGTACCTGTGACTAGCGATTGCGTAATAAATACGTATCTTTGGGTAAACGCGTGCCTTTGAGTTTGTCCAGCTGCGACAGCTGTTGCATTTCTAAACCTTGGAGGACTCTTTAGTGGGGGTGCAGGGACCACAACTCGTGTGCCATCCGGCCACCCCTGCTTTTTCTGACTCTCCCCCTGCATTCATTTAAAAACAGGGCGAGAAAACACCTGATTTACTGAGTCCTGACCGCGTACCAAGTACGCCTGGTACTTAAGAGAAACTCGGCCGTCTGTTGAATACAAGATGCGGGCTCTGGCCTCCAGGGGAGGGCACACGTGCGCACACACAGTCCACAAGGCTCTGAGAGCTGCATTCAGGAGCGTGCAAAAGACCACAGGTGGAAGGGGGCATTTCAGGCACGCAAACGGTTCTCAGCAAAGGCATGGAGGGGAGCGCTCGGCCTCCCCGGCCGTGACCCTGGGCCTCGCGTCGCTTCGCAATACACATGACGGGCACCACCGTGTCCCAGTTCAGTGACTGAGAAACAGAGGGACTTGAGATCACAGCTCTGTCAGAGCTGAGAAATACAAGTACTTTATTTAGATGGAGGAAACAGGCCTGGAGAAGGGAAGTAGGTTTCCCAGGGTCCCGTGGTGTATGTGGATGGGCCGCGTCTACACCACAGATCCTTTCTGCGCACAAGAGGGCTTTTCTGCTTTACTCAGAGTAAAGCATTTTCGCCACATGGGACTTCTCTCTTTTACGCTTTTTATTTTTTCTGAACCATTCGAAAGTAAGTTGCAGATATTATGTTAACTTCAATCCTAAGGTTTTCAGCACACCTTTCTTGAAAACAAGGACATTCCAACACATAACTTACATACCATTATTATACCTAAGAAAAGTAATACTTTACTAATAACTCTAATACAGAGCCCATATTAAAGTTACCCAATTTTCCCCCAAAATGTCTTCATTCTTCCCGATCCAGGATCTTCTCCTGCATCTGATCTGGCGGGGCTGCCTGCTTACCGCTCTCCTTTAAGCTAAGCTGGAACTGGCGTTTTTCATCGTGTGAAGAGTTCGGGCCAGCTGCCTTGTAGGCTGTCCACATTCGGGCCAGCTTCCTCATGACGCAGTCCACAGTGAACGGCAGGAACCCGACCGAGGGGACCCGTCCCACCAGGAAGCACACGGTGGTAGTGTCTCCTCGTCAGGAGGCAAGTGGTGGAAGGGGATGACGGCCAGATCTCTCTGGGGGAAAGGTCTATCTCCCCCTGCTAAGAGTTAGCCATCCACGGGCGACTCTCCTTCCCTCCATGGAAACAGGCCTGGGACACGTTTAACGTTACGTTCCACACTTAAAACGTTTTCTCTGAACTCTTTCACACCTGTGAGCAGTAGGTTCCTGCAAGCCCACCACTCGGTCTACAACCACCTACTACATGAGGTGGTGTCACCTCCTGAAGCTGTTCAGCTCTAGCGAAACCGCTGCACCGTCTCCCCAGATCTCAGTGCCCCTCCGTCCCCGCGGAAGCCACCATCCTGAACTGGGCGCTTACCAATTCTGTGCGTGCTTCTTGTAGGGCACGCACACAACGGACTATTTCACGGAAGAGGTTCTAGAGACGTCTGGTTTCGGGACCGCAGTACACCCACAGCAATTATTGAGGATGCCAAAAAGCTTTGGTTTCTGTAGGGTAAGTCAACCCGTATTTACCATATTTGAAATTAAAACTGAGAATTTTTTAAAACACAAGCACGTACAGGGGCGCCCGGGTGGCTCAGTCGGTTAAACATCTGACTCTCGGTTTCGGCTCAGTCATGATATCGCAGTTCATGAGATCAAGCCCCACGTTGGGCTCTGTGCTGACGGCACGGAGCCTGCTTGGACTTCTCTCTCTCTGCCCCTCTCCTGCTTGTGCAGAATCTCTCTGTCTCTCAAAACAAATAAACGTAAAAAAAAATAATAAAGAGGCAACTCTCTAAAAAAAAAAAACACCAAAAACCAAAAACAAAAACAGAACCAAAACACAGGAGAGCACAAGCACACATCTCGTTACCTGCCACAGCTGACAATGTCAACACGTGTCACGTATCCTCTGGAAAATTCCACTGTGCATTTGTGAGATGAGGGAAAAAGGCGAACGACGTCTCAGTGTTATTGTAAACACAGTGTTGACTCACCCCTAAAAGGGCTGTTCTCCTGACCACATCTGAGAACGGCTGAGCTGCAGCAATGAAAACGGAGGGTGAGGGCCGCGTGGATTTGCACACAGAAACTCAAATGCTGACTGTCTGAGCCCCATTCTGTAAGCACCAGAATTAAAGGAAGGCTTTGGGGGGCTGAAGCCTGAGTCCGATGCCGGCCCGCACACCTCCCTGCCATCCAAAGTGGTCGGGAAGGTCAGACTCCTACGTCACCTGTGGTGAAGATGCTTGCCTTTTCGCCGTTATAACGCCACCGTCCCAGACGCTCAGACAGCTGTCTCCACTTCTCGGTGGAGTCTAGTAAAATCTGGAAAGAACATTCCCACCAACTGCTGACAGAGTCTGGTATTCTTAGACTGAACCTGTCTCACACCCACTTCCCACACTTTCTTTCAAGGCCACCAACACAGCCCTTCCTCGGGGAGCCACCGGCTAGTCCACGTGGACCACAAGAACATTTATAAATTCCAATACATGCCTGTGTCCCCATGGGATGTGACTCTGATCACTTGTGGAAGTGGCATGTGTGTCAACAGGACCTTGGGACAGCTGCAGAGAGCTGGCTGGACCACGGACTGGGGCAGGACGCTGACCTCTGAGAGGGAGTTAACAGCCTGGACTGAGAGCTGGCTGAGCCCCCGCTAACCTCCCTCGTTACCAGCATGGCAGTCGGCTCAGGGCAGTACACATCTGAGTAAGGGGGGGACAGGCACAAAGGAGCGCCACCACGTCCTGCCGCAGGCGGGGAGCACGATGATGAACGAACAGGGAGCGGTGCCTGGGAGAGGTAGGCACGGGGAGCCACAGGGAGCCAGAGAAGGCCTGCTTGTCTCTCGTACGAACAGTGGGAAACCAGCGACAGCAGCGGGTAACGGAGATTAGGAAGCTCTGACCCTAACCTTGACTCTGCAATTTGGGACAAGGTCCTTTGAGAGGCTATGGCCAAGCTTAGCTTTTGAGAACACGAGAGATCCGGCTTCAAATCCAACTCTGCCAAGCAACACCTGGAACGAGCGGCCTCTTTGCTGACCCTTGTTCTCATCTGCAGGATGGGACTAGCAACATGACGCCTCAGAAGAGGAGGATTAAATACAACGTACGGAACATAATTGGCATAAGGCCTGTTATGGAACATCTGAAAAGGGCAGCTGTTGTTACTTGTCTCTATGGGTTGTTTCCAAAGTAAAACCACTGGGTTAGACCTGCTCCCAGCCACGTGCTGTCCAGGACACCCGGAGAGCACAACGCACTCTCACGAGAACAGAATCGCTGCCGTGGTGTTTCTCAACTGGAGGCACAGTGGCTTCTTCGGGACAGAAGAAGACAGAGAAGTTTCACGAAGCTCTCCAAATGACCTGGCTACACGCCCCCGGGAACAGTAACCAAACAACGTGATCTCCAAGGGCCTGACTGACCGTAAGCTTCTGGGACTCTCTAACTCGCCTGTGGGGAGAAGAGGTCAAAGGAACACCAGCTACTCTTAGAGACGGACTTGCGAGCCCTGCCGCAGAGGGACTGCGGGGCGGGTCCAGGCTTCTCGCACCTCTACACGTTCAAGACCTGCAGGACGTGCCCAGGCAGCCAAC
Organism: Paguma larvata; assembly: GCA_030068075.1. Taxonomy (NCBI): domain Eukaryota; kingdom Metazoa; phylum Chordata; class Mammalia; order Carnivora; family Viverridae; genus Paguma; species Paguma larvata. Next base: position 44,049,119 of record CM057827.1, on the reverse strand, counting down.
TAGCGATCGACGGTACAGGGGCCTCGGCGCCTTCGCCAGCTCAGAGCAAGCGGAGCGTCTGCTGTTCTGGCCTCTTCTCTCCGCGCCAAGCCAGGAAGCGGCGCCGAGGAGCAGCTGCGGCAGCCCGGGCGTCTCCGGGATCGCACCACAGATACAGTTAATGAAACGCAGCAATTGGATAAATGCGCATTGTCTTTGCATCTGTGAGCAAAACGGACAAAACCCTCCCCTCCTGGAACTCATGTGCTGGAGAGGTGGAGAGAGACAAACAATAAAAATAGCAAGTAAGTGCGGGGCGCCTGGGTGGCTCCGTCGGTTAAGCATCTCTCAGTTTCGGTTCAGGTCAGGATCTCACGGTTTTGTGAGTTTGAGCCCCGTGTCGAGTTCTGTGCTGGCAGTGCAGAGCCTGCCTGGGATATTCTCTCTCTCTCTCTCTCTTTCTCTCTCCCTCTCTCTCTCTCTGCCATTCCCCTGCCCATGCAGTCTCTGTCTCTCTCAAAATAAATAAATTCAAAAATATTTTTTTAAATAGCAAATAAGTCTGTAGTGTGTTGGAATGTGAGAAGCCTTTAGAAAAAATAAAACAGCCCAGCACAGTAGGGGCGGGGGGGGGGGGGGGGACAGGGAGGGGAATAAGGTCAGCTGGCTCCGCCGGAAAGGGGCAGATATGTTTTCTCCCGCAGCCTTTCCTGCCGCGCCGTGAGGCCAGGTGGTTCCCACTCACTGTGGCCTTGTCCAGCGACAGTCACTGGGAGGCTGCCTGCACAGGCTCGGGACCCCGTGCTCCCCAGGCCGGCACTCCGGCTGTTTATATCAAGGACCCCGCCCCCACTGCGGCCCCCGAGACAGGTTCAATTCGCTTTCCCCCACAGCCACGTCGGACCCACCAGGATGTCCCGGAGCCTGGGCCTCCGAAGCGCGTCCCCGCCTCCACCGCCTGCCGGGTCCCTAGCCCAGACCACCCCCAACCGGCCATAGGACGGCCAGAGCCCCGGGAGGCCTCCCTGCCTCCACTGGTGCCGCAAGACGAAGCAGGGTCCAGCCAGCGGCCCGGGGGATTTTTCTGAAACCTCCCTCAGATGCCTTCCCTTTTGCTTAACCACCCCCCCGAGGCTCCCGAAGACGATGACTAAAATCCAAACTCCGCGCCAGGCCTGGCGGCTCTGTGTGAGGCGGCCTGTCCACCACTCCGCCTCATCTCCTTCCTCCCCGGATTCGAGGAACTTCGGCTTCCCTGTCCTCCGACCCCTGACCCACCAAACTGGTCCCTTCAGGGCCTTTACGCCTGTCCCCACCTCCTGCTTCCATCTTCGGATTTGTGCAAGGCTGCCTCCTGGCTGACCTCGCGACCTCACGGCTGAGGTGTCCGAGGGAATGTCCCCGGCGCGGGCACTGGGTAAGGCAGCGGCCCGGTCACTTGCCACCAGTCTCTGTGCTATTCGGTCTCTCTCACGTCTGTGGTTCGGGGTTTCTGGACTGTGTCTCTGCCCCCAGTGCAGTTCAGGACAGGCCCGCCTGTCTTGTTCCCCTGCTTCCCCGGCACCCAGAGCAGCCCCCAGGGAGACGCTGACTGGGACGCTTGCTCCTTGCCTTTGTAAAATCATGCCCTCTCCTTCCGAGCTCGCCTGAGATCCACCTTCTCCCGGAAGTCGTTCCTGACAGCCCCAACTCCTCAGCTACCATTGCTCTTCCCGCCTGCGCTCACCACTGTACCTGCCTCGGCCCTGGGGACTCACGGGCTCTGCATTTCCCAGTGCTGTCCCCCCACCTCGTGGGTCCCCGCGTCTCTGAGCAGAGACCAGCTCTCGGTCGGTGTGGGAGGGCAGAGAACAAAGCACCTGGAGTCAGGAGCCAAGAGCCCAAGGCTGTATTTCCCGGCGAGTCGCTCCTTCTCTGCCTTGGTTTCTTCCTCTGTGACACGGAAACATTAAAAACGAGACTCGCCGCCTCAGGGCCGCCCGGACACCACTGTGTGCTCCGAACACCCGAGGTCCCGGCCCACAGCTGAACGCTCGGAAGGCCAGAGCTGGGCCTGGAAGACAAGTTTTCGTGATTCGAAGGCCCCGTGACCCCACCCCAGGCACGACGGGGACTCGGGAGCCTAGATGTATACCCCGTTCTGTCGGCAGGAGGAAAACCGGAAAGTTCGCGGGTTTTCTAGCTGCTGGGCTTGTGCTGCGCTCGCGGAGGGCAGTGCAGGACCCCTGGGCTTCTGGTTCGGTCGGGCCGCTACCTCACTCACCAGACAAGTCCTGCCTGGACTCCTGGGCTCAGGGCCCCCATTTCCTGATCTGTGTACCTCAGAGCTCGGCTCATTACGCAGTCTCCAGGCTTCAAAACCATCATCGCCAACAAGACACCTTTTTTTTTCCCCTCAAAGAAATACTGAGGGATACTTTAAAAGAGGAAAGAGACTTAATTTGGCTGAAGGGGGCGGGGGGTAAGAGGCCTACGGCACCGCTACCTGGGTGACCTACTGCAGACAGGCTCCTGAGGGCCTTTCAAGATGGAAATTCTAAGTCTCTGACCATTTTAAAAGACCTTTAAAAACCCGTTTGCTTCCTCCCCATTTACTTCCCATACCCCTTTCTGGAAGCAGTAGTTGACAGGACGGAGTGAACAGCCTCAGCTTTGCACACTGTAATTCGCCTCTGAAAACGACTTTGGTCCCTACCCACTGTGGAAGTTCACGGGCCTCTGAAGTGCAAATATTCTGTTCTCCACAGCCCCACCCGCAAGTCCTCTGAAGTTACAGGAAAATCACCAAAATAACAGAAAAGCGGCCGCAAAGGAGCAGGAATAAAGCCGACCATAAAGAAGACAGTACGTTTTCCTGGCCCTGGCAACTCTGGGCCTAGAGGAAAGGATTCCGGCGGCCTGGCCAAGCCTAGGTCCCCTCACCAAACCTCCTCTCCTGCTGAGCAGGAGTACTGGACAAGATCCACTTACTGTAGGGCCGGTTTTATCAGCTCGCTGCAAAACGTTGCCGTGACCTGGAAGAGCCACTAGGTAGTGGCCCTCCCGCCTCTCCTGGCCACGCGACCCCGGGCAGGCACCACCACTTTCCAGAGTCTGGGCCTCCTCACCCAAAAACAGGAGTGATGGCATCACCCTGGTCAACCCCGACAGGGTTGAAACGGCACTTTGGAAACCGAGAAGTACTTTGTAAGGCGAGGGATTATCATTTTATGCTAAGACACAAACTTATAATGAGTTAGTCGAGTCAACACCAAAAACCCCAGACGATAAAGCTGTCTTATCACCTACGATTTTTCATGGGGTCAAAGGTGGGGGAGTGCCTCCCCGCCTTTGGAGAGAAGCCACGATTAGACGTGGGCAGTGAGGACTGGCAGCCGCCCACACGTGAGCTGAGCAGCAGGTCTGAGGGGCCGATGGCCTGTCAGTCACCAGTCTCTCAAGCAGGTCATGACTGTGCTAGGCAGTTGATGAAGTTTCTATCATAAAAGAAAGGAACCTCGGCGCCTCCCTCTTTGCCCCGGCATTTAGAGAAAACAAGCCGAATGTTCTCAGGCCATTCCGGAGAGAAGACTCAAGGACGTCGGAGCCAAACCATGACCCCCTTAGAGCGTTCGGACCCCATGGCGGGTGTTTGGCTTCTGAGGAGTGCTTTCAACACAGAAGCCATCAAAGATCACAGACAGTAAGAGACACAGCCCGTGCACGACAGATGGCGAGTGGATGGGCTCGGTCACTAACTGGCTATGTGACCCTGGCTAGGTCCTTGGTCCCTGGTCCTGGACTCCCCGTCAGGCATAACGAGGCGCTCTCAGGTGGTCTCTGTGGTCTGTCGGCCCCACGCCGTTATGATTCTAGGTCTCCTCCAGACACTCCTCTGCCCCCTTCCTGGTCCCCATACTCACCCCGTGGCCATGCCGAAAGGCTTCAGCACCGGGAACCCTGAGGAGGGGAGTCCTGAACCCCACAGGCTATGCCGATCGGAGGACCACAGACCCTCGGAGGGCAGCAACTTGATTTTTAGACTCTACTTAAAACCAAACAGGAAAAGGAAGCTGAACTAGAGACAAAGGGGAAACAAACCCCAGTTACAAACCGAAACCTAGGTAGAAAATAGAGAAACAAGAGGCGCACAGTGCAGAGCCCCACCAGCGTGGGCGGCCGAGAGCCCCGGGCCCTGGAGCACTTCCTGCGAGGGCGCGGCGGCGGGCTGCGGTGGCGCTGGCTGCCCCCCAGCCCAGTGACTTCCCACTCAGCCTCAGCCCCCCGAAAGGTCTAGGCCTGGGTTTTCCCACCTGCCCTAGAAAGGGGAGGTGGGTGCGGTGGCCCCCTAAAGGCTTTTATGAAAAGGCCCCGAGAAAACTCAGAAGCATCGCTGCCGATCCTCCGGAGGACACGAGCCTACGTGATGATGTTGCAACAGCTGCTAACGGTTTAACATGGACTTTGGGGTCGGTTCTGCACCTCTGCTGGGGAGACACTTCTGACGGTGGGCTCTCAGTTGGCAGCTGAGGGCCTGCAAGGAAAAGGAATGTGTGGGGATTACAGGAAGCCGAGCCCTGTCACTTGTCCATCTGGTGGCCCTGGCGCTTCCGTTTCCTCAACTGGAAATGGGGCTAACGACCCTTACTCTGCCTGCCTCCAGCGGGCTCTCGTGGAAGTAAGGGCCATTCCCAATCCTTCCTTCCAGATTACCCGGGACCACAGAGTCAGGCCTTGTCCCAGAACCAAGAGACAGTCACGGAAAAGCTAGTGCATAAAGGTGTTAAAATGTTAGGATCGACACAGTGGAACCAGCTACACAGAGTAGTGTAGGAGGAGCAGTTCTAGCTGGACTGCCAGAAAGTACTTTGAAGGTTGAAAAGGTCTTAAAAAAATTTTTTTTAATATTTATTCGTTTTTGAGAGAGAGAGAGAGAGAGAGAGAGAACGTGAGCAGGGGAGGGGCGGAGAGAGAGGGAGACACAGAATCTGAAGCAGGCTCCAGGCTCTGAGCTGTCAGCACGGTGAGATCACGACCTGAACCGAAGTCGGATGCTTAACCGACTGAGCCCCCCAGGCGCCCGCAAGTGTATTTTAAAAGGCTTTCAGAGACACACATTTCCTTCTGAGCGCTGCTTTAGGCACGAACCACAAATTTCGACATATTGTGCTTTTCGTTTTCCTTGAGTTCAAGATATTTTCTATTTTTCCATATGATTTCTTTTATCTATGGGTTTAGAAGTATTTTAACTTCTAAATATTTGGTGTTTTTCAAGTATCTGTTATTATTACTTATTTCTAATTTAAGTCTACTGTGGTCAAAGAACATAATTAGTGTAACTTTTTGTTTTGTTTTTCCTGGTATGATTTCAATTTTTTTTTTTAAGAGGGAGGGGCAGAGAGAGAGGGAGAGAGAGAGAGAGGGAATCCGAGGCAGGCTTTGCAATGTCAACACAGGGCCCGATGCAGGGCTAGAACTCACGAACCATAAGATCCCGACCTGAGCTGAAGCCGGTCACTTAACCAGCTGCACCACCCAGGGCCCCCTTATGTCAATCTTTTAAATTTTACGGAGACCTGTTTAGTGGTCCGGTATGAAGTCTGTCTTGGTGAATGTACTGTGTGCACAAGGACATGTATCCCAAAGTTGGGTATAGTGTTCTAAAAATGTTAATTAGGTCAAGTGTTGTTCAGACCTAAGTCCTTACTGCTTTGCTGTTGATTTGTTTTTGTTTAATTATCCTATCAACTGATGAGAGAAAGGTTTAAAATCTCCAACTGGTGATTTGTTTATTAGTCTCTTTAATTCTGCAATTTTTACTTCATGTGTATTGGAGCTCTGGTTGGGTGCGTACACTTTTATGAGTAAAGTATCTTCCTGATGAGCTGACCCTTCGATCGGTAGGAGACGTCTCTATCACCGGAACGGTCTGCCTTTAAGTTCACGTTATCTGGCATTAACGTAGCCGCGCGGGTTTCTTAGGCTATTTGCCTGGTGTACCTTCCTCCATCCCGTACGGTTTGCTGTTGCTGCTGTAGCAAATTACTGCACACTGACAGTGTGTAACACAAATTTGTTCCCTCGGTTGTGTAAGACGATAGGTCAGAAGTCCGACCTAGATCTCAAAGGTCTCACCGAGCTAAAATCAAGGTGCTGGAAGTGCTAGATATCCCTCTGGGGGCTCTAAAGGAGAATTTCCTGGCCTTTCTCAGCTTCGAGAGGCTACCTGCGCTCCCGCCTCATGGCCCCTCCTCTGCCTGCAAAGCCAGGAGTGCAGGACCACTACGACTCCTCTTCCACCCTAACCTCTATTTCTGACCAGAGCCAGGAAAGGTTCTGCACTGCAGTCGCTTCTTTTGGCCATATCTGAGGGCTCTTTTTTTTTTGGGGGGGGGGGGCCTTTTATTTTTTTCATCCTTATTGAGGTATAACAAAAACTGTATATACATATAAGGATACGTACATATAAACACCTATATTTGAAGTATACGGCTTGATGTTTTGATATATCAGTATACACTGTGAAATAATCACCAGGGTCAAGCTAATTATCACGTTCATCACTTCACACAGTTGCCTTTTTCTTTGTGGCCACATAAGGTAACATGTTCACATAGCCTGGGGATTAGGGTGGGATGGTCGCAATACTCTGCCTACCACACATCCTTTTACTTTCAACCTCTTGTACTTCTGCATTTAAAGAGTGTCTCTTACAGACAGTATACAACTGAGCCTTGCATTTTCACCTGGTTTGACAATCTCTTATCTTTTAACTGGAGTATTTAGTCCATTTACATGTAATTTATAGGTATGGTTGGATATAGGTCTACCATTTTGTTACCATTTGTTTTCTGTTTGTCTCATCTGTTTTGGTTTCCCGGTTTCTCTTTTCCCCCATTCTTTTGGATACATTGCTTTTTAGAATTCCATTTTAATTTCTCTATTGACTTTTTAACTATACCTCTTTACATTATTATTATTTTAATATTTACTTTGAGAGAGAGCACATGGGTGAGCAGGAGAAGGGCAGAGAGACAGGGAGTGAGAGAATCCCAAGCAGGCTCCGCACTGTCAGTGCAGAGACCAATACAGAGCTCAGTCCCACAACTGTGAGATCATGACTTGAGCCAAAATCAACAGTTGGACGCTTAACTGACTGAGCCACTGAGGGGCCCCTTCACATTATTTTTTAGAGATCTTTCTAGGGACTGCAATGGAGATTCCTAACTTTGTACCGTATATTCAGAATTACTACTGTACTACTTCCTGTAAAGCGTAAGTGTACAGCAATCACACAGATGCGCTCACACCCTTCACAGTACAGTCATCACATTATTACACAGTCACGGGACAATGTTATACGTTAATATATTTTTGCTTTAAATAGTCATGTATACACACACAAATATATAACAAAAAAAATCTTCTATTTACTTATATACTTATCCTTCCAAGTACTCCTCATCCTTTCCTAAACATCTGAGTTTCCATCATTTTTCTTTAGCTGAGGAATGTATCTGCAGGCATACCACCACAACGAATCTCCTAGTTTTCTTTTATTTGAAAAACAACTTTATTTTGCCAACATACCTGAAGGCACTTTTTTCTGAATACAGAATTTTGAGATTTCTTTTAGCAGTTAAAAAAAGAGGTCGTTCTACCGTCTCTGACATCCATGGTTTCCGATGAGAAGCCAGCCATCATTTATCTCATCCTCCTCTGTACGTAACGTACCGTATCTCCCCCGATCACTCTGAATATTTTCTTTTTCTTGGGTTTCCAGCAGTGCGACTGTGATGGGCTTAAGTGTGGTTTTCTTTGTATTTATCCTGCTAGGAGTTTGCTGAGATTCTTGGATATGTAAGTTAAGGTTTCTCAGCAAATTTGGGAAGGTTTTGGTAATTATTTCTTCATTATTCTTCTGCCCCATTCCCTTTCTCCTCTTCCTCAAGGATCCCAATCACACACATGTAGACCTCTTGGTATCCTCCCCCAAGGTCACCGAGGCTCTGTTAATTTTTCTCAATATTATTTCCCTGGTTTTCAGACTGGATGATTTCTATCCATCAGTATCCACATCTGCTACCCCTTTTTAATACAATCTCCCATCCACTTTCGTGGATCTCATCTGGTGAATTTTAAAATTTCACCTCTAGTACTAGAATTTCCATTTGGTAATTTCTTTTTACAATGTTCATTTCACTGTATGTTTGCTCATTTTGTCCATCTTCTTCTAAGTCTTTGAACTATTTATAACAGCAACTTGGAAGCACCTGCCCGCAAATTCGAACTTAAGCCTCACTTAAGGGTCTACTGATCGCTTTTCCACCCTCATATCTTCTGGCTCTTTATACGTTCACTAATTTATGACTGTATGTTAGACATTGTGATGACACACTGCAGACAGTCTGGGTTACACTGTCTTCCTTTTAAGGTACGGAATTTGTCCTAGCAGGCAGGTAAACTCCTGGAAGATTCCTTCAGTGCTGTCAAGTAATTCTTCCTTAAGTTCTATTTCCGTTTCGAACTTAGCCCTAGGGGGTAGCCTGTACTCAAGGGCACAGTCCTCCCTCCTAAGATATGGCTGTCCTAGGGTCTAACTGAATGCCTGAGGTGCTCAGTGAGGTCTCTTCATTCAGGCCGGCTAGACTCTCCGACACCTCCCAGCACGCACGAACCCTGGCAGCATCGTTCAGTTCTCAGCCCTACCGCAGGCCTCCCAGACAGTCTCGTCCTACATGAGCACAGCCGGCCAGCCCTTAAGCCAACTACCCGGAGGGACTCCCTACACAAAACTGCTGTCCCTGCTCCTGCCACGAGGCTTCCTCTTCTCGATTTCTCTGCCCTGCAACGCCCAGCTATCTCAGAAGCCTGGAATTCCAATATGTATCTGCCTTCTGAGCTCATCAAGATCACCTTTCAGCTGGAGCTCCACCACTTTGGGCCCAAACCAGAAAGAGGCCCCAGGCAGAAAGCCAGAGCCACCGTGGGGCTTATCATGTTTCTTCTTCACTCAAGAATCGGAGGCCTGTGCTGTCGATGCCTGAAAACAGCAAGAACTTAATATTTTATGTGAATTTCAGTGTCCTTATATCCAGGTGCTTCGTATAGTTTGTTCGGTTTCAGTTTTTTGGTCAAGAGAGCAAGTCCATGTCTGCATGCTGTCATGGCTTGGAGCAGAAGTCAATGATGATTATGAAACCACCACGGTACTTTTTCATTTTCTGAGCACTTCCTGAAGGTGTTAGCCTGAGTGTAAACATCTCCACTGTGAGAATGTGCCTTTCACTTCCATCCTTCATCTCCTGTCCTCCGGTCATGTGACAACTGTCTTTTCTCAGTTTCAATAAGTAGGTAAGAGGGAAAAGCGAACCTTCTGAGGGCATTCTTTTAACTCTGCCATCTAACCTTAATAAGGCAGTTGGGCAAAATTATGAGGAATAAGAGACGTGGAAAGACTTTTGGCCAGGGTGTTGGGGGACGCGGCTCCCGGCCCACGCCTTCTCACTGACACGCCACACATCCTGGGGCGTCTGCTTCTCCACCCTCGGTCCTGGCTTCCTCGGCTGCTCAGTGAAAGGACTGGCCATAGTAGCACCTCTGAACTGCAGGTACGGCAGCAACTCCTAGATGAATTGTGTCAAGGCAACAGGAAACGCTAGGAAAGTAGGATAGGAGCTGTTAGCATCTGAAGAACGACTCGGCGAGAGAGTTACGGAATGTCCTGTTTAAGGGGCACCTGAGGGGCTCGCTCGGTTAAGCATCTGAGTCTTGACTTTGGCTCGGGTCATGATCTCATGGTTCATGAGTTTGAGCCCCACCTCGAGCTCTGCACTGACAGCGGGGAGCCTGCTTGGGATTTTCTGTCTCCTCTCTCTCTATCCCTCCCCCACTTGTTCTCTCTCTCTCTCAAAAATAAACTTAAAAAAGAAAGAAAAGAAATGTCCTGTGTAAGGCAGCATCTGATAATGTATTACTAAGAACTGAACTCGGCACTCAGTACACTGTGCAGGACGTGGCAGGTGCAGGGTAACGCTGACTGCGTGATGAGTGTATGAACGGACGCGTGAGTGAGTGTGTAAGTGCGTGAAAGGGAAGGTCGCCAAGTCTCGCGCAGGCACTAAACGCCAAGGCGTTTGGCTCTGCATCTTGAACACGGTAAATGCTCGGGAACCCAAATGCATTGCCTTGAATCGAAAGAGGGGTTTTCCATGTGTCTAGATCCCAGCAGAGAGCAGAGTGACTGGCAGCCAATCAGGGAGCTACACTCAAGGGCACTTCGCTTGGGAGATCGAGTTCAAAGACGTGCTGTGCGGCTCGGGAAAGTTTTCTAACTTCTGTGGCTCTTGGTTTCCTTTTCTGTAAACGGACTGCTCTCTCTTCTGCTCTCTCTCGGCGGATGTCTGAGCATAAATGAGTCTTTGACTAAGAAATACAGAAAAAAAATTTGCTTGACAGTACTGGTTTTTCATGAAATTTGTGCTTTTAAAAAAAGAGTGTTCTGGATAGAAGGTCCTCATGTCCCAGGAACGGAGAAAAGGGGGGTGGAGAAATGGCTACCCAGAACTAGTCACCGTCACCGACACGTGAGAGCCCGCTGGCAACGCTGCACGAGCACACCCAATCGAAGCTGGGCTTGCCCTTCAGGGCCCGCCCCTTCAGGGACGTGTTCACTGAGCCCCCGCGACAGACGAAAGTATTCCTGCCGCGCCGGAAAGTATTCCTGCCGCGCCGTGTCTCTGTGTTTCACAATGTGATCCATTTAATTGTCACGGATGATTGTTCTTCAGGGAGGGGCTACCATGTTTTGTTCTTTTGTAACCAGTTGTGCTCGGCACAATTCTTGGTATGCACACTGGGTGTTCGGAACGTTTGCTGAGCTGTTCTGCCGAAGACCAGTACTCAGGAAGTACGTGAACTACTAGCGTACAGAGAGGATACTGACGTGGTCTGGGTTTTCAAAGGCCAGCATTTGGAAAGCGAATGTTCACGCCTAGTACGCGATACCAGGGTGGCTTTGCCCCTGGGAACTTCTACCCCAACCAAGCGCCTGGCCACACTCATCTGCAGCACAAGTAGACATTACTAGCCGAGCCAAACGAAGGCTCCAAGGAAACAGTGGTGAACTCGCACGGGAAACTATCTCTATAATAAGTGCTTGTACTTTTGTTGGAAGAAAAACAAGACTGAAGCAACCTGTGATATGAAATGAATACATATTTGACCTCTGTCCCAGTTTCTGGCCTACGGCTCCCCAAGCCCCTGGGAATTCCACAGCACAAGGGCAACAGGAGCGCCTCGTGTCACAAGATCTGTCTCTGTCCTTACTTCCCGACCTGGATCCAGTGCGTCCAAGTGAGGTGGGCGTCTCGTGCTATTCGTAACAACCCACACATCTGGTGCTGGGAGTGAAGCTGTGCTGCAGGGATGTGAGAGGGAAGGAAACACAGACATGAGTTTCTTCTCTGGGAGCCCTACGCCATGGGAGACAGCGTAAAATTTAGTGAGTGTAATAAATGCCAATGGAGAGATAAGGAGAGATACTTACAACATGAGGTGGGAATGAACATTGAGGAAGAAGAACCAAGTGATTTTTTTTTTTGGATATAAAAATGTAATTGTTGGGGGACTCGGGGGGCTCAGTTGGTTGAATGTCCGACTCTTTATCCCGGCTCAGGTCATGATCCCAGGGAATACTTCCTAAAAGGGAAGTAGGGACACAGGCTATGACACAAATGAACCCTGAAAACGTGACGCTAAGTGAGAGCAGCCAGCCGCGAAAGGACACACGCTGTATGATTCCACTTCCAGGAGATACCCAGACAAGGCAAATTCACACAGGACACAGATTTCTGTTGTCATGGGTGGCAGCAATAATCTGTGCCCGGGTCTCAGTTTATAAAGGCGGCTGAGTGACGACGGTGCCGTGGAAAGAAAAGTTTGATGCTACCCACAGCTCCCCTTAAACAAGAGGCATGGTGTGGGGCGCCAGTGTCGTTGGGAGGCAGGGAAGGGCAAGGGGAAAGCAGAGGCCATGCCTTTCTTGGGGTTTCTGCGGGAAAGGCAGGGCAGGGTAAGCAGATTAGAAGTGCTAGTTTGAATAATTCCAGCAGGCCTGAGGGGACAGGGGCCGTCCCAGTTGTCTGGGGTTGCCTGGGGCAGGAGAAATCCTGACTTCCGGGACTGGGAGTCTGACAGAGGAGGTGCTGGGGATGCAGACTGGGACGGGCTGCTCTGTCCATGAAAAGTGGCCCCACCGTCACTTACTTTACTGTCTACAGGAATTAGCTAGCTCTGCGAGGGCTCTCTGCCCGGCCAGCAACCCGCACCCTCCCCCCAACCAAGATGTCAAAACGTCAAAAATATAGTTAACGGGGCGGAAGGCATGGGAAGAGACTGCCGAATGAGTATGGAGGTTCCTTGAGGGGAGATGAAAATGTTTGCAAACTGGACCGTGGTAATGGCTGCACAGCGCTGGACGCGATACCATGGAGTCGCAGACTGAGACGGCTTTAAAAATAGTCAAAAAATTGGGGGAAGCAAAAAATCTAGTAAAGTTTTTCACTGCCTGAGGTTTAATTGTGTTTGATAAGCAACAATGATAATCAGAACCATTTTTAAAGCAAGCGTAGCTACAATTTAGGACAAAAATTCTAGATACACCAACTTTTGTGGGGGTGGGTATGAGTCTATGTGGAGCAGAGGAAGGCAGGAGAGTAAGGATGACTGAGGAGGCGGCCTGGACGTCGAGAAGTTTTAAAACAATGACAACAAAAAGTAAGCACGAGCATGGGGTCACAGTAAGTTAGGAGGTGCAACCAGGAGAATGAAAATAGAGTGCACGGTTTTGAATTCAACTGAAGAAAATTTAATATATACATCCAGATGGTGGGGCAGGTGGAAAAAAAGGAGAAAAAGCATTTTTAGAATACAGAAAATATAGAATAAGACAGAAGTGCTATTACGCTCATCTCCTAATTTTTTCTGCTTCTGTACCCTCTAGAAACATTTAGGAAAATTATGTATCCTCTTGCATATGTTTTAGGTGGCATCTATACTTTTTCCTGGTAAGTTTAGATGGTTGCAAAGGATTCAACATTTAGAAACATCATATGTGGTATATATGCATGTTAAATGTGGTATATATGCATGTTACATATATGTTAAATTTATAAATGCAGTTTAATATGTGAGCTTTAACTCTTTTTTTAAGATTAAAAATTTTTTTTAATGTTTATTTTTGAGAGAGAGAGAGAGAGAGAGAGAGACAGAGCATGAGTGGGGGAGGGGCAGAGAGAGAGGGAGACACAGAATGGGAAGCAGGATCCAGGCTCTGAGCTGTCAGCACAGAGCCTGATGTGGGGCTAAAACTCACAAATTGTGAAATCATGACCTGAGCCAAACAAAGTCAGATGCTTAACAGACTGAGCCACCTACGCGTCCCTTTAAGATTTTATTTTTAAGTAATCCCTATACCCCCACTGTGCAGATTACACAGGCTCAAACTCAGAACCCTGAGATCAAGAGTCACACACTGTACTGGCTGAGTCAGCTAGGCACCCCCTAAGCTCTCTTTTCTCTTTTTTTTTTTACATTTATTTATTTTTGAGAGACAGAGAGAGAGAGACAGAGCACAAGTAGGGGAGGGGCAGACACAGGATCTGACGCGGGGCTTGAACTCACAGACCGTGAGATCATGACCTGAGCCGAAGCTGGACTAACGGACTGAGCCCCCCGGGCGCCCCTAAGCTTCTCCGATTCCTGAACAACATCTCCCGTAAAACACACCCCGCAGGGCCTGCTTACTCACACCAGTCAGCCAAGTCAGATTTACTTGCTATCGGAAAATTCTGACTAATTTTCCAAATCAAGCATGTTTACGCGCGTCAAAGCGAGAGCATACCGCCTCTAAGTCTTTAATTTTTTACAAGTGTATTTGTTTTGAGATGGGGGGAGGAAGGGCAGAGAGAGGGAGAGAGAGAATCCCAAGCAGGCCCCCGCTGTCAGCGCGGAGGTGGACATGGGGCCCGATCTCATGAGCCAAAATGAAGAGTGGGCCACTTAACTGACAGAGCCACCCCGGCGCCCCAAGTCTTCAATTTTAAACAAGCGACCTGACAGATGAGGGGTGGCACCAACTGCTGGCCTTGCTGAAGTGAAAGCTGTCCTCTTCCATGTTCTCCACGGCCGCTTCCTCTGCTCCTGGGAGACCCTCCTTCGGGGCCAATGCATCCTCAGATTAGTCCTCTGTTTGGTCTGCTGAGGGCTGGGGTGGCCTGAGGCACCGAGCCTCCCTGAGATCTGGAGAGGCAGGCGACGTGCCCTCCCGCTCCAGCGAGAACAGAGGAACCCTGAACAGTGGCGGGAGGAAGGGGAGCGGGACGTCCCGGGCACACTGTCAGAGACCCTGGTCAGGACGGAGTACGGATGGAAGCGGGGGCTCCAGAAACGGACTCCTTCAGACCGTCCTTGCCGGTGGAGCCCCGGGAACACACGCGGCCCGGTGTGCAGGCAGCGACCGACCTGCCACAAGCTGGTTAAAAATCGGCGGTCAGAGACAGGGATTGCGGGATACGACAGAAAACGAGCACCAGAATTATGCAGTTTACACGAGACAGTTCAAAGGAAAGGGTAATTCAAGATGGAAGATGAAAACATGGAAAAGTCATAAGGCAAATCTAAGTAAAAGAACACCAAGGTAGCAATTCTGATATCCGACAAAAAGAATTTAAGGAGAAAAACATGATTAAGGATCCAGAGAAATACTACCTACCAGAAGAAAGCATCACGGCCATGTACGTATGGAATACAGACCCATTTTTCAGGAATGTAACTGAAAAATCCGGAGGGGGGGGATAGTTAAAAAAATAATGCTAGCGAAAACTTGTACATGATTTCTTAGATACATTTTTTAAAACGGAGAGATACAAAGAAAGAAAAGAAGGGAGGTGCTAGCTCCCCACTCAGATAACCCTTGTTTTAAGGTTGTACTTGTTGGAAGGTAGAAAACTCAAGCTACAGAAAGATATAGAAGGTAAATTAAGGCCCCTCCCCTCCCACCCCCACCCCCGCCCAGGCCTCCTTTCCCCAAACAGAACCCTGGTGAACCCCCGGGGGGACGGTGTGCCGGGTGCTAGGGGTCCCATTATCCCAGTCCAGTGTTGCTTCTGGTACACTCTGTGTTCCCTTCACGGGGATGAGCTAAAGTTAGTCTGGCTTTGGACGGAGGGACTTGAGCAACGTGACGTCTCACACAGCGGTGCGTGCTGGCCGTAACGTGTGTGAGCCATGGAGGCCGGGCGGGGAAAGGATGCTGGGCACGGAGGACCGCTCCGTGATTCCATTCACGTGGTGTGCGCGGAGTAGGCAAATCCGTGAAGACAGAAGCAGATCTGCGGGTGTCAAGGGCGGGGGAGTCCAGGCGGTGGCTGCCAATGAGCACAGAGCTTGCTTCTGGGGTTACAAAAACGTGTAAAGTACACTGCAGTCATGGGGGCAGGGCCGAGTACACTAAAACCACTGAATTGTGCGCTTTGAGTGCGCGAATTCTATGGTATGTAACATATCTCAATAAGCCATTATTAAAAACTACTACAAATGCAGACAAAAAAATGCTTTCAAGTGGGCTATCAATTAATGGGGGTGGGGTGGAGGCTTTGAGATTATTGGAGAAAATCATCCCATCATTTTGGCCCCCATCAGAAACCATAGTAGAAAGGACCTCTTCTGGGGTGACCATTCTAAATGATCTCAGCTTTCCAGAAAGTGGAGAGAAAATAGAAAACAAGGGCCTTTCTGAGTGCAGAGGCCTCCCCAGAACATACTCCCCAGAACAGAGCAGGTGTGGTGACGGTGCGCAGGCTTTACAAGTAAGTCTATGAACTTGACCTGAGAATTCCTCATTTCTCAAGCCACACGCTGAGTCATACACTTATGTCGCCAAACCTTCGCCTCCTTTCCATGACTTCTAATGGTTTTACTGAACGTTTGAAGAAAACAGGACACCTGGCTAGATTTAGTTAACTACAAATAAAATAAATACTGAGGAACATAGTAATGAGAGACATTTTTCATTATTCAAATTATTGGAGCTTTCTTATTGGTTTCTCAGAACTTTTTGTTGCATTTGGTTTTGAATGTAAATCATTTCTGTGAATCCAACACCTGCACAGATCTGTGTCATCATCACTTCCGTCCCCCGCGCCCCCTCCCCACGCACTCCCAGCAGCCTCGGATCTGTTCTCCAGCTCAGTCCCTTTCTTCCGGAGAATGCCATGCTAACAGAAACCTATGGTTTGTAACCTTTTACTACGGCTTCCTTCACTCAGCATAATGCCTCTGAGACTCATCCAAGTTGTTGTGCTTATTAAACAATTTGGTTTTTTCTTTTTTCGCTTTTGCAGGCTAGCATTCTGTTGTGTGGCTACATCACTAACTGTTTGCCCATCAGGCTGAAGAACACCACGTGAGTTGTTTTTGGCCATTATAAGCAGCGCTGCCATAAACAGCCACGCACATGTATGCAGGTTTTTATGGAGTGCACGTTCTCATATCTGTGGGTTAAACGGAGGATTAGGATTGCTAGTTTACATGTTTATTTTTTTAATCGTGAATATATGCTCTTTGATTTTTTTTTAATGTTTGTTTATTTTTTGAGAGAGCATGAGTGAGTGCAAGCGGGAGAGTGGCAGAGAGAGAGAGGAAGAGAGAAACAGGGTCCCAAGTAGGCTCTGTGCTGTCGGCGCAGAGCCCAACACGGGGCTCAAACTCACGAACTGTGAGATCACGACCTGAGCCGAAACCAAGGGTCGAATGCCTAACTGACTGAGCTACCCAGGCACCTCTTACACGTTTAGTTTTATAAGAAACAGCCCAACTGTTTCCAGAGTGGCTGTACCACCTTCCTCCCTACCAGCCATGCAAGGGGCCAAGCAGCAGCTGGAATCATCAGTATTTTCCGCATTTCAGCCGTTCCAACATGTGTGCGGTCACATCTCATTGTAACTTGCGCGTCTCTAGCGGCCGGGGGGGCCGTGCATCTCTCCACGCGCTTGTGTGCCACTGAGTATCCTCTTCAGCGATGCGTCTACTTAGGTCTTCTGCCCACTTAAAAAAGCAGGGCTGTTTTCTTGCTGTTGAGTTTGGAGAGTTCTTCAAACCTCCTGAAGACAAGCCCTTGCGATATGTAAATGTTCTCTCCGGATTGGTCTCCTGTCCTTCCATTCTCCTAACACGGTCTTGTACAGAGTAACAACGTTTAATTCTAATTTAAGCCCAATTTTTTTTTTTTTTAATATTTTATGGAATGTGCTCTTGCTGAGACCCACGTGAACCATTTGCCTAACCCGGTGGTCATGAAGACTGCCTCGAGTTTTCTGCCAGCAGCTTCGTGCTCCGGCGTTCAGATTTAGAATCCATTCAGCGGTAACTTGGGTATGATGTGTGAGGACTGGGCCAAAGTTCTTTTTTCGGTGTATCGACGTCTGACTGTTCCAAATGCATTTGTTGGAAAGACAGTACTTTCTCCACCGAACTGCCCTCTGTCAAACATGGACTGACAACTGACTTCTGGACTTTGCACTCAAGTGTCCACCATTGCCACAAGTCATCTTGAATGGTCCCAAGGCAAGCCTGTTGGTATCCCATGATCGGAACTCAGAACTCGACCAGGAACAGGGCTGGGGTCCTTGACTCGTCTATTCTGTGATGGGGGCTGTGGAGTACGCCCACCCTTTCTCTCTCTCCGGGCTGGACCGCACGTGGAAGACGGAGATCAGGTGTGCTCTGAAAGGGGGACTGAGCCGGCGAGGCCACAGGAGTCCTAACACAGGACAGGCTGAGGAAAGGGAGCGTTCAGCCTGGAGAGGTGAACGGAGAACAGGAGCGCTTCTCCAGACCTCTGAAATGGCGCTCCCTGGAAAGAAAGAACCCTTCTCTCATGTGACCCCCAGGAGAGGACTGGAGCCAGCGGCCACACCCAGGCCCTGTGCCAGGTGCTGGGAGTTCCCAGATGGACAAGATACACTTTTGCTTTCAGGAGGGGGAAGCCACGGGGAAGCCTGCTTTGGTTTGACATAAGCCATCGAGCCAACTGCAAGCTCAACACGCGTCTGCTGCAGGTAGGAAACCGGATGAAAAGACTTGCTTTGACTCTGACTTTGCATGGTCGCCAACGACGGCCTAACAGCTCTCTTTTCAACAAAGGACTTGTTCTGTTTTGGGGTTTAATGGGCAATGATTTTCTTCCATGTGGAAGAAAGAGATCTGCCCAAGGTCTCAACAGAGGCTGCAAAACTGAATGCGGAAACCAAGCCTCCGATGCTCAGGTCGGGGTTCCTTTTACCGCCTGTTAAAATTCCTGACCAGCACGGATCTGCTGAAAATAAACACCCCAATGCCCTCTTCTTGCACACCCCATCTCCAGGGTTCTTCTGGCCCTGTAGGTTTCCAGTCTTGCAGGCTCACTGTCTCGGAGGCCTTTAAAAGAGAAAAGAATCCCATAATTTGAAATTTCAACCCTTGTTTTCAATGACAAGATGAGAAAAAAAGTCATATGAAATCAGACAAGTCTTTTCTGAAGATTTTACTTCTGCTCCGAGCTGCTTCTGGGTCACCTACTGCTCTAATTATGCTGGAAGTAACCTGGCTTTCATGCGATTCAGGACATGGCTGGAGGAAAAAGTTGTCAAGATTACTTAAGATCATCAGCGCTCACACTGTCCTCAGAGCATTCCAGGAATTCATTGATTCATTCTGTAATTCATTCCGCCGATTAACCACAGACACAGACGCGCAGGGAGAACAGACATCACGGACTGATTTCATCTTACTAACATACCCAGGGTAGGACAGAGCAGAAAAACCAGAACGCTTTGGTTTAAGGCTGGTCCCCTCCCCAGGCTCCTCGTGTGAGCAGCATGGAGCCGGAGGAAGGCTGGACTTGAGGTTCACAGCCCCGCTTCTTGCCTTCTGAGGCCTGCTCCCTACAAAGGGAAGCAGTAATTCCAGGGCTTTCGAGAGGACACGGCCCTGGTGAGGAGCCGTGGAGACGCGGACGGGAAAGCGCCTTGCACGCTGGGAAGCACTGCACCTGGGTGAGAGCTTTAGTCCCTTAACGAGGGTGTGCTGGGCACCTGCTAAACGACACACAGCACGCTGAACGGCAAGGATGTCAAGTTAAATAAAACGCAGCCCTGCCCTCAAGATGATAATGAGATGTGGCGAGTATGTTGATGAGCAAAGTGCAGGGGGGAGGTCCGGGGGGTTCCCTGGCCAGTCTGGGCAGGAAGAAATGATGACTTGAAGGTGACGTATGCACATTAAGGCAGCAGAGAGGGTGTACTAGGTTCTAGAAAATATCTCAGCCTCCTTATTTTATTCCATACTTGGAACACTTGGGGCACCCATCTGATTGGGACCCCCACTCCCCTGCTCCCCTGCTGTAATATGAAGCAGCGCCTTCAAGGAAGCTGCTAGATACCCCACAATGCACAGCTCCCACCACAGGGTGACCCAACCGCAGTGTCGAGTGAGCCGGGCCGAGAGAGCCGGCTATAAGGGAACCGAGGCCCGCGGAGGAGAAGCCGCCGGCCGGCAGCAGGGCTGAAACCCGAACGCAGGTCTCTCGTGTTGCAGCGCCTCGGGCAGGCTCCCGCTTAGACGGCGAGGGGTCTGCAGCCGGGCAGCACAGGAAAGGAGCCTGGAGGACGCGGGCCTGCCCGACGGGACAGGAAAAACTCTCGTCTCCACGCAGGAGCACCACCACCAGACGGGGCCGAGAGTGAGGAAGGCAGAGAGGAAGGGCGACCGGAAGCAGCCGGGGAAGGAAGTGGGCAGCCGGTCTATTTCTGCTCTCAGATACGGCGCCCTCCAACACTTCTATGGCGCTCTGTACTTAAAGAAGCTGATTTCACGCTCAGCCATCACGATGGCCACACTAGAGAGGTGGTGAGGTGAGGTAAACACTCCTATCTTCTGGAGCCTCAAAGAGCAAAGTGCTAACCCAAGGTCCCAGAGCTCTGCAGAGAGGCTGAACCCAACGGCAAAGAGCCTTCCGGGCAGCAGGTGCCTCACAACGGCCCTGCCCCAGACACCTGCTCCCTGACTTGCCTGCAGTCCACGGAGGCAGGACAAGTGTCCCTCCAGGGGCTTTCCTGTGAGCTAAATGGAGAGACGACGTGTAGGACGACAAGCCCTCAAAAGCTGAGGAAGCGAAGGGCAGGAACTGAGAGGCAGACCCGGACCCGCAGACCCGGCTCTGCTCCCGCTGTCTCGGGCAGGCATCTCACTGCAGGTGAGTCGCCTGGCTTCTCTGGGCATCCCCGCCCGTCCCGACAGTGAGAGAACCACCGGACCGCCTTGAAGAGTGCTCCCTGCTCTAAGGACGGAGCCCGTTCTATTCCAAAATTCTCCTGTCCTGAAGCCAATGATTCTGCTTTCAGGTGTGGCCAACAAAAAAACCATTACTAGGAAGGTGGCCGGGATCGCTTAGTTCCTCAGTCTCGGTTGACAGGAAATAAAATTACTTTGCTAATGAATCAGTTTTTAAAAAAACTAAGTCCTTGAAGAATCTTTGTCCAAATTTTCAGACTGCTGCCTCAAGCAGCTTTGCAGGTGACTGGTCTACTTCACTCTCTGCTCACACCTCTGCTACAAATCGTGCACAGACACGTGCCGAGCGGCCACGGCGGCCAGCAGCCCCGCAGGTGCTGCGGGTTGGGCACCGGGCTGGGCGTCAGGGGACGAACCGCACCTGCTCCAGGACCTCAGGCGGAGGAGCGGGCTTCGGGTGGGAGGGCATCGCTTGCCCCACCTTTCACACACGGGCCTGGCTAGCAGGCCACCGGGGACGCTCAGCGCGCACTCCCAGGACTACTAAGCCTCAAGCGGTCCGGGTCTCGGTCTCTATTTCTACTGTGCTCACGAGGACTAGGTAAAGCAGTGGATGGGCAAGTTCCTGAAAAGGAGGCCATCTCACCTGCCAGAGAAGCGGCCAGAGACGCGGGACGCCGAGCATCCTGCGGTATTAATAACACTAACGGCCACAGTGCTGACGCCAAAGGACTGTGCAGCGGCTCTGGGCACCAGCTTTTAGCTGGGAACCACCCTCGCTCGTGTGTCACAACGGCTCTGCGGCAGACCGCACCGCGGGGACGGACTGCGAGCAGGGACACTGGCAAGTCACATTTGTCGCCATCACAAAGTAACCCCTGGAACTTCATTCTCACTAATTTACGTTGCATTGGAATGTTTTTAGTAGAGGGGGGATTACATTCCATAGGACCTTGGGTGTGCATCCTCTAAGACGCCACCTGACGGTCGTTGCCCAGCTTGCGGGATTCTCTTCAATCAGCTTCCGGTACACTCCACGTCCATTTCATTAGTGTGGCTCTAGCTAATAACAGTTCAGGATTAAAAATATTTTTTAAATATCCCGCCATCCAGGCCTGGAATCTATGAACCTAGGGGCCATGTTGAGCCCGCTGGGCCGTCCTCTGGCCGGGCACACACGCAACACGCCAGCGAGAGCTTCTCCAAGTCACTGGCCTTGAAGTCGCCTGTTAGACAAGGATGAGACGCAGCTTCCCCTGCGGCTGGAGCCTCAAGGAGCGCATAAGCTGCCACTCCTCACGAACCCTTTCAGCTCCTGTCACTGACACCCCGTCTCTCCTTCCCACCCGGTCTCAGTCTAACACCGAGTGTGCTGATAGGAAATGCATCCCTAGTCCAGGTTCTGCCCAAAACAGATTCAGAAAAGACACCCTTGGGAGCCCCTCAAGGGGACTCTGGAGGGGCAGACACCTCCTGCCACGTCCACTGGTGGCGATCACAGCAAACCCCATGTGGCCACGCTACCCCGGCAGCCCATGCACGCCTGCGCGGCACACGGCTGGCAGTGGTGGGCCTCGGTGGTCTGGGACAGGGGCTGGGCAGGCGTGGGCTTTGCTCATCTCTGCAGCCCCAGAGTGGATGTGCTCAAGTCATGTTTATTTTCCTACAGACTCTGGCTGAAACTCTCTGAACACTTTCCACCTGGGATTCTAGAGCACGGGGCTGTTGCTGGTGTGTGTGCGCGCGCGTTTAAGCAAAATCTCTATGTGTAAGGAATGTTCCATGTCATAAAAAATAAAATATTTAAAAAGAGAGTTGAATACCTCCCTCCTGTCCCAGCGGAGGCGACTAGAACTAGAAGCTTGCTTGGAGACACTTCGGGTTCAGTCCCCGGCCCCTGCACCCGAGCGAGGGAAGAACTTTCTGTTTCCCGGCGCATAGAAAAGTCACGTTTACTTTCAGTAAGTGTCCCGTGGCACTATGTCGTACCTTAATTAAAAATGCTTTATTGCTACAGAATGCTAACTATCACCTGAGTTTTCAGTCGTAATCACTGACTGCAGATCACCATAACAAATGTAATAATGAAAAATCTGAAATATTGCCAGAACTACCAAAACGTGAAGCCCTTGAAAAAATGGCACCAATAGACTTGCTGGACTTGGGGGTGCCACACACATCCAATGTGGAAGAAAACCCCGCCGTGTCTGGGAACCACAATAAAATGAGGGACGCCTGCTCTGGCACTAGTTCCGTGTATATTCTTTCCCAACCGTCCCTCGCACACTCCAGCACGTCTGTGCCTCCCACCACCTTCTTCCCTCACATGGGTGCACAGCGTACGTCCTGTTCGACACCCGAGGTACGCACCTGGGCTTCGGGAACCCATGGAATCCCCGAAGCTGTAGTTTAGGCATGCTGTGTTTTTTTCAGGGGATTGCATTAATAACTTCCAGCAATTTCTCAAAGGTGCCCCTGACCTCCAATAAGAGACCATCCCACCACAAAAAAACCTTCGAATTGCCCCCGGCCCGGGGACTGCTACTGCAGTGCTCCCATAGCACACCGGCCCTGCTAGGAGACCACTGCGCCCGCACATGAGGTGGTTTCAGGAGCCGGCATCTCTACCGTGCTCTTGTCAGTCATGCAGAAATCTGGAGCAATTTGCAGAGTACACATCTGGAAACTTCCAGCATCACTGCAAACGTAAGACCGCAAGGTCACACTGCATAGCTCTGGGAGCTGCCTTTGGTCCGGCACTTGGAAGTCCAGCTGGTGAATGTAACAATGTGATGACGTCGGCGGGTCACGTTCTAGATCTCGGCTCCCTGGGACTCTGGCGCTGCACTGTCTCATACCACAGCCTCAAGCCACACGTGACCGTGACCGTGACCATGACCAGGGTGATCGTGACCGTGGCCGTGAGCTCTTGAAATGCAGCCAGTCCTAACAGACGAATGACGTTAATGTAAAAGACATACCAGACTTCAAAGACTGAGTACAAAAGAAGTCAAGTAATACAGCTCATTAATAATTTTTCTATTGATTACATGTTGAAATTAAACCATTTTGGATACAGTTAATTAACTATATCATTAAAATTATCTGTTCTTTTTACTTGTCTTAATAGGGCTACTAAATATTTAAAATTCCACGTGGCTCGCATTTGTGGCTCGTGCTATGTTTCTGTGAGACGGCACTATTCTATGCTCTCCATCAATGACTGATTAATTCCCACCTTATGAAATGTTCTATCCTTTGCAAATCAAAAGCAGAGCTTCCAGATAGAATTTTCTAAGTCAGGCATTGTAACTGGCACACTAAAAAAACAGTTCACCAAAAAATCCCAGGGAAAATACACGAAGTCAGACAGATTTATTTACGGGGTCTAAGTTCATGGTGAAATCCGTTCGGCAATACCCAATTAAAATTGGAACTGTCACATCCAGGACATACCTCTCATAAGAATCTCTTTTGAAAGGCACTTATTGAGCTCCTACTGTGTGCTGGGCTCTTCATACTTACCATTATTTCCAGCAAACCCGAGAGGACCGAGACTCAGAGGAGCTCAGGACCACTCACCCAGCAAATGGCAGGCCCCCTTGGACCCAGGTCTGTGACCACAGCACACTCTGCCCCTTGCTCTCTCCGCCGACATTCTGCCTTTTCTATGTTTGCACCACATTTTACAGTTTACAAAGTACTTGCATATATATCATATTTAACTATCCAAACTGTTCTGAGAAGTAGACATGGAGGTTACCATCATATTCGAAGGAGGGCGCTGTAAGTCCAGTGGGAAGAACTGGGCCCACATCTCACAGCCCGGTAGAGACAGCAGGAGTTCTGAAAAACAGTTCAGTATCTTTTCAAAACTTTCCTCTCTGCTCTACCAACTTTAACTCCCTCCTTTCAAGTAATGCTGATTGCTTTCCTAGTCTCGGAGTCAAACGGAGCAATGGAAGGAAGGTCCACTGCCCATAATGCTCATCTTCAGTGACAGTTCAACTGTTTCTAAACACAGGCTCACTGTAGATCATATATTCTTGTATCATCCGTGTAGTAACAGCACCATGACCGTACAGGGTGCTATTTTGTGTGTTAGGACACCCGTTACTTCTTTTGCACTGTGGCCTGCCTACGGTATCAAACTAATTTGAAAGAGGAAGAAACTGAGATACTGAACTACTTATGGACCAAATTAAAAACATAGGTAGTAAAGGGAATGCAGGGTTAAATGGAGAAGCATCATGGAGAAACCTTTCCTCTTGGTCCCCAGTGTCCCAGGGAAGGTGCCTGGCTGCCCCTAGGTACAGACTGGGGAGACGTAGAAGCAAAAGGTGAGGAAGTTCCATAAAAAGCTTAATTTCCTGGATGGACCGGCAGGAGTCAGGTTTCGTTCTGTTTGTCCAGGTGAGTTTCCCGAAGAGCGGTGGAGTCGTCACCCTCTCCCCGACCCGTACCCCAATACTTAACGTCAAAGCACGGGGCAAACAGCGAGAGACAGCAGCAACGCAACTACAAGAACAGCCGGCGTAGCCTGAGCGCAGTCCGGGGAGGAGCCCCGTCCAGCGAGGAGGGGGACGGGGCGGGACAGAAGAGTGACCGCATGGCACATCACGTTCAAGGAGTCAGGAGGAGTTCGGAAGAGAAGAAAAGCACGATCGTTTTTCACGTGCTCAAAAGCGAGCGGGGCAGAGAAAGCAGGGAAACAAACGGGGCCTGCGGGAGTCTGTGGAGGGGAGCCGAGGGCCAGCGACACCATCACTCTGTGCCGAGGGGGCCGCCGTGTCCTCCCAGCGCCGGAGCGAGCATGCAGAGGGGCAGAAACCGGTAAGGACAAGAGCAAGGCCCGCGGGGTCGCAGGCACCACCCGGGACGCAGAGCCAGAGAGAAGGGACGGGGTGCTGGCCGCGGAATCCACTGGTCACCCCTGGGTGTGGGGGACAGGCCTCACTGCAGCCTTTACTTCGAACTTGCTCGCGTGCGGTTTGTGGGACGCTGCAGCAGTTCTCTTTACCCTACCACGCACCCAAGCGACCCCTTTTATCTAAAGCTCCCCCTGAGGAAGCCTGACGAGGATTGTCGTCACAGGGCCTGACTGACCTTCATCTTGCCAAGAGTGGAAAAGCTGGAGAACCAGAAAATGACGGGCAGTTAGGGGAGGAGCTTGTCCGAGGAGTGCTGATCGCCCGTGGGGCCTCCGAAGGGCTCGACGGCGCCTCCTCACCACCCTGTCTCCCTTCAGGTCTCATGGTTACTTGGTGTCCTGCCTAATGACGGTTTTCTTTTCTAACCGTTAAGTGCAGGGGCCAGTCTCTTGATATGTTCAAGAGAACCCAAAGAAAGGCATAAAAATAACGAGAACCCCAAACTTGCCACTGAATTCCTAATCCTTGTGAGTAAACAAAGCCATATTCTTTCCTTACAGCACCGCGCGCGCGCGCGCGCACACACACACACACACACACACACACACACACACACACACACACACAGGGTCCTACGTTGTACCTGACACCGCCACCATCCCAGACGGCTTCCCACCCGCCACTTCCCAGACGGCAGAAGCGGTGGCCTCTGCCGAGCGTTTAAGGATCTCAGCGAAGTTCTAGTATTCTTCTGTTCGAGCTTTTTATTATGAGCTGTTACTATCTTTCAATTAATAAAACTAGCTCATCAAACACAACAACGCTTCAAGGGGCAGATGGGCAGGCGAAGTGTGAACGGGCCGCAGCCCTGCTTGCCAGGTTCGGAGAGTACCTGATTTGGGACCCAGAGCCCTGGCTGTCCCGACCGTGTGGGCGCTGACGACCAGGGGCTGCCGTGCCTGCCAGCCTGGGTCCCTCGCCCCTGCTCTCTGATGTGGCAGGTCAGCTGGGACCGTCTGCCCTGGGAACGGCACGATTACGGTCAGTTCGTCTGAAACCGGCCGTATCAGCTTTGCCCACGCCTAGCAGCCTCTCCACTTGCCACGGCTTCTTCAATTTCTTGTGTTTTCTCCTAATTCTGCAGGGCATGCTCAATGTGGTGCCTCATTAAAGGGACAGGGCTGGTCGCCGGTGCCTCTGGCTTCCTCGGCAGATGCCCAGGAGCCAGGATTCAGCTCTCCATCCGAGGCGTCCTACTCAGGGCTGACTTCTGCACGGCCTTCCCCTGGACTATGCTGTCCCCTTGCTACGGGGCCGGGGATGAAAAGCAACAGGACAGGAATCCGTAGACTGGAGTTCTAGTCCTGGCTCTGCTACTGAACTACCCTGGTGACCATGACCATGACCAGGTTCTGACCGTTTCTAGGTTTGTTCTCTCGTCTGTGAAAGGGAGACAATTTCTAACTAGCTGAGTGTGGTGTTAAATAACACACTGTAACTAGAGCTCTGGGCGCGTCACGGCTGGACCAACGGCAGCTATCCCAGCTGCACCCTGATGACTAGGTCTGGATGAACGAAAGAAGATAACTACATAGTGCCTGGGACACAAGGGGTTGCTCAGCAAGTACCACCTCTTTCCCACTGGAAATGCCTCCAGGGCCCTGACAAGTGTGTCCCAACGAGGGTCTCCTAGAGCTCTAACCCAGGGCTTAGGAGGGACCCCTGCCGGCTCTCACACTGCCTCTTCTTCCTCGAGGAGCTCGCCCCCCAGGCCTTCACGGGCTGTCCCTCAGACGTGGTCCTGAGCACCCTCACCGGCCCCCTTCCTTTTTAAAATTTTTTATTCATTCTTTTAATGTTTTTTATTTTATTTTATTTTTGAAAGAAAGAGAGTGTGAGCAGGGGAGGGGCAGAGGGTGGGGAGAGACAAAGGATCTGAAGCGGGCTCCCCACTGACAGCAGAGAGCACGACGCGGGACTCAAACTCAAGAACTGCAAGATCAAGACCTGAACTGAAGTCAGACGCTGAACCGACTGAGCCCCCCAGGTGCCCCTCCTTTCTTTTTTCTAAAGGCACCTGTGGTACGCAGCTCGGGCTGCCGTAACAAAACACGACGCTGGGGGGCCTTAGGGTCAGGAATGTACTTTTGCACAGTTCTAGAGTCTGGAAGCCCAAGACGAAGGTGTCGGCAGGGCTGGTTTCCCCTGAGGACTCTCTCCTTGGCCTACAGACGGCCGCCTCTCTGTGTCCTCCTGTGCCCCGCGCTCGTGCTCAGGGCTCCTGGCATCTCTTCTTACAAGGACACCAATCCTACTGGATCAGGGCCCCACCCTTCTGACCTCAGTTAACCTTAATTTCCTACTCGATTAACCTGCTTATCTACTTAATTAATTAACTTTAATTACCTACTTATCTCCAAATACAGTCACATTGGGGGTTAGGGCTTCAGCCTATGAATTTGGGGGGACACAACTCAGTCCATCACCGTGTGCTAGACCACAGTCTTCAGCTAAACACCCAGATGGAATACAAACCTGTGAGTGTGGGCTGGCGGTTCTGAAGCTGGAGGGAGGATCGCCTCCTCTGGAGGGAAAGGTGATACAAGTTTTAGTCTGCTTTTTATTTATTTTGCACAGTTTGCTTTACTTGGGATTCTCTAGGTTGTGGGAGATACTAATGGAGAAAGATGGATTCATTGTTCATATGGTGAAAAACGAAACCACACACGCCTCCTGAGGCGGCCTGCCTGCCTGCAGCGGCCGAGGGCCTGAAGCGGAGGCCTGGAGACGCCGTGAGAACGCTGCGCCACCGCTGGCTCTGCTTCCCTCTCCACCGGCTCCATCATCAGACACCCTGTCCCCACATGCTGGCCGCCAGTGACTTGCAGCTTTCTTGGTCCTGACAGCTCTCGATACGGCATCTTTCCTAACAATCCTAGCCCAAGAGCCATGGAGGACTCTTAGATAACAGACGTGCCCCTAAACCAATCACCATGGCCAAGAGACTCGGGCCGGGGTGCTGCGCCACCCTGAAGCGGGAGCAAGGGGTCAGGCCCGCACAAACCACCCGCCAGTCAGACTGCGTGGGAATGGAACGCCGGCTCTCCCTCCCCACCCCTTCCTCTTCAAACAGGCTGCTGGCGAACCAAGGTGTCTGGAGGAGTCACAGTGCAGCTGGTGCAGCCACCGCGGTCTGAGTAATGATCTGATCGCCTCTCCTTTCTTTTTAATTTCTAGATCTTTGTGCAACATCTCACCTATTAGGAAGATCTTGAACACAATCTGTCTCTTCGCCAGGCGCTAAAAACAAAGGGCTCGTTTGAAGCCGTAAAGAACGCCCTCAGGCATCTCTGCCCTCTCTCTCCCTCGGAGGAACCACACTGGTGTGCAAGACTGCAGCGTGCTTCTCTCCCTGACGGTCCTCGAGAGGAGGAAACGTCAGGAGTAATTACATCAAGAGTGTGACACAGGAGAATTCCTTTAAAAAACACACACGCAGATGGGCACATCTGAGGGAATGCGCAGTGTTAAAAAAAAAAATCCCAACAACAAAACCAACACATGCACACTGTTGATTGAAATTTACCACTTTGGAACTGTCCAAAAATCTCTTGCTGCCAGGGACCTGTCAGAAAAACACAAAACAAACTGCCGTGGCGGTCCAACTTGGGGAATGACAAAATGAAGGAGAGAAACGTGGTTCCTGATTTTCCAACAGAGGGATTTCCTTAAACTCCCAAAACATAAAAACCAGCAAAAACACAGTTAAGAAGGAAAATTCAAGGGAAAAAGTATCGTTTTTAAAGAAGTCTCACTATACGTCAATTAGATCTCAATAAAACGGAAGGATGCACTGCTCCAGTTGTGACATTCCAGTTACAGAACGCAAAAGGCAAAATCCGCTCATTCCAGTACGTGCTAACTGTCCTTCTAACAGCTGGCGGATGCCGAGCTGGGTGCTAGGACACAAGCGGATTGGTAAATAACAATTAACAACTTTGAGTTTCGTTGTTTACAAAGCATCTTTGCATATATAATCACGCTTTTCCTCACAACGATACCATTTTACGGAGAGGGCAAGTGAGACCCCCAAAAGAATGGATGAGCAGCGGAGAGGAGAAGGAGGCCGAGTTCACGCTCCAGCGGGATGTTAACCTCCTCCACCCACGGGCTTTGCCCTGAAGACCCCCTTCTGCGTCCCGCTTTCTAACTTCCAGTCTCCAAACCTCCTCCCACTCCGTCAGGATCGTCTACAGCGTCGACTCAGTATCAAGAGTGAGGCAATAAAAGCTCCCTCACCAGACACATGCGGGAAACTCAGGGATGAAATTCCCGCCCGCTGCACCCCACCCCGAAGGACTTCTCAGAGCCTTCACACTACAATGCCCTGCCCTTTCCCGGGGGGTGGGGGGAGTCAATGCCCAGTTTTTCCCAAACAACTGCTCACAGAATCTTTGTTCCCCACGAAGCCGCCTGGGTGACTAAGGCGAGCGGGTGCCGTGGCTCTGTTGTTTATGAAGCAGGACGGGACCAGCAGCCCTGTCACTGGACTCTCAGGAGGACAGCGGTGCATGTGTTCATGCATATAAGGTGCCAAGCAGGTTACAAGGTTCCTCGTTAAGGCTCAATAAATGTGATATATTCATTTATTCAGTAAAACAAGGATCACTGAAGGACCTGACCGATTTTCCTTGTTTCACAAATCAGGGCTGGAGGCAGCTATGAAATGACAAAGTGGGCACTGGCTCATTTTCCAGCCGAGCAGGTCTCTGACTGCGGGAACCTCTGACCCTTCCGAGTCTTCTCAGGGGCTTCTGGGGCGAGATGGGCATGGTACCACCCAGCCGGCAGGACCGCGGGCGAACGGGAGGTGGTAGCCAAAGGCCTGGAATGCACGTGTGTGATCTTGCTTCTTTGAACCCAAAGGAATCAGAAACATCTCATTTACGGGGCGCCTGGCAGCTTGGTCAGGTGAGCGTCCGACTCTTGATTTTGGCTCAGGTCATGATCCCAGGGTTGTGGGATCAAGCCCCGCATCGGGCTGAGTGTAGAGCCTGCTTGGGATTCTCTCTCTGTCTCTCTCTCCCTCTGCCCCTCCTCGGCGCGCGCACATGCACGTGCACGCTCTCTCAAATAAGAAAAAAGAGAAACATTTCATTTAACTGTGCAAGGACACCCTAAAGTCCACATGCATTTGTATTAGCTCAGCTGCTTTTACAAACTCCTGCAGTTCTGAAAATCTACCGCCTAGCGCTTTCAGGCCTTCCTGCACGTCTACGGCCTGGACCAACGCTGCCCATTCAAAGGCCCCGCTCCCTGGATTCAGCGGCTCTTTGGAAACCCCAACCAGGCCTCCGTGCTTCGCAGTGAACAGGCATCTGAAGACCGCGACCGTCCTTCCTGCCGTCTCACCTTCTAAGGCCTTTAACGATGACCGGCATGTACAGGGACGTTTGAAAAAATGAGAAAGATGAAGAAAAGGTGCTGACAAGGCGCGACGCACCCAGCTCTCTGTTCAGGTGCGACAGATGGAATGAAGATGGTCGGACATTCTTTCTGCCTTCAAGTAACCTTCCATCGAGTCAAGAAAATAAGATTGGGAAAAATTACATATCAGATTATATGTGACATACCTCGAGTGCTAGACAGGGGTTTAGAGAGAACAGAGAGGTTTATGTGAATAAAGAGGTCAGAAAAGGCTTCCGAGGGAAGTGTGCACAGGGCTGGGTTTCGAAGGACTTCCCGGAGAGACGACAAAGGCTTCGAGACGGGGAAGCAAAGTGGTGAGTGCGGATCCGTGACTTCGCCGGGTTCCCTGCGCCAGGAGGAGGCTCCTGGGGGCGGAGCTTGGCGAGAGGAGGCAGCGACAGAGGGCTCCCTGTGCAGAGGACTGGAGGGGCTGGACTGGTAAGAGATTGAGGTGTATTATAATCTGGTCCCCAAAGTCGGACACGTTCCTCTCAGTGCCCATCTTTCTTGAAGCGACCTGTACTTAACGTCTTCCATCGGGGCAGGGATGAACTGGTTCCCACCTGGTTCCCACCAGGGACCTGATTAGCATGAATGTCCCAACCAAGACCAGGAAAACACACAATGCTATCACCGCAGCAAAATGCGCCTACCTTCCTCTACCTTGCGATTCTCTGCCTCCCTCACTCTTCAGTAAGTGGGAGAGTGATAAACAGATGCAGCCTTCGCTCCGTGGCTTTGGAAGTGCTCCAGGTTTCCAACGATGGAAGCCTCTTCTCTCCAGGAAAAGGAATTTCATCACTGAGTCCAAATGCTTCTTTAAATCAGAGTTGTTCGCTGCGCTGATCACAAAAGCACTCCGGCCACACGTTTGCCCTCCTCCCTCGAGGCGGCTCCATCTCGACGTTAGCCACAGTTTCTGAGCTACCGCACACGGTGCTACCAGAGCACGGCTTCTCAGCACTCAGAGGGAGCCCAGGGAGGGACGCCTGTTTTCCTGCCCCTGGCTCTTCCCTGGGGCCCCTGGCCTGCAGCCGGCACACCGGCGGCCAAGAAGTGACCTTCTAAGACGGAGGAGCTCCCAGTTTTCACGCCTTCGCCAGGGCCCCCCCAGGTAAGCACGGGCTGTCTCCTCCTCTCCCAGCACTTGAGCTGGTAACGATGGAGGGAGGCTGGTCTCAAAGAACACACGGCAAGATCAACCCTGGCGTTTGGCAGGCTCTGAGCTGGCTGACTGGCGTGAAAACAATTCCTCGCGCTTGTAAACGAGTACAGAATGAACTCCTGACGGCCAAGACGATGAGCGGTGAGGTTCCCGAATCCAAGCAAGACCGCGAGCCGGCCTGAGTTCAGTCCAGACCAAATGCTGCAGTCTCTGCGAGCCACACACACCCGACACCCCTGGACTCGAGTCCTATGGCACATGTAAGTAGTTCCCTTTCCCGGTGCCCAACCTTCCAAAGCTCCCACAGGGCCACCACCTTACTCTCTCTGAACCACATCTCTGTGAACAAAATATTATCTGTTTCCCAGGTGGACAAAGAAAATTCCAGTGAAGGTGAGTGACTGACCCAAGGTAAAACGGTACCACTAAAGTTGAGGGTTTCCAGATTCCCAAGGTCAAGTTCTTCCCGCAAACTCTAACTGGGAGTGTGCATCAGAATCACCGCAGAGCTGTAAACAGTGCACGTACCCAGGTTCCACGTCTGGACAGCTGGACTCAGCAGGGATGAGGTGCAGCCTGGGCCCCTGTGTTTTGATCGTGATGCGCCCTCCCAGGTGAGAACCATCACATGGAATCCTCGACTCGAGGATCTTCAGAAGCTTCTCCTGACACCCAGCAGGACCCCCAGGCCCAAATGTACCCTGTCACCTCTTGTTGGAAAGGTGCCCGCCACTATGTGCTCGTCTGCAATCCACTCTGCCCTCCCACGAAAGGGGAGACCCTTGCAGGCCGCACACTGTGCCTGTCCAGGGCAGCCCACGCCGGTTCCCCCGACACTTCCTTCTTACAGGCTCCGCAAACAAAGACAAGACACGGAGGGGATGCGGAGCAATGAACGAGCGGCTGTGGACACGGTGCGCAGGCGCTGAGGGAGCGTCCGCACTCGGGGCGGGCTCTGCTGCGCCGTCCTAACCGGACAGAAGGCACCAGAGCCTCAGTCCGTCAACCGCGAGGAACTTCGTCTCTCAGACCAGGGAACCTGCACGCCTACGAAGCCGGGCTCCCGGCGCCCCGCTGATCAGTCACATCGTGGTTGGCTCGCCGCGGCAGGAGCATCTCAATGCACGGCTATCTGCCGAGGCCTGATTTCCGGCACTCCGTCTGCACCCTCAGGGAGGTGGGGGGTTTAGAGGTTCTCCATTCTTAGTGTGTCAGGCCTTCCCTCCTGGCTCGTGCCAAGTTCCAGTCCAGGACAGGGGTCTAAACAAATGTTTGCTACTTAAGGGAAATTAAAGACATTAATTTATTGAGTATCTCCTGAGGCCCCTTGCTAGATGCTCCCTGCAAGTAATCTCATTTAATCAACACCATAACTCTGGGAGGCAGGCAATACCCCCATTTTGCAGAGAGGCAAACCAAAGCACAAAGGGCCTAAGTAACTTGCTGGCGGGAGCAAGACTAGCGGGGAAGCGAAGGTGCCAGCAGCGCCTCCCACGAGTGTCACGTACACCCTCAGGGGAAAAGGGCTCATTTCTGCAAAGTAGTGGGCGTCAGGGCAGAGATGTCACCAACGGAGAGGCAAGGACAAAACAGACTCGGCTACTCTGAGAAGGAGAAAACCTCTTCTCCTCAGGTTTCAACAGGCAAAGCGTGGCTGGGGGCACACGCCATACCCCACTCCCCCACCTCGGCTCCCGGACTCCTGAGCGGCCCCTGCCTTATTTTTTTCCACCCAAACCCCACACTTCTCCCAGACGCACTCCAGAGACACCTCCTCCCGAGAGTCCCCTTTAACTCTCGGTACGGCAAAACGGCATCCTCCTCCCACCCACGCATCAGTGTCCCTAAGAACGTATCCTACATTTCAGCATTGGTCTTCTTTGGCTACCCCACCCCATGCTTCTGGCGCTGGCCGGGGACCTCTTCTGGACAGTAAGTTTCTGCAGAAGGCCTAAAGACTACACGGAGATCACATGTCTGGATTTTCTTCGAGGGCTTGTATTCAGTCAACGTTTAGGAAGGGTTTTCTCAATGAATAGTTACCCTCACCACTAAAAGGCCTCCTTCCTTCCTTCCAAAAGGTACATAGCAAGTCTTCAAAACCTACACAGTTGGAGAGACTTCTGCAAGGACCCTGAGTAGGCAGCAGGAATCCTACGGATCCAGGTTGGTATCCTCTTCCTTGTTCCTCTCGGTAAGGAGTTCAGTTAAATTCTTTCCTCTAAGTTTTGTTCGCATGTGTTTAACATAAGAGACTACTGATATGCTAAGGTGAGGAGAAATGGGAGAAGGAAATCAGGACTGTTTTAAAAAGCAGCATCCGAGGGGCACCTGGGGGGCTCAGTCGGTGAAGTGTCCGACTTTGACTCAGGTCATGATCTCGCAGTTTGTGAGTTCACGCCCCACATCGGGCTCTGTGCTGACAGCTCGGCGCCTGAGCCTGCGTCTGTGTCTCCCTCTCTCTCTGTCCGTCCCCTGCTCACGCTCTGTCTCTCTCTCTCAAAAATAAACATAAAAAATTTTTAAAAAAATAACAAAATAAATAAAAAGTAGCATCTGAGCCAGTTAAATATTAACTGATTAAGCTTCCACTGATTCCAAAACATAAAATATACGAACATTTTAGCAAAATTTTGTCCTTTATACACTACTTCTTTCCTACCTATTATCCCCAAATTAGCCCTTTTCCAGGAAGTGAAATAACTAAGGCCTAGAGAAATATAGTGACTTGCCCAAGGTCACAGCTTCTAAGTTTACATTATACAAACTGAAGCCACGTCTTTGGACTCCAGACCCACGACACTGCCTCTCTTTCAGCACAAACAATAATTGCAACGCTTAACTTAATAACGGAGGAAAGACTGGTATTTTAAAATA
This sequence comes from Paguma larvata, assembly GCA_030068075.1. Lineage (NCBI taxonomy): Eukaryota > Metazoa > Chordata > Mammalia > Carnivora > Viverridae > Paguma > Paguma larvata. The sequence goes on along the minus strand of CM057827.1, from coordinate 44,014,448 downwards.
TGTCTGCTTTGCCATCATAAGAGCTAAATTGTTTCCCAAAATAACATTTTGCTTGTGGCTAGTCAAACTCTAGGTGAAACTGTCGAGTCAACGCAATCTGTCTGTCCTCCCCTCTCCTGCTCTATTTTTCTCCCTCAGCGCTCCACCAGCTGCTACTTCCCCCCCAGGTGCTCCCACTATCACCTATTAAAGACCCACACAGCTGTGCATTCCAATAGGTCCTGGGGGATCAAAGACAGTGAGGTCAAAAGCTCCTTGCAGTTAGGGACTATGACTTATATAATTCAAATTATTTTAGTACCTACAGTATCAGTCTTGTAGGCATTTACCAACCCCTCCTAGACTAGAGCTGACAGCACGCTAAGAGTCGGTAATGGTACAGGACGACTAAGCCATGCCCCCTGACCTCCAAGAGCTCAGACTGTGGCAGGGCAGAAAGACTCGGAAGACGCGCTGCCGTCCGATCAGCCTGGAGGAAGCACTGCGGAGGGACGGGATGGAGGGGCTGAGGCAGTCAGGACGGGGGCCAGCCCGCCCCACCCTGGGTAGGGGTCTTCCCCTTCCCACAGATGCGGAGGGGTGCCAAGAGCCAGACACTACAGCGCGGTAGACTCGCGAGGGTGTGCCAGGTGGAGGACAAAGGTCATTTCACAGGATGGCATTCCAGGCACAGACTGTTTGGGAAGACGAGCGGAAGTGACCCTGCCCGGACCTCCTTGCTGGGTGACTTCAGGAAAATTGCCCAACCCCTCTGAGGGTCTGTTCCCACTTCTTTCATTCATTTAACAAGCGTTTTTTAAACGCCTACCATTGCAGGGGACTAGGGATGCAGCAGTGAACAAAAATAGATTTGTAAGACCCTACCTTGCAGCACTTAACATTCTGCTGAAGGGAGACAAAACATAAACAAATACAAAATTAAAATCCATAGTACGTAGATGGCGATATGTGATCTGGTAGAAAAACAAAGCAGAGTAAGGCGGAAAGGCAGTGCCCACTATGGGGAGGGGTATGTTAAAGAGAGGTCGGGGCCACCACTGAGCAGAGACCCCAGGAGATAAGGGAGCAAACCACGTGGGCATCTGGAGGCAGAGGCCGGGGGAGTATGGCGGCGGTGACAAGGCCAGGCTGAGCAGGCCCTGAGAGATACCCAAGAGCTGGGGCGCCCACAGGCAGGTGGGAAGCCACTGGAAGGTTCTGAGCACTGGACTGACATGACCTGATTTGATATTTTACAAAGAAAAACAGCTGGAGAACCAGGAGCAGGTGGACAAGACAGGCAGCGTGGACCAGGAGCGTGGACCAGGCTGGTGGCACTGGAGACACTGAGAAGTACTGGGGCACTGAGCATACTTTGACACGGAGCTGACAGAACTTCCTGGGACAGCTCAGACATGGAGTGTCAGAGAAAGAAAGGAGTCAGAGATGATTGAGCAACCAAAGGAAGGCTGGGCTGTGGAAAACCATAGAAACAGTGGCTTAGGGAAAAATACAAGAAAGGTGTTAGATGTGTTAAGTTTGAGATGCCTGGTGGACTTCCAGGTAGCAACGCCAAGCAAGCAGTTGAAGACATGGGACCAGTCTGGGGACAGGGCTAGGTGGGAGGTATACGTTTCAGGGCTGTCCAGATCCCCGAGCTTCTGCTTTCGCTTACGTTACGTGGGTTACAGTTACCATGGGCAAAGCAGCTGGCGGTGTCTGGGACACAGCAGGCACCTTCCCTGTCCCTGCCCGCTCCAGTCTCCGTCTCCTGTTGATGGGTTTTACTTGCTCGCCACGGTGTAAAACTCACTGTACCTAAACATGGGTCTCTTCGGCGGATTACAGGGCCGGGGAGATCAGAGGGGCTAGGCTTCGGCTCCGGACACCGGAGGGCCGTCCTGGCTTCCAAACTTCAGGTCTTCCCCGATACCACTCATGTGAACTCATTTCCATAGTCCAGTGAAAGAGCAAGAGAAGTAAAAACACTTCCCAAGACTAGATATAAATGTGAATTAATAAAGAAAGAGCTGGTTGGAGTTTGAATCTCAACGTCTCCATAACATTTTACTTAAAAAATAAAATACGGCAAACAGACTCGGAGTAGTGCCTCTGAGTACTTTTCATGTGACTGACACATCCCAACTGTGGATTTTAGATCCTGGGGTTGGCATACCTCGTTCCTTCCAGAAATAAACCAGAATAAACATCAGGAATTCTGAGAAGCAGCTGTTTCTGATTTGGGTTCCATTCTCCCTTGTGAGACTAGAGAGCCAAAAATCACACTTACAAATGTGTATTCTGGAGATGGCAGGGAAGGTGGTGGCCGCCTGGGGTCCGGAAGTGGCAGGAAAGCTACGCCGTCCTCCCAGAGCTGCGTCTAGTGCTCAGTGGCGCTCAGAAGGCAGTCTCTGCGGTGTACTAGCTGGGAAATGTTTACTAAACTATGAATTCAGTACGCTTCTCACGTAAGGAGTCTTTTTAAAGAGGTAAAAATACAAGTGAAGCGTGGCTACCGCAACAGCCAGCTAGAACAGCTTGCCTGGTGTTAGAACAATACAGTCTTGAAGCCAACGGCAGGCAAACACCACCCCTGACCATCCGGGAGATGCTGGCCCATTTCAAGCTCTCGGGATTCTGCAGCCCTGGGGGTTTGGCCCCAGCAAGTCATTACGATGGTCAGCACGTTCTAGAGTGAGATCACCCTGCAGAGATTCCTTACGAAATGTGAGCGGAGCTCCCTGCCACTCCAGCGGCTGGGGCGTGCTGAGGACACTTTGCACTCTTCTCAGGGTCAGCTGTGGGCTTTTCGACACGCTCTTCTGAATCAGCACACTCAACGGGCACCACGGCACCAGGACCAGGCCCGCACCGAGTCAGCCATATCACTCGCGTGTTTTTCTTTCTGTGTTAAATTCTCTGAAAATGACTGGTGTCAACTGCTTATCGAGGACTTACTGTGCGTCAAGGAGTCAAAGTTAACAACACAGGATGCTGGGAAGCTCTCCAGGAACTCCTAGCTCCTCACTAGGGCGTCACGGTGTGTGCACGTGTCCCTGTTAGCATCGGACTCCCTCCTCACAGTGAACGTGGGCCTTGTGCCATCGGGGCTGGGGTGTGTGCGCAGGCCTCTCCTCCATGGCTGACACAGAGAAAGAGCGCCAGGGCAAGTTCTGTCCTCTCATTGCTTTAACAGCGTTACAGACCTTCTTAAAGAAAATTCACGTAGAAAATGATGACTATAAACGGTGAAGAGACTCACCTGTCCACACAGGCCGTACATGGCAGAAACCAGGAGGAGGGGCTGTTGTGACCGTCCTGGTCATAGCTTAAGCTCCCACGAGCACGGTCCCTTGGGTCCACCTCCTGAACTGGGCGTGCGGCTTCCAATTCCGGATTTCTTTCCTACCTGCACCTCCCCACCTTTGCCTCAGGCCTCCCATCTGGGTAATGGCAGTCTGTCTGGTCTGCTCCCCACACCGGTCACCTGGGAACTTGTTAGAAATGCAGATCCTCAAAGGCCAGCCCAGACCTACTGGATCCAAGGCTCTCGGAGGGGGGCTTAGCAACCGGGGCTTTCAGGGGCCCTCCAGGCGTCTCTACTGCAGGCTACAGCTGAGCACCTCCCTGACCTGAGCTAAAGACCTAAGCTCCTCTAAAGTGCCTGTGTCGCCCCACCGTGATCACTCGGTCCCACACAAAGCCCATGACTAAAGAAAAAGGCCAACTGTTGGGTACGGACAGCAGTCACAAAACGCGGACACACCCAGCAAAGTTCTTCGGGGCCAACTCAAGTGGAGCTGGAAGCACAGGGAACGGCCCTCCCCTTCTGGTCTACTTTCCACAGACGGCCCCACCTTCTCAGTTCAGCAATGCAGCGGCCTTCAACTTGACCCCATACCAACTGCTCAGACCCAGCTTTTGGGCCAGGAGCTCACCACAGGGGACTAGGCTCGTAGATACAGACGCCTCTTCCCTAACTAGGAGAGGAGGTGACCGCCGCCAAGCTCTGTTCAAGGAGGTTAGCGAGGGCTTACTCCGTCTAGAATAAACACTGACAGGAAGAGACGAACCTCACAACTGTGTTACTTTTCTACAATCTCCAAAACTCCTCCATAACTCTCAGAAGGATCAGAAAAGCTAATTTTCAAATGGGGATTGGAACCCGGGACTCCAGATTCCTTCTCTACTGGACGTATCTACTGTAACACACTGAGCATAAAACAAGGTTTTGTTGCTTATCTAATGGAGCTACCATAGAACAGTAAGTTCTGGTCACTGTGGGAGGGCACAGGCCCCACGTCCCCAGAGCAGGCTGCCACACGGAAAGAATACCCTTTTCAGCAGCCCAGTCCACTAGAACTAATGCAGAGACTCTCTTAAACAAAGGAGAACTTCCTAGCTCCAAAGCTCCAAGTTTACAGAAAGGGCGGGGACACCATTTCCAGCTTCTCTTCCTGCAGGTCTGGTGGTCCTCGCATCTACTCTCTTGATTTTGATGAAAAGGTCTCTAATCTCCTCTTACAAATAATGAAAGGTGGTTATTCTACTACTGTTTTAATGTCTATTTTGCAGCAACCTTTGGGAGGGAACAAAAAAGCCCTGCAGAGACAGAACTGGGGTTCCCACGCTATCGCCCCCTCGCTCGTCGATACGGTGTTTACGCTCAGTTCTACAATACACTGAAATTCCATGTGGGGAAGGAGAGAGTGCCGGAGGCTAGGGACAGACACACACATACACGCGCTCTTTCGTGTGTCCCAAAAGGTGGAGATACGCACGCGAACGATCACTAACCCTCCCGTTCCACCTCCTTCGTTTCCATTTCTTAGAAACTCTCTCTGTTGGAACATCCCTTCCCACATTCACACCCAGGGACAGATCCTCGGGGAAGAGATGGAGGAAAGAGAAGGAGTAAGATTCACAAAAGACTCATCTGGAGCATTGGTAATTGCAGCAGCCGAAAAGCTTCCGAAAGCAAAGAAGGACCCTGCTAACAAAACATCATCAGGGCACTTCCCAGAAAACTGCCCAGGCGCGAGATTACTATTAACAATGACGGGGAAAAATCAGAGCCAGAATCAAACCTCACCTAAGCAGACCGACCGGCAGGATTTTTCACCTTCACTGCTACCAGGAGTATTTTTTAAAAGAGCAGTGGACTCCATGAGTTTGACAAAGGAAGAAAACAAAAGAGAGCAAGAGACCCGTTCTGGATAAAGAGTTGCTATTTTGCATTCTTAACTCTCCACCATCCACGGCAGCTCAGATGAAGCACAAGGTGGGGTCCCCGGCAAATTTACGCGCGAGCACACCAATTATCCCTGCTGCGCTCGTGCACGCAGCAAACGCCCCCGACCTGCGCCACCTCTGCGCCTCCCACCCCCCCGACCGGGATAAAGCCCACCAAACGCACAAAAGAACCACTTTTGGGGTGAGAACCAGCCAGAGCCTGGGCTGTCATTACACAGCAAAAACCCAGCGAGAACAAAAACCCAGCGGCAGGCTGATCTAGGAAGCCCGCGACGTACCTGAATTCTTCAAATGCAAACATGACCTAGTCAGAGACAATATCCTTAGATCGCCTGGTAGCCTTTTTGATTCGGAGGACAACCATTTAGTCAGTCGGATGGTGCAAAGTGCAGAAAAAAGAGGCGGGGTTTCCACACCCCCCCCTCCACCACCAATATTCGGAAGTAAAAGGCTTTCTGCAGACAGGGGCCTGCGGCCTCCAGCTCCGCCAGCTGCTGACAAGCGGCAGCTAACAGGGGAGGCAGCTAGAAAACCATGTGATCATTCCAGCAAGTCTGATTAATGCAGTGTGTGCTTAGGCTCCAGGCTGGGAGCTGGATCAGCCCAGAGAAAGAAGTCGAACCCTGGGCAGGCCTGGGACCCTCGGTGAATCACACAGACATCCACCCCCCCAAAACCAGAAATCTGCGGGTTGGGAAGTGGGGGGCGAAGGACCGAAGGAACGCAGCCGGCTCCCTGGCGACCTGCCCAATTACCTCATCTTCTGTGGCTGCCGCCGCCACGGTCAGGTGTGGCCAGCGTGGCCGGTGAACAGTGGAGAGTGACTCCCGGCTGCATTTCACCGAGAATGCCTCAGAGCTCCGAGTCACGGGAGTCACATGCGTGCTCACCACTTCACCGTGAACATGACCTTGCAGGTCACCCGTGCTGAATGACCTCGTTTACTCAACGATTCATTTATCGAGTGTCTAGTATGTGCGAGGCTCTTATCAATTCCTTGAGATACAAAAATTACTGTAATAATTTCGCAACAGAAGTTAAGAAAAAGGAAACGAGATGCCAGCCAAAAACAGAGAAATGTTTACCGGTCTGTAAAAGCCCAAGCTGCCACGGTTTGGCTGCATTCGGAGACGTGCTGCTGAGGAGAGCTTCAGCGTTTGGACTGCAAATCTTTATAAAATGAGGGAGACGGATCTCAAATAAAAAACCCGTGAGTCACTCTTGACTCCCTCTCTTCCTCACGCCACAAATACAATCAGTCACTAATTCTGATTCTACCTCCGAAAGGTTCCTTTGAATCCAGCTGCCCGTCCCATGCCCTCAGCACTTCTCAAGGGGTCTCGCGCCTTAGCACCGGTCTTCCCCACTCTGTCCCTCATCTAGAACTCTGCCAGAGCCCGTTTCTAAATCTGATTTTGATGCCGCCACCCCTTCCAGCCCTGCCTGAGTTCCCCGGTGCCCACGGGATTAGGCAGAAATGCCTCAGCCCCGCAAAGAAGTCTTATTTCTCCAACTCTTTCTTCCGTGAAAACTCTTCACAAAGCCCCAAACTCAGCCAGACACTCCCAGTTCCCAAACTCGGCCACGACCTCCCTTCTCCGGTCCATGGGGCAGTCGGCCCAGATCAGTCCCGGCTCCGCGTGTGAGCTGCGTGGTCTCGTGTGTGCCCCAGCCCCAGCACAGTGAGCTGCTCTCTCTACTGCCACCGACCCGCCACGTGGCACCCTGCCGCCCCCTCCACCCTACTTCCCTGAGGCCCTGAAGGGCAGCAACACGCATTCCCAGAGCCTGGCACAGAGCAGGACAGAGAGCTGTTCGATACAGGTGTGCTGCGGGAACGACCGTTTGCCTCTGCTCTCCATCAGGGAGGACGGTGACGGAGTACAGGTGTCACACGAAGGTGCTCCGGGATGACTTTGCGCATTCTCCCTACCTTGAGGAGCGGCCACAGTCCAAAGCCTGACTCAAAGACGACGTGGTAACAGCCAATGGAGGCAGACTGAGTAGTGAGGACGATTTGGGGGGAACCCTGGGGTCCCTCAAGTCACACGGCAAGCACAACCGAACTGCTCCCGAATGCCCTGCACACATTCCTGACAGCTCTCTGCCTGGGACCCTCCGGCGGCGGCCGCTTCTTGGCAGAATCATGATAGAACAGAAAACACTAGAGATCCAGAGTCATTAACTAACCAGGTTTACGTCCCAGATCTGCCGCTTCCTGACCCTGTGATCACTGGCGGGCGACCTGAGTCGTCCGCACCCCGTGCTCCCTGCGTGCACGGTTGGACTGATGCGAATGCCATCCGGGCCTCTCTGGCTGGAGGGCTGTGGGGACCCCACAGGGCAGCCCCCGGGGAGCTGTGAGAGCTCCCTCCAGAGGGCACCGAGCTGCGGAACATTCTCCGTCATCGTTACCGCCTCACGAAGCCGCCTCTCCCTGACAGTGCTGAGAGCTGGACACTCTTCTCCACAGTGAGGCCACTCCCCTCAATGGTGTTCTGCCCACTTACAGGTAGCTCATTTATTTTATTTTTTGAGTGAGGATCAGGGTATTTCTGTCCTGTGATTCTCATGACAAGGGGTGTGCATGTGTGTACACATATATGTATATACTGTGTATGGGTACATGTCTAAAATCACTGTCCTAAATCTTAAATTTTAAAAAAAGCAGTAGAGGGGCACCTGGGAGGCTTAGTCAGTTAAGCCTCTGACTCTTGATTTCAGCTCAGGTCATGATCCCAGGTTTGTGGGATCGAGCCCAGCATAGGGCTCTGTGCTGGGCATGAAGCCTGCTTAAGATTCTCCTTCTCTCTCCCCAGCCCCCCCCCAGCCCCAACCCCGCTCATACTCTCTTTCTCTAAAAAAAAAAAAAAAAAAAAAAAGGCAGTAGAGATTGCCAAAGTCTTAGGAAGAGCCATTAACCCACATCGAATACAATTACACGACGTTTTTATTTATTAAACTACCTGGTTAGAGTCATGGATGAGCGTGGAGGCTGCTGGCAACCAACCAGACCCAAGCTTCTCGAGGGAAAGGAGACTCGAGAGCATTCTGTTATCGGTCCTTCCTAGCGGCAGGGACAGCACTAGTAAACTGCAGACCCTCCGCCCTTACTTCTGACTGATGGATGTGCTGGTCGGTCTAATGGTCAGAACCACAGCTGGCACCACCTGCAAGGTCTGGAGACGAGTGGCAGTGATTGTTAACGCCCAGACATTTGTCGTGCTGGGAGTTGGCCAGATGGGCTTTAGCCTGGCCGCGGGCAGGTCCAGGGTGGCAGAGGCCCAGGGGCCAGAGACCTCTGGCCTTCATGCCTGTTTTCCATCGGTAACTCTAGATCTCCTCTTGGAATGCTGGCTGTACCTTTCAGGGCAATTCTTAAGGTCCTGGGACAAGCAGAGTTGATAGAAAATGGGGGAAAATCTCCAAATCCCAGCGCCAAGTATGTGTGAGACAGAGTTTATAATATTCCCTAATTTACTAATAAGGAAACAGAGGCCAAAGAGGTTAAGTTGCCCAAGGTCACACTGCGCTCAAGAGGCAGAGCAGTGACCTGGCCGGGTCGGCTCGATGCTAGTGTCTGCAGCCCTGCGCCCGCTAGGATTCCAGCGCCAATGAGCCAACTGCCTCCAGAAGAGGACTTAATCCACAGACGGCCAGGCAGCCTGCAGCTCCACGACAGGGCTGGGACACGGTGACCCTCGGGGTTCTTCCATGCAGGTGGCCCTGGCTAGCCCCCGGACTCCATGGCCAGCAAGCGACCCCACGGGCTGCGAGAGGAAGGGGCGGAAACCTGAGTTGACAGGGGAGCAGACCGGACACGGAGTTGGCTTCAAAAGGCTGGGCACTCCACTCGCTCACCGGTGGCACCAAAGTGCCAGGAATAGGGAAACAACCAAGGGTCCGTGCCTCCTGACAGCTCCACTCTTTCCCGAACAGACCCTGAAGGCACTTCTGCGACCACGGAATATCAAACAACAAAAGGTCATTCACGTCATCTACCAGTGACTCCGGGCTCCGACACAGCCTGTCCCTGCTGCGGGGACCTCTGCAACATGCAGGAGGAGCCCGATGCTCATTTTTGCCCTTCAGGGTTTTTAAGTTTTAAATAATGTTTATTTATTTTTGAGCGACGGAACGCAAGTGGGGGAGGGGCAGAGAGAGAGGGAGACGCAGAATCCAAAGCAGGCTCCGGGCTCGCAGCTGTCAGTGCAGAGCCGATGCGGGACTTGAACTCATGAACTATGAGATCATGACCTGAGCCGAAGTCAGATGCTTAACTGATGGAGCCCCCCAGGTGCCCCAACACTTTTGGTTTCTAAAAGGTCACTTACACGGGACATAAAACTGGTCACTGTAGAGAGCTCTGGTTCGAGGAGAGGTGGAGGAGCCCACAGTCCCCCCTCTCTGCAGCAGGGACAGGCCAGACTCAGCCCGAGGACACCTGTCCTAAAGGACCGGCAGCCCCCCGGGTGCAGACACTGTGGGGGTGCTCTCTGAGCTCAGGTCAGCTCGCTCCCCCTGGTGAGCCCCCGCGGTCATGGCAGAACATGGTCTTCGCAGCGACTGGCCGCGCGGGCCGCCAGAGGCATCCCCAGAGAAACAAATGTGGAGACACTGAACACAGACTCGACCATTAACACGCGGTGCCCTCGGGCCCGACACGCCTAGGCGCACAGTAGGCCTTTGGTCAAAAACGGTGAAGTCACTGGATGCACTTTTATTGCCGTTGAATTGACCGCTCCAAAAATTTAAAAACAAACAAACAAAAATCCCTTCTTCGACTGATAAGGAACGCGAGTGCCGCGCTGAACCGACTCCTTCCCCCAAATCACATGATTCGAGTGGGCCGCTACACTGACACTTCACTTTAGAGTGGAAGTTTTAAATAAAGCCATCCCTCACCTCTATTCTGAGAATTCTATTTAAACTAAAAGCTTCCCCCCCAAGAGCACTCTACCATAAAGCAAACACAATTACATCGTTCAGTCTACCACCACTCAAAAGCAGGAGCTACTGGAAATTATTTCCGCGCTCCTGTCCACATCGCTCTCTCCCCGCCAGCGCGCTCTCGCTGCGTGTCCGTGCCGGGTCCGTGGAGATTGCCTCTGCGTTCACTCGGCACACACGTGGGAGCGCTCCTGGGCCAGGTACCATTCCAGGTGCTGCCCAGAGAGCGGCGGGTCCGCTAACGTCCTGATTCCCAGCGCGGGCTTCTAAGGAGGGAAGGCACATCGCGAAGGGATAAGACACAGCGGTGTGCCGCAGGGGGACGGGAGCTGCCGAACTTAGCAGAGGTGACAGGAAAGACCCCCTTGGGCAGTGGTGTCCACGCTGAGATGTGAATGACAAGCAGGGGACGGTTGTGCAGACCTCGAGGAAGGATTCCTGCAGGCAGAGGAATCAGTCGAGGCGGGAGGAAACAAGTGTGGCTTTCGCCCTCTCACGCGGTGTGGCTGGAACAGAGGAGTAAGGAACAGAGGAGACAGAGATGAGGAACAGAGGTCCGCAGGGCTTCAGCAGCCAGGGAAGCCACCGTAGAGTTTCAGGCAAGAGAGTCGCATGACCCGATTTTCGTTTTTAGAAGAAAGTGGAAGTGGGGAGGCCACTGCGAAGCCGCTGCAGCAGTCCGAGGAAGAGCTGACAGGGTCCGGACTCCGGTGGTGGCGGAGAGCGGAAAGCAAGCTGATGGATTACAGGTATGTTTCAGAGAGAGTCTCTCCCACAACTGCACCATTCCACGGGGTTCTTAGACCAGCAACGAAGCAGCACAAAGACTAAAATATTTCAACAGAAATACTAAGAGCCCCAAGAGCAACGCAAGCTTCCCAGGAAGTGCAAGCCCCACGAGAGGAAGGACCCCGCCCACTTTACCGTCCCACCCCGAGCCGGCGCCCAGAATCATCTGACAAATATCTGCGGAATTAACGAACCAGCAGTTTGCAGACTAAGAGGGAAGATTTCATAAAAAGATGGAATTGGCTGAAGTCAGCAGTCCTTCTGGTGCAACCATCCAATAACGGGGCGGACTATCTTTCCGAATAAACACGTGTAGCTGCCCCGATGTCACCCAGACTCTCAGGACTTCGCCCAGAAAATCTTACCAGGAACAGGGGAAGAATCAAGAAGATAAAAGCATGCAAAACAAATTCATATATTCCGTCGAGAAATACGGGACCCTGCTGTATGTCTGGCCCCGCACTACCTCAGAGACGGGGAGGTGAAAGCTTCCCAACACTTGGGACGAGACCGCAAGACCTCAAAACCCTCCATGAGCGTCGGCGTTGGAAAATCACCATGCAGTTGTCCGCAGCCGGGACCGAGGATTTTCTAGTTCGTCTGCTGGCACGGGTTTCCTTTCCCACCTCAACTCACAGCTCTGATCGAGACCCTTTTGCAACGGCACGCCATGAGCTTGGAGCGTGAGCAGCTGGGCTGTGGCCGAGCTCCCCCCCTTACAGGCTGAGTGAGTCACGTCACCTGTCAGAGTCTCCGCTCTCTCACAAAGAAATCCCGAGGGCCAGACACAACAGCAGGTGTGCCAGTGTTCTGGAAGTTGTGCGCGCTAGACATATAGATGAGACTACTATTAACAACAAAGGAAATTGCCCTTTTCTCCTCTGTGCCTCTGAGGTCTTGATAAGGCAGGAATTTTAAGCATTTATCCAGGTCACATAATTAGATGACCATAAATGCAACTTACCATCCAAGTGACCTAGAGAGTCATCGACACACATAACTGCGGGAATTCAGGGCTGGAAGGACCTCACAGTCAAATGAGCCAAACCATACTTCTGAGCGACAGCCCAGCCACCGGAGATGCTTACTCCTCAATGCGTGTTCACTCGGTCAAAGTGTAATTTTCAAAAGCTAAAGACCTACCGTCCCTTACAAAATACAAAAATATAGTATGCGTGTGTCAAGGGCTGATTTAAGTCATTAGTGAGGGAACGGCAGAACGACAACACTGGTTCCAAGGTTACCCAAGAAACAGACACAGAGTTGGAGAAAAAAGAATGTGACAATCTTGCAAAGTTAGTTATAAAACCGGTTAACATCCCACCACAGTGAAACCATAACCTCTGAGGTACCTTTTCTACTGAACGGAAATCGTTAAGACCTCTACTGGGCAGAAATCATGTGTGATTTATCCACTTTCTGCAAGTCCGTCTTCTCCCAGAACGTCAGGTGTCCGTTCGGTGGGCTTGCTCACAGACGCCCCCGAGGGACCCTGCAAGGGCAGTAACCCCTGTGCTTCTTCCCCAGGTTCTAGGTAATCTTCCTACAGCCCATCCCCCATTCCGGGGAACTGGCGGGTAGGACGTCCTTTCCTGTCTGGTCCATTTTTGCTTCTGCCTCCTTTACACCCTCTAACTGTGAGAAAACCCTTCACATGACTGAGGTCAGTTCTAAATTACTGCTTGGTCCCCTCAGGTCAAATCATCCTGAAACAGGAGAACTTCCGGCTTTCAGTGCTTCTCTGAATTCTCCCCAGCTCTCACGCCTGCGGGGCTCTCAGAGACAAAAAAGGGAGCGTCTGATTCACACGTGCTGACTCACAGAGCCCCTCCCCCTCCTCCAGATCTGGCTATTCTGAAGCACTTACCACAATTAACTCTAATTCCTCAACTTCACAAACCCACCCCTATCATCCCTTTCCTTCCAGTGTAATAGTGCTTGGAAGTCACAAACCAAACCCACTAGAGAGACACATACAAACTCAGCCCACACTAACTGGCACAGTAATGTGAAGTCAAAGAAGAAGTGGAAGAATCAGAGGATGTCTTGTTCATACCTGTATTTTCCACAGAGGGTAGGGAATTGGAACCAATAAACTAATTAATTAATTAAATGCTCTAAAGAACTGAAGGAATGAATGGATTCCAAAGGCTTTGGCGTGTCAAGTGTCTTCCAAGAAGCTAAGTGTGGAAGGGAACTTCTGGGGCCAGTCCAGGGGGAGCCTTGGGAACGGGGGCTGCCATCGTCCATCTGGCCTGTGCCGTAACACGCCGGGGAGCTTGCAGACGTTAATTTCTCACAGTTCTCGCGGCTGGAAGCCCCGGATGAGGGTGCAGGCACGGCCAGGCCAGGGCCCTCTCCCGGGCCGCAGACTTCTCACCGTAGGTGCACATGGAGGAAGGGGACGGGGAGCATCACGGGGTCTCTTTCACAAGGGCGCTAACACCGTTCGTGCAGGCTCCAGCCTGGTCACCTCCCAAAGGTCCCACCTCCTCACGCCATGACACAGGGGGTTAGGATCCCGACATGCGGATTTTGGCAGGACACAAACATTCAGACCATGGTGAGAGAGAGAGTCAATGAACAATGCGAGAATTTCTAGCACCTGCCGGCAAGGCAGGGATGAAGATATTTTATTTTGAAGGTAGGGAAGTAAAGCAGGCGTCTAAGTACTTACCTCTAAAACCAGACCACAGCGGGGCGAGCTCTACGCCGCCTTCAAAGAAAGGAACTGCCCCTGTGTTTTGAGTCTAGACACCAATCCTGACCGTGAAACCCCTTTCCAATATACAAGCACCAGAAAGGAGAACCTTAATTTAATGCACGTTCTGTCTGGAGAAGGACCTTTAAGGAAGAATAATGGCAGAGAAATTACAGAAGATAAGCCTACGGGAGCGTTAACTTGGGAACTCCTGCTTTAGATAAATGCATTTTGTTTCCTCAGAAACCTAGTTTTTCTTTCTCACATTTTATTTCTGATTATCAGCCTTTCTCTATTTCTGATTCCCTACTAACATGTACAAGGTGGTGTTTTTCCTCATCCGAAATAGCACTGCCTCTTAGTTTCCAAACACGTTCCATTTGCATAAGCCTCCAATGGTGTTTACACTCCTTCTTACAGGAAGCTCTGACACCCGGCCTATAGCCCTGGGGTTTAAATTAATGGGTCTCAGGACAAACTGATGAAGACCCGCACATGGACTCCCAGCAATGGGCCAGGACTTGTTAGGTAGCTGACTAAATCTGGAACTGCAGCGCTTCTGTAAAAACGTATTCTCACTAATGTGCAAACACATGAGCCCAGATCATCTGCCGCGGCTCACTCTCAAACCATTCACTCTCCGACACCGCCGTCCTTGGAGCCCACAGCACACACTGAAGGAAAGCAAGGAAAAGGAGGGCGAAAGGGGCACCAGCACTGGACGAAGCGAACTTTGGAAACCCCCGTATGCCATCGCAAGAACATGGAATTGGAAGGGCTCCATGGACTTCATCAAGCGGTAAGTGACTCTAAGAAAAATGTCAGTCCGATCTCATCTCAACCACAGAAAGAGAAAAACCCAGCACCCCGCCTAGAGTCACACGACCACTGTCAGAGATGGAATCAGAACTGAAGGCTGCGGGTTTCTAATTGAGGGGCCTTGTCCTTTGAACCAGTGCCTCTCAAGAGCGGCCACCTCCACCCGCAGGAACGGCATCGTCTGCGAGCTTGTCAAAGATGCAAATTCTCAGCCCTCCCCAGACTAACCGAACAGAGACTTTGGGGGGACGCACCCCAGCAATCTGTGTCTGACCAAGCTCTCCAGGGGACCCGGCTGCACGGCAAAGCCCGAAACCCACCGGCTGCTCTACCACCAGAGGTTCCCGACTGGGGGAGTCCCAGTGCCCCAGGGGCCAAGTGGCACTGTGTGGAGACGCCGTCCACTGTCACCGCTGGGGGTGGGCGAGTGCTCCCGGCACCTGGGGGGAGGGGGGCAGGGATGCTGCTAAGCATCCTACTATGTGCAGGACAGCCCTCCACAACACAGAATTCTCTGGCCCAAAATATCAGTGGTGCGGAGGTAGAGAAACACCGCTCTCTTCCTCCTACTGGGAGGGCAGGAGAGAGAGGGTGTTCACGCAGCACGCTCTCTCTAAAAAGTGTCTATCCCCCTCAGTCGGAGGTTTGCTTCTCTTTCATAAGCGTGTCCTCTCGAGCTGTGTCTTCCGAAGTGGTGTGCCTGCGCCAGGGATGGGGCTCTGGGATCCGGACCCCTCGGCTGCCTGCGAGGCCAGCGCCCCAGCCCCCAAAGCCAGTCCCTCCCATGGGAAGCAGCTACATCGGTTCCAGGTGTGCCACAAAAGTACTGTCATTTTCCAGGAGAACCAGGATGTGAGGAGAGACTAGAGTTCAGCACTGATCTTTAAAAAAAAAGTTAGAGCGACTTCCTGTTTCCAGGAATGGTAAGTGAGGTTGTTTAGATCAACCCTCCTAGTGAAAATGACTAAAAAAAGCCAGATAAAACTACTAAAAAAACAGACATTTCTAAAGTTTATTTATTTTTGAGAGACAGAGAGGGAGAGAGTGCACACGTGTGTGCACATGAAGGGGAGGGGCAGAGAGAGAGGGAGACTCAGAACCGGAAGCAGACTCCAGGTTCCGAGCTGTCAACACAGAGCCCGATGTGGGGCTCGAACTCACCAACAGTGAGATCATGACCTGAGCCAAATCAACCAATTGAGCCACCAGTCGCCCCCAAACCAACATTTCTAAAGGCATCAAATTGCTGTCAAGATGGTAAGGAATTTCTAGGCTAAAACAGAGGAGAAAAGAGAGAGTCTGAAAAGGCAAATGGGCACAGAAGCCCCTTTTTGGCCTGGGGGCAATGGTTGGTCCTAGAAAATACAAACTTTCATGCTGGGCTCACAGGGCAGGACAGTCACCCCCTCAGGGTGTGCCCTCTTCCTTGGAAGGGACCCTCAGACATCTCCTCAGAAGCGCCCCACGGCACCTCAGCTGAAAAGCCCCTAGTACCCCCGCCAAGCAGCGTCCCACGGATGCGGGCTGACACTTTCTGAGCAGTTACCATGTCCCCTGTACTGCTCTGCCTGCTCGCCTCAGTCAATCTGATCCTAGGGAGCCGGCCTCGAGTCAGGTTCTGTCGTTTTTCCCATTTTACAGACGGGCCGACTGAGGAACAGAAAGATGAAATAATCTGCCCAAGTTCAAAAGTGGCAGAGCTGGTCATACTCAAACAAAGGCTGCCTGACTTCTAACCACCACACAACAACAAGTTAAAACCGAAGGGCACGAGGATGTTGATTTTTGTATGATTTAAACACAACGAACTATCCATCCATGGGGCCTGGTCAGAGTATATACAAAGAGTCACTATAAACACAGACGGCTAATGACACGACTTACAAACTACTGTTGTGTAACAAACACCTCCACAAATCAAACAAAAGAGCAAGTTCTAGAAGAGAACGGGCAGGGCAGCGTATTCTCACGGACGCGCTACCGCACACACCGCAGGGCCCGGTGGTTACAGCTCAGCCTGGAGACTCAGAGAGCTTACTGCTGCTTGACCTTGGGAAAATTACATTACCTCGCTGTTCTAAAACACCGGTTCGCTTCTGCGAGACATGGGGTGCCGTCATTATCTCCAAGGCTCTGGTGAGAAGCAAATGACACACTGCACGTGGCGCGGCCGGGCGGCGGCGACAGCTCGGTGCGCACAGCTGCGCCGCTCCTTCGACGCCTCTCCGCGTGTGCGCACGTGCGTGAAGAGACGTCTGGAGGCATGCCAGCCAAGACGCTAGCAACCGCTCATCTCCAGGGCCCGTCATCCCTGGTCTTTGGTGCTTTATTTTTTTGTGCTTTTCTGTGTTGTTTAATTTTAACGACGAACAGGTGTGATTTTTATGAAAACGGTCTCGCTATTTTATACGTGCCCTGCCAGCACGCGCCCAAGCGCACAGCCTGAACGGGCGATTCCGCTAGCACGCGTGTGACAGGCGGTATCTCAAATTAGGGATCCGTGGGGAACCAGAAGAGCAAGCTCGGGAAGGCGAAACTCTGGTCCCGGGACACCGGGAATGTCTGCGGGACGGAGGAAGGGACCCACAGCCGGGAGGCCACGGGGTGCAGCGGCGCCGGGCGGGAGCTACACACGCCGGAGTGCACCGCCAGCTCTGCCACCTCCCAGCTGCCGCCCTTGAGCAACTGCTACCTGACCCCGATCTTCAGTCGCGTCATCTCTAACGCAGGACTGTGCCGACGCCTGAGGCTATCACGTGGTTAAACGCGACCCTAAACGGGAAAGCAGGTTTGCACTAGGAGTTCAATGATTTCCGCCACTCCCGTCGCAGGAACGCCAGAAACGAATTGCGTGCCCCTGGCCAGGCTGTGTCACTGAGCCTCAGGTTGCTCACCTGCAGAATGAGGACAGTACTTACCCACTTCTTGGGACGAGGTGGTAATTATGTAAGCGAGTTTTGTAAGGCTTACCTGGGAAAACCTACCGTAACTATTAAGGGAGTTTTTTTGGTCAGTTTCCTTTCTAGCCTCTTGGCTCCAACACACGGATTTTAGGAGCTCTTACAGTCTAACCCACATGCACATCTTATTAATTAGTAACGACTCACCTGCCATCATGCGCTTTTCCAGAGTAGCCTACCACTGGTCTTCCTGAAAATAAAGTCTGCCTTGATGTGACTGGGGTCAGTGCCCCCCAGGGAGCCCCGGTCTAGCCTGGCCCACCGCTCTGGCTGCGCCGCCCAAACGGGGCCAGCAGACACGAGGGCTAGCGCCCGCTGGATTTCAGTCCATCCTCCTGAAGACGAAGACGGGAACCCTGGCTTCTTCCCGCTGCTCAGGAGGACGCGCTAGCTTCTAGGAGGTGCCGTTGGCGGAAGCCCTTACACAACCAGGATGTCCGTGCGCTCACTGAGTGGTACCTTCATGACACCTGACATTCACAGAATCCTCTGGAAGCACTTCTCAGACCTGGTCTTGTACGGCCAAGGGCCCGTCTAGCATGGCAGGCAAGACAGGGATCCCTCCCCCTGCTTTACAGAGAGGAGACCACGGACCCAGGCAGTGACGTGGACCTCAACAAAGGCGAGCTACGCGCTGCCAACCACGCCGGAGTCTCCAGCACGTCCCTTTGGAAAGGGCCGGAGGAGGACAATACGCGTGCCTTCAGCCCTGCGTACTCCACAGTGCGGCCAGAAGCGGACGGCAGGGAGCGGAGCCAAGTCTGGAGTTCGCTTACATCAGAATCACATCTCCCTAATGAGAACAACCAAGAGAAGGAGGTATTTATGTTTCCGGACCACGACTGAGTTCTGCCCTCGTTTGGGATGTCCAGCACCCTGCAGGGTGTGTCTGTCCTCCTGAGTCAGAACGACCCCAGAGCCAGAGGCTGTGGAAGCGGAAGGGCCTGGAGACACCACGCGGTTTGGTCCCCTTCCTTCATAAACTGACGGATGGCAGCAAGCTCGGGCGGGGCCGGGCCTGGCCTCCTAGCTCCCCCGAAACCAAGCCCGGCTCCCTTCCCCCTGCCCCGCTGACAGCCACCCTACCCCCATCCCCGCTCCCAGGACCCGCCTCCCTAACCCCTTCCTCTCCCAGAATTAAAGCCTGTACCCTGGTCAGTGGACACCGAACAGATAGGATGCGGCCAGCTGTGGCAGTAAAACCCCCATCCCCTGACCTTTACCACACGAGGGACGAGCCCGCATGACAACTCACAGGTGCAGGACACCATGACTCTGCTTTTCCAGCAAGAGAACAGCTGACAGAAGAGACTATGTTGTGAGTCTAAATAGCCACATTTCCCTTTCCTTCCGGCTTCTTAACTCACTCGAAGCTTGAAATTCTCAATGAGAAGCCAGACACCTACGTCGGCCCAACCAGTAACGCCAAGGGACTTACACTACGGCGAACGGTTATGTTTACGCGTGACTAAACACGCGCGCGCCATTACGCAGATGGGAAACACCCAGCGCCGACGGAAGGCCGGCACCGCAGGCGAGAGCCGGTCTCCGGAGCTCCGCTGCCGGGAGTGCTCCAGCCGTGTGGCGCTGGGACTCCCAGGCTCGGGGTCGGCCGGGGCCCAGGGGTTCCAGCCAAACGCGCAAGTCGCTCGTCCTCCTGTGCCGCAGGGCCCCGCCCATGAGAAGGGAGCGATAAGAGTCCCTACCTTCTGGGGCTACCGCAAAATGAAACGATGCACTTTCCACAACGAGAAAAGTGCCCGGCACGTGGAAAGTCCCCATTAATGCCAGCCAGTGTGGCTGCGTCGCTACCCGGCGCGTGAATGAGGAGCCGGCTCAGATCTCCGGCCGCGTCGCTACCCGGCGCGTGAATGAGGAGCCGGCTCAGACCTCCGGCCGCGTCGCTACCCGGCGCGTGAATGAGGAGCCGGCTCAGACCTCCGGCCGCGTCGCTACCCGGCGCGTGAATGAGGAGCCGGCTCAGGTCTCCGGCCGAGCTACACTTTCAAGTTCACATTTTGTCACGTCTTCACGAACTGTAAAAACGGATTAAATTATTCCCCAGAGAAAGCGGACTTCAGAAGAGAGTGCTGGGAAAAAAACTATTAATCTTAAAGGAGGTTTCTGAGCCGTGCTGGGGCCCTAGGACGGGCCAGGGAGGTTCTGCAGGCTAGAGGATTTACTCGACCCCTGCTCCTGCGGGAGCTCCACCAAGTGCACGGGGGTCCCTCACATTCCTGGGCCAACACCCCGCCCCAGGGACAGGGTGCCCTCGGCAGTGTCTTCCCAGTTCTTTACAACGCCCCATGCCTGTCATCCGTCAACACAATCGACTTTGTACACAAAGTACACGGTTTCCAGAATGCTCACGGTAAGTGAAGTCATCAGGAAAAGAAACAAAACAGAGTAAAACAGAAATGAGATTTTTTCTATTCTGTACCAAGTTACAAGTGGATGAGCGCAGGGTCAAATGATTTTCAGTACAGGTGCTAAGATGGCTTGTGGGGAAAAGCCTGGTTTTTTCAATGTATGGCACTGAAACAGTTGGAAATCTATATGCAAAAAAGTGAACTCAGGCCCTTACTCACACCATGCACAAGAATTAACTTAAAAAGGATCATAGGCTAAATGTGAAAATTAAAACTATAAACCTTCTAGAAAGAAACATGGAAAAAATCTCCGATTTGGGGGTAGGCAAAGAATGAACCATAAAAGAAAATATTGGTAAACTGGACTTTGTTGAAATTAAAAATATATGTACTTTAAGAGGCCACTAAGAAAGTGAAAGGGTAAGCTATAGACCGGGAGGAGACAGTGCACACCATATATCTGACAAATGACTCACACCCAGAACATGTAACAAAATCTCAAAACTCAACAATGAGAAAACCACCACAACATAAACGGAAAGCAACCTAAACACCCAACAACTAGTTGACTATGTAGTTAAATAATCTAGATGCCCCTAGTCAACGAAGTACTGTCGAGTTGTTAAAAAGTTAAACTTTTGGGGCACCTGGGCGGCTCAGTCAGTTGAGCATCTTACTTCAGTTCAGGTCATGATCTCACTGCTCATGAGTTCGAGCCCCACATCGGGCTCTGTGCTGACAGCTCGGAGCCTGGAGCCTGCCTCAGATTCCGTGTCTCCCTCTCTCTCTGCCCCTCCCCTGCTCATACTCTATCTCTCAAAAATAAATAAATAAATAAATATTAAACTTTTATCAAAAAAAGACAACTTGATGGAAAGAAAAGAGTAAGTGCATGGATAGAGTAGTGACAAAGCAAATAAAGTGAAATGGTGATGGGTGTACAGGTGTGTTTATTGGGTCATTTAATTTCTCCAGGTCTGAAAATTTTCATAATAAAGTGTTGAAAAAAGCTCTAGAAAGTGACACAACTATGTCATTAAACATGGTATACTGGTAAATAAAGGTTACGAAGCTGTCTGCATAGCACAAATCTGCAATATATACATTTTGTTTTAAATGTGTGGCTTTATGGGGCACCTGGGCGGCTCAGTCAGCTAAGCCTCCAACTCTTGATTGTGGCTCAGGTGGAGACCTCAGTTCATACGAGACCTCACGGTTTGTGGGCTTGAGCCCCGCATCGGGCTCTGCCCTGTTTGAGAAAGGTCAGAGCGGAAAGTTAATGTTATCTCTGGATGATGTGATAATGAGTACTCATCCTTTTTTTTCTTTTTTTAAAGATTTTTATTTTTAAGTAATCTCTACACCCAGCATGAGGCTGAAGTCACAACCTTGAGATCAAGAGTTTCACACTCTACCGCCTGGCCTGGCTGGGTGCCCCTTGTCCTCGTACTCTCGCTTACCCATATTCTTTAAATTTCCCACAAGAATCAAGTATTTTTATGATTCAAAAAAAGAGGTACCTTAATGGCAGCTAAGAAGCAATTTCAGATAAGAATGATTAAGATGTATTTGATTACACACTCACTGACAGAAAACGCTGCCCTCCAAAACAAGCTTAAAAAGTCTTAACTCGACAGACATTAAATGAATAATTTTTTCGGCCAGCCACTGCGCTAACTTGCTGCACGAGTTGTGGCGGATGTGGAAACTGGTTAACAGTTAGGGCTGCACAAGTTGAAAGGAAGGTATCAGAAAGAGGGTTGACACCCCTGCATTCAGCACTGGCCACACGGTGTCGGGGTCCACGGTTTGTCAGAAGCGCTGACAAACCGCTGACCATGTTATACTACAAGGCCCACGTGAGCAAAGTGGTTAACTCAGGGCAGAACGCACTTTGAGGAAATGACTGCCACGGTCTAATAAGGTGGATGCTGTTTCAGATGACACAGAACTTGAGTCAATCAGTAGAAACTTCAGAGAAGCAAATACCAGCCAAGCATAACAAGAAGAAGGATGAGATCCCTCGGGATGACGGAGTAATCCAGCACGCTGCCTCGTGGCCCGGGGAGCACCTTTCCGCTGAGCGTATGGAAGCAGAAGTCCGGTGAGTGCCTGTCGCAGGTAACGGCTGTGATACATTCCCTCAGTAGGAAAATATCCACTAAAGGCTTGTCGCACAATGTGGGAGCTCTCCGCTCCGAGCTGTCCGACATGGCAACCACCAGCCACGCGTGGCTACTGATCGCTTGTAACATGGCCTTATAATCAAGATGTGCGAGGACAGATTCCTCACAAGGAGAAGAGAGTAAATTAATCTGAAGAGGTGGGGAGAGTCTGGTTCATACGAGCCTCTACACACTACACTAAGGAGTCCTGACTTCATCCAGAAAGACATCACAATAAGCTAATGAAACTTGGGAAGAGAATATTCCCTCAGATTCGGTTATTATCAGCTTAACAAAGTACAGAGAAACTTTCAAGAGGTAAAGAACACAAGTGGAAAGTAATTACATAGCCTTTGAACGAGGAGGAAGACCTGACTTAATTCAGTACCATGGCTCTGGAGAAGGGGACAGACAAAAAAGATTTTAAGGAGGAAAAAACGATCACCAGGTCACGTGGATGCGGCAGGAGGGACTGAATGACTGCATTAAGGCTCCAGGTTTCTACCGGGGCTCACCAGTGTGTATCTCACAGAGAATGGGAAAGGAAGCAGTGAGTTCAGTTAAAAAAACAGATTTATTGAGAAACAGATTTTTATTCCATGACATTCGCCCACTTAAAGTATACGATTCAATGATTTTTTAAAATTATTTACAATGTGACCATTACTACAGTCTAAAATTAGGATGTTTGGGGGCAGCTGGCTGGCTCAGTCAGTAGACCGTATGACTCTTAATCTTGGGGTTGTGAATTCAAACCCCACATTGGGTGTAGAGATTATTTAAAAAAAATGGGGGTGCCTGTGTGGCTCAGATGGTTAGGTGTCCGACTCTTGATTTCGGTTCAGGTCATGATCTCAACAGTTCATGAGATTGAATTCCACACTGTGCTCTGTGCTGACTGCACGGAGCCTACTTGGGACTCTCTCTCCTTCTCTCTCTACCCCTCCCCCAACTTGCGCTCTCTCTCAAAATAAATACTTTAAAAATAAATAATTTTTTTTGTTTATTTATTTTTGAGAGACAGACTGAGAGAAACAGAGTGTGAGAGAGGAGGGGCAGAGAGAGAGGGAGACACAGAATCCGAAGCAGGCTCCAGGCTCCCAGCTGTCAGCACAGAGCCCGATGCAGGGCTTGAACTCACAGACAGTGAGACCATGACCTGAGCTGAAGTTGGATGCTCAACCAACTGAGCTCCCCATGTGCCCCAAAACTAAATAGATAAAAAAATTTTTTGATTTTGAAGAAGAATGTTTTTGTCATCCTCCGAAGAGTAACAGCCACCCCGTTCCACCCCGGGCAGCTGTGCATCGACCTTCTGTGGCTGTGGAGCTGCTTCTGGAGATTTCGTATCAACAGTCCTACGACACGGGGTCTTTTTGTGACTGGTTTCATTTACGCGGCACCACGTTTTCAAGGATCGCCCATGCTGTATCTGTATCAGTACTTCACTCCTTCCCGTTGCTGAGCAATATTCCAGCGTGCGGCCACCCCGTCTTGTGTGCACAGTCACACACGCGGACAGCTGGCCTGGGCCACTGCTGGGCTGCTGTGACTAATGCCGTGATGAACATTCATGTAGATGTTTCGGGTAAACCTAGATTCCACTTTCTCCGCGGCCTGGGAGTGGACGTGCTGAGACACATGGTAACTCAGGGGTTCAATATTTGAGGACCTGCCCAACTGTTTTCCGGAGCTGCTGCACCCGTTACGTCGTCCCCAGCAGATTTCTCTGCGGAGCCCCTAACTCAGTGCGCGCAGTCACGTGCGTCCTCATCGCCCTTTGTTCCCAGGTTTCCGTGCTGGCCCCCCGGGGGGGTGAAGTGCTGTCTCACCGTGACCCTCTCCGCACTTCCTCCTAGGGACGCACAGCACCTTTTCATGTGCCTAGTGGCCGTGTGTTCCTCTTCTGTGGAGAAGCATCCATCTAAATCTCTTGCCCATTTTTAAACTGGGCTGTTTGTGGGGCACCTGAGTGGCTCAGTCGGTTAAGTGTCGACTCTTGACCTCGGCTCAGGTCATGATCTCACTGTTCGCCAAGTTCGAGCCCCACATTGGGCTCCGCATGGACAGTGTGGAGCCTGCTTGGGATTCTTTCTCTCCCTCTCTCTCTGTGGTCTTCACCTGCTTGTGCTCTCTCTCAAAATAAATAAAGAAACATAAATAATTAATAAATTGGGTGGTCTTTTTATTATTAAGTCATAAGAGTTCTTTACATGTTCTAGATAGAAGTCCCTTATCAGATATAGGATTTGCAAATATTTGCTCCCTTGCTGGGAGCAGTTTTGTCACTTTCTTGACAGTGTGGTTTGCATGCAGCACACAAGCTTTTAATTTTGATGGGATCTGTCATTTGTGTTTTGGTGTCATTTCTGTTTTTATTTTATCATGTGTGTTCTGGTGTCATGTGTAAGAAACCAATGCCTAGGGGTGCCTGGGTGGCTCAGTCAGTTAAATGTCTGACTTCAGCTCAGGTCACAATCTCATAGTTTCTGGGTTCAAGCCCCGTGTTGGGCGCTGTGCTGACAGCCTGGAACCTGCCTGGGATTCTGTGCCCTCCTCTCCCTCTGCCCCTCCCCCACTCGTACTCTGTTTCTCTCTCTCAAAAATAAGCATTAAAAAATTTTAAAAAAGAAAAAAAGAAAAGAAACCACTGCCTAACCGCAAGCCATGAAGAGTCACTCCTAATTTTTCCTATAGGAGTTTTAAAGTTTTGGTTCTTATACTGAAGTTCATAGTTCATAACCTATTCTGAGTTGGCTTTTGCACAGGGAGTGAGGCCGAGGTCCAACTTCACTCTTTCGTACGTGGATGTTCGTTGGTTCCAGCATTTGTTGAAAAGGCTATTTTCCGGAACCCCATTGAATTTTCTTGTCATTTTTTTTCAAAAACCAATTGCTCATAAATTTAGCAAGAGTGAGTCCAGTTTTAGACCAGCCGAACGTGAGGTACCTGTGCTCCGTGTCTTTGGGACTGAGCCACACGTGCAGAAATCCACGTCCTCCACCCGCGGCCCAGGGCTGAGCACGGCGCGCTCCAGAAATCCTCGGTGAGCGAGTACCCGTGTGGCGCGGTTTTGCGGCCTCTGCGCCCGCACCTCGACGCTCTGAGCACATCGCTCTCTGCTCTTGTGAAGGGACCGGCCGGTTTGTCTTTCCAGAGCTGCTCTCCTGGTTGGGACTCTTTCCTTACCTGAGTCAGCATGTCGCGTACAGTCCTATGACGTGTGGTGACCCAAACCGAGGAGGGCGTTTTCCTTCCTCCCGGCAGAGAGGTGTTTATATGCAGCCCCGAGCGCTGCTCGGTCAGAAGTCTCCGCCGGCACAAGCGAGCGGGGCCGGCGATGCGTCTGACCCGTCTCCGGGCACGCAGGCTCCGAGGGCGCTGTGCTTCCGTTCTGCGTGCTGGGCTTCGTCTGTGCGCCAGGGCCTGGGACCGCGCCGCTGCCCAGAGGGCTTCAGCACATCAGGGCTCAGTGGACGGAAGGACTTCAAAAGGGATCCTGCTAGTTAGAGATAAATCACGAAAAACTGGAAGAACTGAGGACATCTGAGATAAGGCAAGACTTGGGGTGCCTGGGTGGCTCAGTCGGTTAGGTGTCCGACCAGCTCGGGTCGTGATCTCGCGGTTCATGAGTTTGAGCCCCGCGTCAGGCTCTGCGCCGTCAGCACGGAGCCCACTTAGGATCCCCTGCGTCCCTCTCTCTCTGCCCTTCCCCTGTATTCTCTCTTGAAAACAAATAAACATTTTTTAAAAAGGCAAGACTTTCTGAAGACCACTGTCTTCAAGCAACTGAAGAGCTAACAGGAAGAAAAGGAAGCAGTTCAAAGAGGTGCAAGAAGGAAGAGCCAGAAGAGAAGGTAACACTCCCTCAGCTAGCCCACTGCAAATGCAACAAGTTAAAGTAAATAAAAATGGAAATCCACGCGTCTTTTCTGGCACTGTCGTCTCAGGCGCAGGCCCCCTGCTCGGCTACATCTCTCTAAGGGCGGCTCTTGCTGGCGTCTGTGGCCTTGTCCCCAGCCCACTGCCCTGCATGTGGTAGGTACTCAATATATATCTTTCGAGTAAAAATTTAAGTAGATGTGATACATGAAAACAAATAAGGGGTTTCTACTACGAAGAAGTCTACACTTCAAAAAAATTCATGTTTACGGGGCGCCTGGGTGACTGAGTCAGTTAAGTATCTGACTCTTGATTTTGACTCAAGTCATGATCTCACGGTTGTGAGATCAAGTCCTGTGTCCGGCTCTGCGCTGGCAGTGTGGAGCCTCCTTGGGATTCTCCCTCTCCCTCTCTCTCTCTCTGCCCCTCCCCTGCTTGTGTGTGCTCTCCCTCTCCCTCTCTCTCAATAAATAAATAAAAATTCACATTTACTAGAGTAAATTTAAAGTTTAAAAGTATTTTTTGGGGCACCTGGGTGGCTCAGTCAGGTAAGTGTCTGACTTTGGCTCAGGCCACGATCTCATGGTTCATGGGTTCAAGCCCCGTGTCAGGCTCTGTGCTGACAGCTCAGAACCTGGAGTCTGCTTTAGATTCTGTGTCTCCCTTTCTCTCTGCTCCTCCTCTGCTCATGCTCTGTCTCTGTCTCTGTCTCTCTCAAAAATAAATAAACATTAAAAAAATTTTTGTAAGTATTTTTAAAGAATTCACATTCGCTGAAATTATGTTTACGTTAAATATTTAACACCATCTCTACTGGGTAAAATTACATCCACGAGTGTTTACGCGGCCTAACTCCATCACAGCGGCCACATGTCTCAATGATAAAAAGCAGAGAAGGTCCAAAGTGACCCCCAGGGGCTCTTCTGGCTCACAGGTCTGAGAGCTACGGTCTCCTGTCCCGACCTCAGAGCTGCCCAGGGTGGGATTAAGCAGATGCTCACAACCACGCAAACACACCCGAGGACAGAAGCAGACACACCTGCTCACCACAGTCAAGTTAGCAGCACTGTCGCGTGGAGTCCGAGTCAGCCTCAAAGCGGAGATGGCCATGACGAACAAGGAAAGGGACCACACAACTTCCTTCCTTAAACGCAGTACTCTCGGGTCTTTAAAAATCCCAGTCGAAAGGGGCGCCCGGCTAGCTCAGTCGGTAGAGCATGAGACTCTTAAAATTCAAGTCGGATGATGTGTCTATTCCTACTGTCTGTTTTCTCTTGCTTCTGGGTTAAGATTTCTCTTCTCGAAGATCTGATCATTGCTGACGGAGTGCCACGTACTGTGTGTGAAATCTGCGCAAATAACCTGAGACTCCTCCAGGAGGAGGACTTACTCTTGCTTCTGACAGGCAGGTGGGTACAAACCACCCCCGGTCACCTGAAGACAATCAGATCCTGCGATGCCCTCCAGTTTCTGAGAGGCCGGTGTCTCTCTGGTTCTGCTTGTCCCTGAGCAGAGCCTGGAGGAAACCCCGGCACGTTTACAAGGGCTCCTCCGCCTCGGCAGGCTCGGACACCAATCTGTATCTCCCAAGTCCCATGAATCTGCCTAACGCTCCAATCATCTTCACAGGCGACAATTTCAGCAATTTCGGCAATGCTTCAAGGGGACGAATGGTGCCAAATGCCAGGCATGTCCATCTACCCCATCCCAAATCCCGGCTCTGCAAATCCTTCTGCCTGGTCGCCCTCCCATGCCTTCAATGGGGTTTCCTTCTTAACTTTGCACCCTCTCCTGTTCTTAGTCGGATTAGTCCAAACAACCTGAAAAACCACTGCCGGAAGAACCCTCAAATCCAACATACTTTTGTTTAAACACAACCTTTGTTTAAAACTGAACCAGTTTTGAAATCTGAGTCTTTCCCAGGGGACTAGCCAAATCAAGACTGAACGAAGCAATCTGGGCTGTGGGAAAACAGATCTTGAATTACTGTTGACTAACAGAAAGCCAGACATCCTAATTAAAATAAAGCATTAATCGAAAGTAATACATCATGCATTCTAACAGAAAATCTAACCAACCCTACGGCTGGAACCGAAGGTGAGAAGCTCCCGTCAAAAACGGAGATAGCTGTGAACTCGCAGGCTCGGAGCCTGGCACACAGCAGGTGCACAGGGACCAGCGCTGTGCCGTGTCCTTGCCCCCGTCTCCCCTTGGCCTGCCCCACCCCCTGAGGCGGCTGACCCTGAACACAGGCTGACGCAGCCCAGTGGTCCTACCACAGAGTCTCAGGCTCACCCCTGCGCTCTACTTTCTCGCGTACCGAGTAGGGGGAGCTAGGGTTGAGAGCGCGACGCTGGACAACAGAGGAGTCAAGACAGAAGTGCTCTCGCCCACTCCTGCCCATAAGGAAGGGGGAGGATGTGGACGGAGGCGAGGGGGGGAAACACCACGCCCACGCCTTGTGAGCCCCAGGCAGGTGACCTCTGGAGTCTGCTTTCTCATCTGAGAAAGGAGGGACTCACGTATCACTGACTGCGCTTTAGGTCCACTGCTGGGTCCACGACGATGCCAGAAAAACCAGCCTTGCTCTTGACCTTGGGACTACGTCAGTAGTTCTCAACTACGGGTGTACATTTCATAATAATCTAGACATGTTAACAACAAAACAACACAACAACCTTACTCCAGATCGACAGACTCTCCCGAGCTAGGGCCCTGGCACTGGGAGAGGGGTAGGGAAGAGGGCCTTTTCAAGTATTCTGATACCCGGCGAGGGTTTAAAAACCACCCGACTTAGAGGATCTCTAGCTTTCTATGGTTTTACAAATGAGTATTCTTAACAGGTCAAAATCCTTCCGAACAGCCGTGGTTTCATCAGTAACTTGGGGGGAGGATGATGAAGGGTTGGGGGTCCCTTAACAGGCTAACAATCCTACGCTGAAAAGTCGTATCGCCTGTAAAGGGACCAGCCTCACTCCTATCTCTTGGATTCGTATTCAAAAGTCACGTGCGTCACATCGTAAGTGAGAATTCTCCCCAAGGGACACACAGATGCCTGAACCATGCCATTCCAGATTTGTTCCTTGGAGTTAGAGCACTGTTTCCCAAACTCTGGTCACTCGTGATTTTTGTCACGTCTATTTAATATGAGCACTATTACATAATCTTTTTCTTTAAAATCAACTCATGAGGGGCACTTGAGTGGATTAGTCGGTTAAGGGTGTGACTCTTGGTTTCAGGTCAGGTCATGATCTCATGTTTTGTGGGTTCAAGTCCCACACCGGGCTCCATTCTCACAACATGGAGCCTGTTTGGGATTCTCTCTCTCTGCCCCTCCCCTGCTTGTTCTCTCTCTCAAAACAAAAACAAAAACAAAACCCTTAAAACCAACTAACTAGAACAAGAGAGTACTAGCCCTACTAAATAATAAAGCCGATTATAAAGCCTCTTTAATTGAAAGTATTGGCACATGAATAAATACAGACCAATGAAATGTTAACAGAAAATCGAGAAATAGGTCAAATTAGTTAAATATGACAAAAGGCAGCATCTCAAGACAGTTGGAGGCATCTCAAAACAGTAGGAGAAAACACAACTTTTAACAAGTGGCATTGGGATAACTGGAAAACCAGACAGCAAAGGCTAAAATTGGATCCAGCCCTCAAACCGTGTATTGTCATCGCAAATGGGTCAGAGATCAAAACATCTGGGCACAACAAAGAGAAACAAGTTATACAAGCACTAGAAAAACACAGGCGAAGTCAGCCTGGAAGTACAGGAAGCTTTCCAGCCATGACTGAAAATCGAGAAGCAATGAACGAGATTAAAACAGTGAAAACTATTTACGTCTATTTAGGGATCGCAGTCACAGAACCACGTGCACGGAGCGCGTCTTCTGGACCGTTTCTGCTCCTCCTGCTTCACCTGTTTCTGATTCCCGCCACCACGGACCCGCTTCCCGGCCCGCCGCAGGGGCCGCCGCCGCCACCAGAGCCCTCCCGGGGCCACAGCGGAACGCCTCCAGGTGCAGGGCCAGGAGGGCCCCCGGGGCGCTCCTCTGTCAAATGAAGACAGCAGCTGCTGGGTACACGCTGCTCCCTTCTCCCCACAAGTATGAGTCCCGGGCAAAGGAGTCATCAGTTGTCGGTCGGCGACTCAGAGCAATGGCCTCATCAGGACCCAATGTCCGTCCTGGCTCTCCCTCCTTCCACCGCACTGCCCTGTCCTCCTTCCGGCCCCCAGAGGGGACACTCCCTCCGAAGCTCCTCTCACACGGGCCTTCGTCTCAGACGTAGCCTTCTGGGGAACCCAGTTACACCACCATGGATGGGATGCACTATGTTTTTCCACTGCATATAAAAATGCTGAATTATTAATATGTACGAAGCACACACCAGGAGAAGCAGCGGAACGCTCTACTCCTCACGTGCGGGCCGTGAAGAGTAACTCTGTTAAGAAAGGGACCGAGAGAGTAACTTTACAAGACGATACCTAACACTGCGCCAGCCGGGGGGCCGAGGTCAACACCAACAGTCACAAATCACGCTGCTAGTGTGTACCCTCGACGTGGTGTGATGAAAGGCACCGTGTCTCTCTGATCTTCCTCCCCGCTGACAGCTGACAGCCCCACTCGAATCATGGGAAAACCATGAGACAAATTCCAACAGAGGGGCCTCCTACAATATACCTAACCAGTATTCCTCAACACAGTAGAGGTCATCGAAAAGAAGGAAAGTCTGGAAAACTATCACAGCCAAGAGGAGTTTAAGCAGATACAACAGCAAAATGTAGTGTGGTGTCCTGGCTGGGACCCTGGAACAGAAAAAGGACACAAGGCAAAAACAAGGAAACTTGAAGAATGGACTCTGGCTAATAAGAATATCAGCATCAGCTCGTTAAGTGTACTAAAGGTCCCATAAATGTAAGACGTTACTAACGGGGCGGGGGGGGGGGTAAATTGTGTATATATGTATAGGGTATACGGGAACTCTCTGTACTAGCTGCTCAATTTTTCTGTAAATCTAAACTTGTTCTAAAATATAAAATCCATTAATAGAGAAAAAAAGAAAATTTTAAGAAAGCATTCCTCCGTCCCCGGCAATGGGGTCTGCAGTTTGGAAGAACACACTCGAGTGACCTGCAGGCACAGTAAAGACCGAGACGCACCCAGGGCGCTGAGAGTTTCGGTCCACGTGCCCTAGCAAGGAAATAACAGGAAAAAAACCCTCCCACACACTGAGAAATAACCCAAGTTCCGTGCAGCGGGACGGAAGCCACAGACTAGCGCTGCCGCCCAGCGAGGCACTGACTCGTTAGTCACACGGTGAAACAGCTCTCACTGGGACGCCAGCTCCTGCGGTTGGGGGTGGCCGCCGGGAATGTGGTTCTTGGAAGGACTCGGGGCAAGCGGGAACGAATGTCATGGTCTTCCTATCCGTTTAAGGTCTGGGAGGCAGCGTCAATATTTATCAAGCATTATTTAGGCACAGGCTAGGCTCCAGGGATCCAACAGAGACCAAAATAGGCACAATCCTTCGTGAAATATGGGAGGAAAATGTAATTAGTTACAGATATAAAGAATCAGGGAAAAGGAAACACGGGCCGCCAGAGAGGTAAACACCGGGGGAGGGCCCTCAGCAGGGGAGAGTGCAAGGAGGGACTCCTGGAGGAAGGGGTGTGCAAATACGACGGGGGCACCTGGGCGGCTCGGTCGGTACCGCACCTGACTCTTGATCGTGGCTCAGGTCATGATTTCCACAATTTGTGAGTTCGAGCCCCACACTGGGCTCTGCACTGCCGGCATGGAGCCTGCTTAGAATCCTGTCTCTCCCTCTCTCCGCCCCTCCCCCCCACAGGAGTGCACTCGCTCTCTCTCAAAATAAATAAATAAACTTAAAAAAAAATAGAAAATAAACTAAGACGTGAAGGCTTGGAAGCTAGCAGGGTGAGAGGAAAAAGTAGACTTTGGTCAACCGGCGAGTCCGTCCATCGATCTTTTCTCACTCGGGATCCTCTGAGAGAGAACCCAGGAACGAAGAGCAGAGCGACAGACACAGCTCCGCAAAGAGAACCCCGTGCAGGGCGGGAGGGGAGACTGTTTACAGGTTCCGGAAGCTTTGACGGAAGGGCCCCAGGCCAAACCCATCACAGGGGAGAGAGGGCTGGAGGAGGCGTGTAAGAGGCTTCCAAAACCACACTCCGGTAAGGGAAGGGGTCCCGCTGTCTCTAGGACACTCCGCAAGCGTCCTCGGAGCCCCTCGGCGGCGCGTCTGTGCTGCTGCGGCTCGGCTCGCGCTGCCCTTTCTGCCGCGGCTTCTGAGAACCTCACGGCTAACTGTGCGCATCGGTACTGTTTCTTCATATGAATTTTCTGGTACGATGACCTCTCGTCCCCCAAAACAGCCTGCCTTCTTTCTGTGTTTATTATCAGAATTGTTCCAGGTTTCTCAGGGTTTATCTTCCTGTAGACATAGGAAATCGGGGTGGGGGAGGAAGGTCACCCACCTTCGCTGAACGCCACAGGCGAGGACTTCTCACGCATTTTCATTTGGTCCTCACGAAGCCCCGTGCAGGAAGTGGAATTATTCTCGCTACGTGGGAGAGAAATCGAGGCTTCTAAGGGTTAAGGAATTTGCTCAGTCAGGTAAGGAAGGAGCGGCTCTGGGGCAGAAACAGACAGGACTCTAAAACCCAGGCTGCTCAGAGTACCGGGGCGAGGTGTGCACATCACGGCAGTTTTTAAGAGAGTTTATTCACACTCCGACACTAGCCGGAGGAGAGGAGGAGTGTGAGGAGAGGGTCTTTCACGCAGCCTTGAAGACAAAGACCTACGACAGTCCACCCTCACACACAGCAGCTACGGAGGACTCGGGAACAGGGCTCCCTCCACTGGTCAGCCCGGGGAACCGCACCATTTACCTCTGACTCTTTTTCTAGAACTTTGCTTTCTGGGGGAACCTCCAAGTTAAGACCAGGACTAAACTTCCTTCCATTAACTTTATCTCTTTCTCTCTTCTTTGTTTAAAATTAACATTCTGGTCATGTGTATAGATAGCCTTCAAAAGGTTTATACCCTGCGCGCCAGTAACACCACCGTCTTCCCCATTTATCTTGAGGAAATAATCACACGGCACCGCGAGGGCTAAGCGCAGACATTTGCCATCGTGTTGTTTACAACGATGGAGTCCTAAAATCAAGCTAACTGTCCCCAAACTGGATACTGATAAATAAATTACAGTATACCATATGATATTATTCAACTATTTAAAATATCTTCAAAGAATATTTAACGAGGGGGTAACACGTACATGTTAAATGTAAACTGTCCAATACAGGTACACAGCACAGTATCGGTTTTGTGAAAACGTTCTCTCGCACACGGAAAGGAACGACGGCCCACGCTTACTGTGGTTTTCCCTGGACAGTAGGATCAATGCTGGTTTGTACTGTCCTCTCTACTTTTCTCTGTTTTCGAATTCTCCACATTCAATATATACCACATTCAAATCAGGAAAAAGTTATTTTTTAAAAAGAAAGAGAAAATTCCCACTAGAAATTGTTTCTATGAGGATCCTCTCCTTTCGGGCTAGGAAAGAGAAAAACTCTACTTAAAACTGTCTGCTGAGGGGACCGCTGCCCTTCCCGCCCCACCCCTGCACCAATGTCCGGGGGAGGTGCCCTTCCCCACACGCTGTCACATCACGACAGCACTTACGACAGTCATTTAACAACTCAGAGTCATCGTCAAGCTTATAATCTACTACAAAGTTCAAGTTTGGGTGGTATACGGATTCCCTTTAAAGGGAAACTGGTTTATTTTCCTGTAGTTTATTTATGTACAATTACGTATCTGAGGTTAAATCTATGATGTTTATGAAACGAGACACGAACAAAACTACCAAACTAGCAAAATTCAAAATGACAGTACTTTAACAAAAGGATGATGCTGCTCATATTAAAAATCATTGTCAACCCACAATTATACAGTCAATTAATCCTCAACAAAGCAGGAAAGAATATCCGGTCAGGAAAAAGAGTTTCTTTAATAAATGCTGTTGGACAGCAACGTGCAGAAGAATGAACCTGGACCACTTTCTTACACCGCACTCAAAAGTAAACTCGCAATGGATTAAAGACCTAAATGGGAGACAGGAAACCATCAAAATCCTAGAGAACACAGGCAGTAACCTCGCTGACCTCGGGTGTAGCAACTTCTTACTCGAGTCATCACTGGAGGCAAGGGAAACAAAAGCAAAAATAAACTCCCGGGACTTCAGCAAAATGAAAAGTTTCGGAACAGCAAAGGAAATAATCAACAAAATTAAAGGGAACCTACAAAGTGGAAGGATATTTGCAGATGACATATCTGATAAAGGGTTAGTATGTAAAATATATAAATAACTTATAATACTCAACACCCAAAAAACAAATAATCCAATTAAAAAACAGGAAGGGGCGCCTGGGTGGCTCAGTCAGTTAAGCGTCCAACTTCAGCTCAGGTCATGATCTCATGGTTTGTGGGTTCAAGTCCCACGTCGGGCTCTGTGCTGACAGCTGGAGCCTGGAGCCTGCTTTGGATTCTGCATCCCCCTCTCTCTCTGTCCCTCCTCTGCTTGCGCTCTGTCTCTCTCTCTCATAAATAAACATTAAAAATTAACAAACAGGCAAAAGACATGAACAGACACTTCTCCAAAGAAGACATCCAGATGGCCAGCAGACACATGAAAAGATGCTCGACATCACTCATCATCAGGGAAATACAAATCAAAGCCACAATGAGTTATCACCTCACACCCGTCAGAATAGCTAAAATCAATAACACAAGAAACAAGTGTTGGTGAGGATGCAGAGACAGGGGAGCCCTCGTGCACTGCTGGTGGGGTGCAAGCTGGTACAGTCACTGTGGAGAACAGTGTGGAGGTTCCTGGAAAAGGTAAAAATAGAGCTACCCTACAACCTAGTAATTGCATTACTAGGTATTTACCCGAAGTGTACAAAAATGCTAATTCAAAGGACTACGTGCACCCCAATGTTTATAGCAGCACTATCTACAACAGCCGAAGTATGGAAACAGCCCAAATGTCCATCGACTGATGAATGGATAAAGATGTGGTCTATATATCAAATGGAGTATTACTCAGCCATAAGAAAAGAATGAAATCCTGGAATTTGCAAGAACATGGTTGGAGCTAGAGAATGTTATGCTAACTGAAATAAGTCAGAAGAAGACACATACATATGATTTTACTCATATGTGGAATTTAAGAAAGAAAACAAATGAGCAAAGAGGAAAAGAGAGAGAGGCAAACCAAGAAACAGATTCTTCTCTTTATTTTAGTGTTTACTTATTTTTGAGAGAGAGAGAGACAGAGTCAGGGCGTGAGCAGGGGAGGGGGAGGGGCAGAGAGAGGGAGACACAGAATCCGAAGCAGGCTCCAGGCTCTGAGCTGTCAGCACAGAGCCCGACGCAGGGCTCGAACTCACAAACCTCGAGATCATGACCTGAGCTGAAATTGGATGCTTAACCGACTGAGCCACCCAGACACCCCCCAAGAAACAGACTCTTTTATTTATTTATTTATTTATTTTAATGCTTATTTATTTTTTAGAGACACAGAGGCACAGCATGAACAGGGGAAGGGCAGAGAGAGAGGGAAACACAGAATCGGAAGCAGGCTCCAGACTCTGAGCCGTCAGCACAGAGTCCGACATAGGGCTCGAACTCACAGACCGCGAGATCATGACCTGAGCGGAAGTCGGCCGAAGTCAGCCGCCCAACCGACTGAGCCACCCAGGCGCCCCAAGAAACAGACTCTTAACTATAGATAACACACTGGTGTTTACCAGAGGAGAGGAGTGTGGGGAAGATGGCTTAAACAGGTGATGGGGATTAAGGAGCACCCTTGTGAGATGAGATGAGATGAGAGGAGACGAGATAAAAGTCACTATAATTCATGGCGAAGTCACCAGTCTGGGAAATCACTAGCAAAAGCTATCAAGAACCATATCCACGCGTCTCCTACAAAGAACACTGGAATATTGTTGATGTAAACGAATATTTTCTGAAACACTCTAAAACAGGTTTCCAAACTGCTATGTATTCTTTGACAGATTATTGACATTAAAACTTCCATTAAAAGTAAAACTCAAAATAAAAAAAAAAAAATCACCTACAACGTCAATACGTTAGTGGCACTGGCCTAAAAATGGCAGACAGAACAACAGAAAAGAGCCTCGGAAAACACACACACAGAAACCCCCACATGTCGCTGGTCTCCCTAACGTGACTTCCCACGCTCTCCTGCCCCCATTCCGCATTCACAAATGTACCCGGACCCAAACGTGTGCGCTCGTGCAGGCTGGCGGGGAGAAGGACGGACTCTGCTCGCGCCTGCGTGTCTCGCGCGGCGCCCTGTAATCGCACTGCGTTCCGGGCACCTCCGAGATCGACGCGGTGCCCGTGGCCCAGACGAGGCGGCTCCCTCGCACGGAACCAGACCCGCGGGATGCCGGGACCGGCCGCAAGGCTGGCGCTGCTGGGACTGCGGGCGATCCCCAGATGCTACCGGATCTGGGGGTGCAACAGACACCCCTGAAGACAAGTCTGAGACCCAGATGTCTGTGCTGCCGCCCACGTAGGAAACACCCCTGACATGTCTGCCACGTGTCCACCGAACCAGGCAAGTATCTGATCAGTGATTCCGAAGAAAAATGTTGTTTTGATCTTCACCTCATATTCCAGACAATTTGAAGGATGACTTGTTTTTAGACTTTATATATAAAACAGAAACACAACTTAAATTCTCACCAAACTTCTGGAAGAACGATTTCTTAAACGTAAGAAGTGACGGAAAAGCCATGAAGAAAATGACTTACTGACATAAAAATCTTAACCTTCTCTCCAGATATAAAATCTTTAAAAGATAAAAGCCAGATAGGGAAAATGTTCAGATAAATGACTCAACAGATAAATGACTGTAGTGTATAAAGAGAAATCTGCTGTTTACTATGTGTTGGGGGGAGGGCTTGGTTTTTTTGTTTTGAAGTGAAAAAGGATGCAGAAAGGAACTTGGTAATGTCTGAATCATTTAGGGACGGGGGCCTTTGGGAGAGAAGGGGTGGCTCCTTCACCTGCTCGCCCATATAACCCCACATCAGGCAACATGAAGCCCTCAAAACCTGACTCTGAATGAAGACGTGAAAATACATAAGGTCTGTTAGGAAAAGGGGAGAATTCAGGCAATAGCCGATAAAATAAACTTTAAAAAACACTCAGACACAACCTTAATTATCCGAAGAATATGATTTAACAGGACTTTTTGCCTAAAATATGTGCCTCAAACGTTCGGTTTATTCATGAGAATACATCTCCAGCCCTATGCCTTAAGGCACTTTTTAAAAAAGATTTTTAAAAAGGTTTTTCATTTATTTTGAGGGGGTGAGCAGAGAGAGGGAGGGAGAGAATCCCAAGCAGGCTCCATGCCGTCCGGGGCTCGAACTCCGTGGACGGGGAGATCATGACGATCAGGACCTGAGCTGAAGTCGAGAGTCAGGCGCTTAACCGGCTGAGCCGCCCCGGCGCCCTCGACACTTCTTAAAAGGGATGGTCTGGAGACTGCCTCGCAGGCCTCTATGAACAGATCACGTCTCTACCCTCCCATGAGATTATCCAGCAAGAAAAATCGTGTGTTACTTCCATTGAAAAAACTCAGGACTGGACAAAAAGTTAAGTGTTCTTCACGGATGAACCAAGCTGTTTAGAACCATCCCGATCATTTGTCGGAGCTGACAAGAGGGGCGATGACGAGACCCTCTTGACTCGTTTGGGTCCTTCTGCAAAAGCCAAATCCTTGAGGTCCATGTCAACATACATGAATCATGCCGTAACGAGTCTGTGACAGAGAACCATGGTAAGCTGTCAGCAGCATTTTAAAAAACCTGTGTAAAACACAGACAACTTAAAGAAAAAGAATACTTGAACGCCACATTTTGGAAAAGCCACTTGCAAACTTTTCATTTCTATAGTTGTGCCTTTTTACAGCGGATCCAAAAGAACAGCATCAGAGATGCCATCGCACTATTGTTGACCCAAAGATTCCACGTTTCTATTCAAGAGGAGCAGATAACGGGTAATTTTTACCAGATAAACCAGGAAATCAAAACAGGAGAAAGGAAGAAATATGGAAAAAAGAGAGGACAGCGTCTGCTTCCAAAACCCTTTGCCTCGTAGTAATGATCTGCACTAAACTGCCGTTGTTTCGATTAATTCTATATTGAAAGGAAACAAAATTTATTCCTAAGATGATCTTGATTCTAAGAGCGTTTCACAAACCACGACAATCTAACCTAGTTGACGTAACACAAGAAAACAGCTGTTCTTATTCTCCCTAGCTTCCATAGCCTGCAAGCTGAACTCCCGGGCGGCACTGAATACTGACTCAAACTGCCCCGAACGTGCACGCATGAGGGCCTTTTACTGCCAGTGACCGGGGACCGAGGACACGAGGACAATCTCCAGCTGAAGAGAACCAGAAGCGCAGGGAAAAAATACACTAACTATCCGCTTGGAGGCCTGAGGGAAGAAGACCCCTCAGAGACTCAGGGACGTGAGCTCAGTATTTAGGGCTCCTTTTCCCCGTTTGCCAGTTCTAAAGGGAACGCTAAGAGGACTCTCGGGGGCTCAGTCCCTTGGGCGCGTCAGACTTCGACTCAGGTCATGATCTCGCGGTCTGTGAGTTCAAGCCCCGCATCGGGCTCTGTGCTGACAGCTCGGAGCCTGGAGCCTGCTTCGGATTCTGTGTCTCCCTCGCTCTCTCTGCCCCTCCCCTGCTCTCGCTCTCCCCTCTCTCTCTCTCTCAAAAAATAAACACTAAAAAAGATTTATTTTTTTAAATAAACAAACCAAAGGGCATGCTAAAAGCTTGGTGTTGGCTTAAGAGGTGAAGGTGCTGGTGAAGAAATGAACTGCAGCTCGGTTCAGAGCAGCTCAATCCCGAGACGGCACTGAAGTGACTCCAGATGCTGAGTGCCCCATTTGCCTGACGAAAGCTAATGTGAATGACCTCTGGCCAAGGAAACGACATCTTAGATCTCCAGTTATTTCTACAATATTGCGAGTCCAACGCACAAAATTAAAAAAAGAAAACAACAAAAACCAGGCACATAAGAATGAAAACCAAGAGAAAACAGCCATTGGAAATGACTGACACACCGTGCGGCAATCAGACAAGCTTCAAGATAATTATGCATACCTTACCCAAGGAGATAAGAAACAAGATTGATAATTTTGGCAGATAACGGTAAACTGTTAACAGCAAAGCAAATGGAAATGAAAGAATTGAAAAATATAGAATTGAAATGGAAAAGTCAACTGAGGGGTGCCCAGCTGGCTAGGTCGGTAGAGCCACGTGACTCTTGATCTTCGGGGTCATGAGTTTGGGCTTCACGTTGGAGGTAAAAAACAAAACAAAAACAAAAACAAAACCTCAACTGACAGGTTTAATAGGAGACCATTTACAGCAGAAGAGAAAAAGTAAGGAGATGCCCAGAATGAAGGACAGAGAGTCAGAAAGAAAATACAGAAGAAAGGCCTAGAGTCAGAAGATCCAGGGAGTGATCTAATATGTATAATTGCAGTCCCAGAAAGAAAGGGGAGAGAGAATGGGGCAGAAGGGCTGTCTGAAGTACTAACAGCTGATAGCTTCCAACACTAAACAAAGATGTTGGCCACAGATTCAAGAAGCCCTAAGCACCCCAATTATAATTTAAAAAAAAAAATCATACCAGGGACAGCAAACCAAAGACAAAGAGAACATCTTAAACGTGTCTAGAGAAAAAGACTACTTTCAAAGGAATGACAGACTGCCAAGTGGCTTCTCAACAGAAACAATCCAGGTCAGAGATAATGAAACATCTTTGAAATGCCAAAAGGAAACAATGGCAAACTAAGAATTCTCTAAGTACTGA
Organism: Paguma larvata; assembly: GCA_030068075.1. Classification (NCBI taxonomy): domain Eukaryota; kingdom Metazoa; phylum Chordata; class Mammalia; order Carnivora; family Viverridae; genus Paguma; species Paguma larvata. The sequence goes on along the minus strand of CM057827.1, from coordinate 43,974,616 downwards.
GAAGACCCTTGGCGATGGAGGAAAATGTTCTAAAATTAGATTGTGGCCACCACACCTGGGCGGCTCAGTCGACTGAGCCTCTCTGACTATGGCTCGGGTCAAGATCTCTTGGTTCATGGCTTCGACCCCCACATCTGGCTCACTGCTGTCAGGGCAGAGCCCGCTTTGGTTCTTCTGTCCCCCTCTCTCTCTCTGCCCCTCCCCCTGCCTCTGCCCCTCTCCCGCACTCTCAAAAATAAACAAACATTAAAAAAATAAATAAAATTAGATGGTGGTAATGGTTGTGGAACTCTGTGAAAACACTAAAAACCACTGAACTGCATACTTTACTTCTTTTTTTTAAAGTTTATTTATTTTGAGAGAGAGAAAGAGAGTACACACGAAAGAGAATCCCAAGCAGCCTAGGCACTGGAAGTGCAGAGCCTGACTGGAGGGTCTATCTCACGAACCGTGCGATCAGGACCTGAGCCGAAATCAAGATCAGGACCTGAGCCGAAATCAAGAATCCGGACGCTTAACCGACGAAGCCACCCAGGAGCCGCTGAACCGTATATTTTAAATGAGCAAATTTTCATGGTGTGTGAATTGTAGCTCAATCAAGCTGTTGTCGTTTTTTTTTTAATGCGGGCCAATAATGACATCTGCAAACACACACTGTAAGAATCTGTCACCCCAGACCTGCATAAAAGGGATACTAAAGAGTATTTCTCAGGTGAAGACATGGTCCCAAACGGAAGACTGGAAGGTGACAAAGAAGTCACTGAAGAGCTATGGGGAAAGGATGACCTTTCTGATAATCAAAGGTGAATAAATGGGGCTGGTAAAAATGAAATGTAACCCCTTTTCCAGAAAAAAATCAATTTCACAGGAAAAGTTACACACACACACACACACACACAGTGACACAAAAACAAATTCCAAGTGCACTGGAGCTCTTCATTTGAAAAGCAAAATCCTAAGATTTCTGCAAGGTGTGATGAGAAACCAGCTTCTTGACTTTGGAACAGAATTACAAATCAGGGGAGAAAAGGCACGGAAACCCCAAAGCAAACTGGGCGAAACATCTGCACAGGCACGTTCCTCCAAAGAGGATACCAAATAAACAGGAAAAGATGTTCTCCCTCATCGGCTGGCAAGAAACTACAATTCAAAACCACATCCCGATACCTCTTCACACTCAGCAGGCTGGCTAAAGTTTCCGACCGCCAGTACCCAGTGCTGGCAAGCATGTGGAGCTCAAGAACCCTCCTACACGTGCGGTTAGACTGTTGGTCAAACCCTTCGGAAACTCGGTGTTATCTGTTCGATTTGAAGACCTGTGTATCTTTTGACCTAGAAATTCCCCTGCTAGGTATACACCCAACAGGCATGAGTGCATCGGAGACATTTAAGAGTATTCGTAGTCGCCGGCAAGGTAGAAAGAATCGAAACGTCCACCAACAGTGGACTGGACAAACTGGTACAGTCGTACAACAGACTCCTACGGATCAGCCAAAAATGGATGAATCTCAACAACTTGAGTGGAGGAACCCAGACACAAAAGAACATGTATTGTATTGTTTCGTTCACGTCGAGTTCACTCAACAAGCAAGACGAAACCACAGACACCACAGGCGGGATGCGATTTGTGCTCAGCAGGTAAAATTACACCGAAAAACGGCAAGGAAGTGATTCTCCCCTACAAGTCGGGGCTGGGTTACCTCTGGAGAAGGAATTCCGGGCTCGTGGGCGCCGGCAGTGTTCGAGTTCTCGGCCTGACACCCAGCACAGCCCCGGCCGGGTGACACATCAGGGAGGGGGCGTTTGGGGTCCTGCGCTCCCCGGGAGAAGTCAGGGAAAGGGGCCGAAGGAGGGGAGCGGGTGAAGGACAAGACCGCCTCGCCCAGGAGCGAGGGGTGGGGGGCGCCCCCGTCGCGGGGGGGCCCGCCCGGGAGAGGAGGCCGAGCGGCCGCGGCCCGGCGCCGCCACACCTGCCCGCCCGGCCCCCCGCCCCCGCCCCCCCCGGCCCCCCAGTGCCCCCCGCCCCCTCCGCACGCCGCCCCCGCCGCCGCCCCCCCGACCCGCCCGCCGTCCTCGACGCCCCCCACGCCGCTCCCGAGGCTGCCCTGCCGCCGCCGTCGCCCGCCCGCCCGACTCACCTCATTGTCGCTGCCAGGGCGGGCGCGCGGGGCCGGGGGGCGCGGCGCGGGGCGTTAGCGGGGGAGCCGGCCCCGGGCGCGGCGGCTCCGCGTCTCGTTGGGCTGCGGGGGGCAGCGGGGGCGCATCTTCTCGGGGCGGGCGTCCGGGCCGCTAGCTGCGGGGACGGGCTGCGGCGGCGGCGCCTGACAGCTGGGCCCCGGCCCCTGCCATCTTGGCGGGCGCGTGCCCGGACCGGCGTGTGCGCGCGCCGCCGGGGGCAGGGCGGGCCGAGGAGGGGAGGGGGCGAGCGCGCGCCCCGCCGAGATTTGGGGCGCCGGCTCTTGCGGGCGCGTGCGGCTCGGGGTCCGCAGAGGGGTAGGCGGGGGTGGGGTGGGGGGAGGGAGACGCGCGCGGCCGAGCTCCGCCGCGAGCCGAGACTGAGGGGGCGTCCCTCCGCCGGCCGAGGGGAGTGCGCGTGCGGTGCGTCCCTCCGCCCCCGGCCGCCGAGGGGGAGAGCGCGCGCCGCGGCCCGAGCTCGACACAAAAGGCGCGGGGCCCCACCGCCCGCGCCTTCAGGAGCGCTAAGCCCGGGGCTGGGAGAGGCGGGGCGGAACTGCAAGGGGCGGGGCGGAGCTGAGAGGGGCGGGGCTTCTTCGGAAGGACGACCAGCGAGGGGCGGGCGGGGCTTCGCAGATCGGGCTGTAGGGGATGGGGCTTCACGGGAAAGACGAGCCGCGGGGGCGGGGTTAGAACGGGGCGGGGGGGGCGACCAGCGAAGGGCGGAGCTTTGAGGGTGAGGTGGAGCCATGGGCGGGGCGGGGCCCTAGGCCGGCACCCGGAGCGCAGAGCCCCTCCCCTCGCGGGGCGCCCCGGACATCAACCGGGGGCGCTTAGTGCGCTGGTGACTGTGCCCGGTGGCCCAAGGATTTCAACTACCCCTGCAGTGCGCCCCACCTGCTCGCGCAGGGATCCGAGGGGCGTCGAGGTCACCCACCACTGAAGCCTCTTTTTGTGAATAGCCAGGTCTGGGACCAGGAGTCCTAGCTTTGGGGTTATATCAGCACCTGGGGGACCTCCCCTAGCCCAACGAGAGCCCCATCAGGCGCCCCCAAACCACAGCCTGTGAAAAATCACATCGGCCGTACAGCACGAAGTAGGTGCTCCAGGTTTTCTCAGTTGTTAAATTCCCATCCTTCGTAAAGGTTAGCGATCCTCATTGCCGGCTGGAAACCTTCGGGGTTCCACTCCCAGTACCCAAGTGGACACAGTTCGTCGTGCTTCCTCCGTATTGCCACTAATGCTCCCCTTCCTGTCTGTCACAGTAACATTAAAATCATAGCTTCTTAAAAACTGAGTCGAAACAGTCTTCGGAGAAGTCTGGCGTTGGGCAGGAGGTCTTTGAAGGGTCGCTACCTTACGCCTGGTCCAGACGGAGGGTCCTTGTGAATTGCGTGGTTTTGCCCAAGGTATCATTCGGAAGTGGTGGAGCCGGTTCCCAAGCCAAAGTTTTTCTGACTCGAAATCCCAGCGCCCATTCGTTCTACTTTGCTGCCGCTGAACCTGCTTCTCCCTGGTTGCAGGTGGGTCTCTAGGTGCTTCTTCCCCTCCCGACCCCTGCCCCGCACCCGCCATCCACTCGTCAGGAGTTCCTTAGTGACTGGTTGTCACATTTTCACTTTCCTTGTGTTTGAGCTGGAGTCTTCAAACTCAAAAAGGCACGTTGGCCCCCTACAGTCCGATTAGCAGGTCCAGAGGGTTTCTGCTCCTTCTAACCTTTTGTGTCCTTTTTTCCAGGTTGGCTCTCTGCTACAGAAGAGACTTGTTAAACAAGTAAAAATTACTAAAATGCACAAGCCCCAGGGCACCTGGAGATACCTCTGCAGAGGCAGCTTGGCCCTTGGCCAGTGTGTATCTGGCTATGAGAGAACACCACCCCTACCGCTAGGGATATTGGCCTGTTTGTTCCCAACTTGGTTTATTGTTTTTTAAGTTTATTGATTCATTGAGGGGAGGAGCAGAGAGAGGCAGAGAGGGAATCCCCAGCAGGATCCACGCTGTCCAAGCAAAGCCTGACTCAACGCTTGTTCTCACAAACCGCAAGATCACGACCTGAACTGAAATCAAGAGTCGGACGCTTCACTGACTGAGCCACCCAGGTGCCCCCAACTTAGTTTATTGACACGTGTGGTCGGCTCCGACCTCCCTGCCACCTTGGAGTCTGATAAGCTCTTACTGTCCTGTAACTGGAGAAGGTTCACTGGGTGGTGTTGACAGTGGATTTACGATAGAACGTTAGCCCCAAAGGTGAGTGGCACACACCCCCTGTCGATCTTTCCTGCTAACTATCAGTATCCTGGGATAATAAAGAAAGGAGGACCAGAGAATATTGGTGCTGGAAGGGACCTGCACATCCTTCTCCCTCAGTAGAGGACGGGAGCGTGGAATGCCAAGAAAGCAAAAGGGGTCCAACAGCATTCAGTGAATTCACGAAACCAGCTGGGTCGGGCTCCTGGTGAGATAGTTCCTTGGATCCAGTGTTTGTTCCTCGGAGGGCTTCATGAGCTGCTGCAAGGGCTGGGGAGGGCGGGTAGGGACCACTCGTGCCCTAAGCTGAGCCCTGCTTCTCCATGAACGGGTGTCGGGCTTACCTACCCGGCACAGGATGCTTGGGAAGGAGAGCTCCAGGTGCTGCAGTGTAGACCTCTCGGAGCCTCCCTTTCTCACCCCACAGGCGGGACTCCTTTATCTTTTGGACACTGCTGAAGAGCATCTCCACGCAGGTTCCCGAAAAGATCCTTCCTCCTCCCCTAGCAGCCTCACCCTTGCCTCTCTTTCCCTCCCCCTAGTTTTTGAAACTTAGCGTGTTTCTCATTTACTTAAAAAAAGCCTTTATTCCTTTAAAAATTTTTTTAAAAATGTTTATTTTGGAGAGAGCACGAGAGAGAGACAGAGCATGAGCGGGAGAGGCAGAGAGAGACACACACACAGAATCCAAAGCAGGCTCCAGGCTCTGAGCTGTCAGCACAGAGCCCGACTCGGGGCTCGAACCCACAGACGGTGAGATCATAACCTGAGCATGTCAGACGCTCAACCGACTGAGCCGCCCAAGCGCCCCAAAAAGCCTTTATTCCTTAAAGGTACATGAATTCATGTATTACATTCTTCTGATAAAAAGGAAATTAACATGATTTTTGACATGTGTGACCCCCCCCCAATGATTTGTTTCTGGAGGTCACCCTTACTTTATGACACCCGATATGTCTGGGTGCAGGACACGTAGCCAGGCTGCCTACCCCATGGGTCAACTTGGAGGCCCTTCTGCACTGGCTTTCCCATTCATGGAGGAGGTAGGAAAGACAGGCTTTCTGCTGTTAGCCCAGGCTGGTCATAGAGCCACGGGCACGTAACGGAGCCAGGAAGTCCTCAAAGGCTCTCCATCTAATCTCCTGTCCAGAGGGAGAAACTGAGGCCGGGAGAAGCCACACAGGTGCGTGGACACATTGCCGGCTGAACACACGTTTCTGCAGACCCCAAGTTGCAGGAGCGCCTACGTTATCCCCTGCTCCCTCCCTGTGTCTTGAAGCTTTTCCAGCCTGGGGTCGCTGTTGAGGAACGAACCCTCTGGACCATCTTCTCTCTCTTTTGGAGTTGCCAAAACAAACCTCACTCACCACAAATAATTGAAAGAAACACAGTTGCTTTAGATGATTCACCAACGAGACCATGTCTGGCTTATATGAACAGCATAAGTAAATTACTAATTCATGCCAGAACCCAAAACGAAGACATGCTTCTTTGAAGAGAAGACGACAGCTGTCTCCGAGAACTTGGGGACCATCTGTGACACTTCATCTCTTCTTGAAAATCCTCATTCACACCATTAACCTTGTTGACCAACTCATTCATCACCAACAGAGTTTTCCTTAAATACGACACAATTCGTTTGCAAGCATTCATTCATCCAAGGTTTATTGAGCACCTATGTGTCTCTGCCTCGCTCGTGCCCAGCGTACTGCCTCTGTCTACCTGGCAAAGCATCTTCAACCCCACCCACATGTCACCTCTCTCCCGGAACCCTCAGCACCCCTCCTCCCCCAGGACCGCAGGCACCGTCCTTCATAGTGCTTTGGGGCATTGGGCCCAGCCCCATCCCACCTTCACCATCCCATATTGACTCCCCCACTAGACCTTGAACTTCACGAGGGCAGCAAGCAAGGTCTTATTCCGCTTTGGCCCCACATTTGTTACAGCACAGAAGCGGGGAGACGCTGCTGACTGTTGGCCCTCATTCAAGCAGTGCCTGGGAGAGGTGGGGGCAAGCCTGTGGGCGTTACATTTTGGACCCCAAAGCTCGATCTGGCAGGAAACAGAAGTTGCTTCTGGCCCGTTTTGCCTTCCTCACACTCAAGGATGGCCTGAGGCTCACAGCTGGAGCTTCTCTTTTGACTCCACCTCTTAGCGCAGCTCAAAAAGCAACTCTCCTTAAGATCTTGTTTCCCAGGCTTTGGAGGCTCAGAAAGGGGCCACTCTTGGGGGAGGGGCACCCTGGAGATGACTCTAGCTTCCCACTGGGATGTCTCAAAGACCTGGACCAACTGAGATGTTTGGCCAGACATATGTGTGTTGCGTGGCTAGAGGGGAGGAACTTGGGTACGCTCCCAGCAGAGGGCAACTTAATGCCACTGTTTGCAATTGGAGAAGAGGTCTGAGGGCCCAGGCTGGAGCAGGCCTGCTTTTTTTGGAGTCAAATCCTGCCGTTCTAGGCTGCCTGAGTGTTCCCACTTAATTAAGTTCGGGAAACTGAGCCAAGTGCATCCCTCAGGCCGCCCTAGCCAGGGACCCTGGAAAGAGATGCTAATAGCTTTCCTGGGAGCCCCAAGGCCTTTGGGAAAGAACGCCACCCAGCCAGGCCTAACCTCCCATCAGGTCCCTTAGAGACCCTGATCTCCAGGCCTTTGCGGGACTGAGGGGGCCTACCCACCAAAGAGCTGGGAGGCCTGGGCCTCCGCGCACAGCATTTTAGGGATTTGGGAAATTCGAAGGCTTTGATCCCCTCACGTGATGTTCTGCCAAGCTGAGCTGTCAGCAGGTGGCATGTCTAGTGGAAGGAATGATAGAGGAGTTGCAAGGAGGGTCCAGAAGGTCTTGCATTAGAGCAACATGAGAACAAAAAGTAATTCTTGGGAATAAAAACATTATTTCAAAATTGAAAAAAAATTAAGGGTAGTGAAAATCAGAAAAGACACTGATCTAGAGCTAGAGTTAGCACACTTTTCCTGCAAAGGACCGGATCACAAATCTTTTTGGCTTTCCGAAGGTCATTCGGTCTTTGTCATAACTATTCCATTTGGCCATGGTAGCTCGAGGGCAGCCAGAGACAATCCATGAATGAATGGATGAATTATGTTCCAATAAAACTTTATTTACCAAAACAGGTGGCAAGCTGGGTGGGTCCTGCAGGTCATAGTTTGCTGACTCAGGCCCTAGAGATCAAACGAAGAAATTACTTCATAAAACAGAGTATGAAAGGGAGAAATGGAAATTATCACTGAAAAAATAAAACACATAAATTGATAGATTCGAGAGGTCTGACTTCTCAATAGTAAGAGTTCCAAAAGGGCTGGAAGGAGGAGAAGTCATAATTGAGGACACAATAGAGTTTCTAAGTCAAAAGAACTCACCAGAACACTGGATGCTTTTTGTCTAATATTGGGAACAATACAAGGTTATCTGTTCTCACCACTGGTTTTCAACATTGTCCTGGAGATAATCAGCCAGGGGGAGAAAAGACATTCCGTTGGAAAGGAAGAAGTAAAACTACCTCTATTTGAAGATGATATGATCTGTGTAGAGCAAATCTTAAGGTAGCCACTAAAAAATTATTAAAACCAAAAACTGAGTCCAGTAAGGTTGCAACGTGCAAGATCAATACCCAAAAAATTAATTGTATTTCTATACACTTGCTATGAACAATTTGAAAATGAAATTAAGAAAACAATTATAACAACATCAAAAAATCAAAATATTTAGGAATAAATTTGAAAAGTATAAGACATATACTGGAAACTATAAAATGTCACTGAAAGAAATTGAAGAAAAACTAAATAAACGGGAAGATATCCCATGTTCATGGATTGGAAGACTTAATATTGAGAAGATGGCAATAGTCCCTGAATTGATCTACAGATTCAGTGCAATCCTTCAAAAATCCTTTTTTTTTTTCCAGAAATTAGCAAGCTGATTCTAAAATTTATTTGGAAGTGCAAAAGACCTAGAACAACCAAAACGATCTTGAAGAAGAACAAAGTTGGAGGATTCATATTACCTGATATCAAAATGTGCAGCAAAGCTACAGTATTCAAATGTGGTACTGGTACATATATGTTACAGCAAAGCTACAATATTCAAATGTGGTACTGGTACATATATGTATGTATATATCCATATATATCCATATATAGAGAGATGGAATAGAATTGAAAGTCCAGAAATACATTTATGTGCAGTTGAATTTTTTTTAATTTATTTTAGTAGGAGAGAGAGTGTGCGTGTGCAGGTAGGGGAGGGTCAGAAGAAGAGAGAGAGAGAGAATCCTAAGCAGGCTCCGTCCTCAGTATGGAGGGTCCCACGACCCTAAGATCATGACCTGAGCCAAAATCATGAGTCATATGCTCAACTGACTGAGCTACCCATGCGCCCCATGTTGGTTTTTTTTTAATGTTTACTTATTTTTGAGAGAGAGAGAGAGAGAGAGAGAGAGAGAGAGAGAGAATGGACAGGGGAGGGCCAGAGAGAGAGGGAGACACAGAATCCAAAGCAGGCTCCGGGCTCTGAGCTGTCAGCACAGAGTTCGACACGGGGCTTGAACCCATGGACTGTGAGATCATGACCTGAGCCGAAGTCAGATGTTTAACTGACTGAACCACCCAGGTGCTCCTGTGCAGTTGATTTTTAGCAAGGGTACAGGGATAATTCAGTGGAGGAATGAAGAGTCTTCAATAAATGTTGCTGGAAAAACTAGAAATCCACAGGCAAACGAATGAAGTTGGACTCTTCACATCATATGCTCCAGTTACCTTAAAATGGTTCATGGTCCTAAATGGAAAAGCCAGAACTATAAAACTCTTAGAAGATAATATATGTGTAAATCTTTATAACTTTGGGTTAGGCAAGGTTTTCCTAGATATGATACCAAAAAAAGTACAAGCAACCAAAGAAAAACCAGATACATCAGATTCCATCGATAATTAAAAACTTTTGCTGCAGATAATACCATCAAAGTGAAAAGACAACCCACAGAATGGGAGAAAATGTAAATATACCTCTGAAGAAGGCCTTGTATCTAGGATATAGAATGAACTTTTTTAAATTTTTAATGTTTATTTATTTTTGGAGAGAAAGACAGAGCACAAGTGGGGGAAGGAGCAGAGAGAGAGGGAGAAACAGAATACGAAGCAGGTTCTGAGCTCTGAGCTGTCAGCACAGAGCCCTATGTGGAGCTCAAACCCACAAACTGTGAGATCACGACCTGAGCTGATGTCAGACACTTAACGGACTGAGCCACCCAGGTGCCCCTAGAATGAACTCTTTCAACTCGATAATATAAATACAAACGAGCCAAGTAAAAAGGGGGCAAAGGATCTGAAGAGCTGTTTCTCCAAGGAAGACCTACAAATGGCCAACAAAGACATGAGAAGATGCTCCACGTCACTAGCCATGAGGGAAATGCAAATCAAAACTGCAATGAGTTACCACTTCACTCCCACTAGAATGGCTATAAATTAAAACATAAAAATAACAAAGGAAAATAAGTAAAGTTGATGATGTGGAGAAATCAGAACCCTCATCCATTCTAGTGGGATCGTAAGTGGTGCAACCACTTTGGAAAACAGATTGGCAGGTCTTCAAACTCTTCAAAATACAGTCACAATAGAACCTGGTCAGTCCACTCCTGGGTGTACACCCAAGAGTAATGAAAACATATGCCCACACAAACTTGTACACAAATCTTCATGGCAATATTATTCATAATAGCCAAAGAGCAGAAACAATCCAAATATCCATCAGTTGAGGAGTGGAGAAACAAGATGTGATCTATCCATACAATAAAATAAAATTTGTCAATAAGAAGCGATGAAGTACTGATTCGTGCTACATCGATGAACCTTGAAAACATTATGCTAAATCAAAGAAACCAGTCACAAAAGGCTACATATTGTGTGATTCCATTTGTAGAAACTGTCCAGAGCAGGTCAATCTGCAGAGGCAGGAGGTAATTAGTGGTTGCCAGGGGTGAGGGACAGGGTGCATATAGGGAATAACTACCTGTTATGGGCTAGACTGTGTTCCCCCAAAATTCCTATGTGGAAACCCCATCTCCCAGTACCCCAGAATGTATTTGGAGATGGGACCTTTAAAGAAGTAATTAAGTTGGGGCACCTGGGTGGCTCAGCTGGTTAAGCGTCTGACTTTGGCTCAGGCCATGATCTCATGGTTTGTGAGTTCAAGGCCCGGATCGGGCTCTCTGCTGTCAGTGCAGAGCTTGCTTTGGCTCCCCTGCTCTCTTTTTCTCTCTCAAAAATAAACGAGCATTAAAAAAAAGGTAATTAAGAGGAGGCTGTTAGTGTGGATCCTAATCCAATTGGACAGATGTCCTTATTTTTTGAATGTTTATTTATTTGGAGAGACAGAGTCAGCAAGAACAAGTGGAGGAGGCGCAGAGAGAAAGGGAGAGAGAGAGTCCTAAGCAGGCTGCACGCTCAGTGGCGAGCCCAATGCAGGGCTCGATCTTACAACCAACTGAGAGATCATGACCTGAGCCAATATCAAGAGTCGGGCACTTAACCAACTGAGCCACCCAGGCGTCCCTGACCAATGTCCTTACAAGGAAAGAATAGGGCGTACAGAGAGACACCAGGGACAGAGGAAAAGCCATGTGAAGACACCTCAAGAAAGTGGCCATCTGCAAACCACGTGGAGAGGCCTCAGGAGAAACCAACCACTGTGTTGGCACTGTTGGATCCTCGGATCGTCCCCCAAAGAGCACGAGACATGTACGCAAAGGCAAGAGGGTTTGAGATTCCAGCACGCTGGGGTCAGCCTCTCCGTAAAATGGTGATGAGAGGAGCAACACAGGCTCCTTTTAAGCACAGTGCCAAGGCGAGGAAACAGGTGTCTCTATTTGGGGGATTGGTCCAAGCTGGTCTGGTGAAGGGTGGAGACTGATTTAATTGGTCCAGGACCTTTCATTCCCCCCTTCACTAGTACCTAATGGGGCCCAATCATGGGTCCCTTGTATAGGCGTAGTCCCCATATCTTTTACTGCCTTGCCAGCTGGAGTGAAAGGAACTTTCAGGGGGTTACAACCGCCCTGCCTGGAACAGGTCCTGTCAGTGCGGTCCTCTCCCTGGATCGGTTTGGGGTCCTGCCAGAGTGCTTCTTGTACCTGGAATAGGGCTTGTCGGGAGGAAAGAAATTTTTGATCATCGAGCTCAGCTAGTAACTCGGCCTTCAGGTTAGGCAACAGAGGTGGAGGCCGAGCATACATAATTTCATAGGAGTACTCTAAAAAGAGCAAAGGGGAGGAGAGAGACCCAGTCACTGCCAGTCTCATGGGTTAATTTAGTTAAGGTCTCCTTAAGAGTCCGATTCATTCTTTCTACCTGCCCTGAACTCTGGGGATGATATATATAACGTGATTTCCAATCTGTCCCCAACATCTTTACCAGTTTCTGGGTAACCTGAGAGATGAAGGCAGGTCCATTATCCGAACCTATTGACACTGGGAGACCGAACCGGGGGGGTGATATCTTGTCCATCATGACCGCCGCCCCTGCATACCTGGTGCCATCCTTAATGAAGCTGCTGCCATCTGTATACCAAGTGGCCTCTGTGTCTGGCAAGGGTTCATCTCTCAGGTCTGGTCTAGTTCCCGTAGGTGGCTCAGAATCTCAGAACAATCATGTCTGGGAGCCTCCAGGTCTGGATCGGGCAATAGAGCAGCCGGGTTTAAGGCACTGCTGGCTGTGAACTGGCCCCGTGGGGGGGTTCAGCAGCAAAGCTTGATAATGCGTCAACCTGGCATTGGTCAGCCATTTATCAGGAGGGCATTTTAAGACTCCTTCTCTGGCGTGGGGGGTGGTCGCTTGGAGCGGCTGTCCCAGAGTCCATTTGTCGGCAGCCTTTACCAGCAAGGCCGTGGCTGCGATGATGCGGAGGCATGGGGGCCGCCCGCTTGCGACCGGGTCAAGTCTTTTGGACAGGTATGCCACCGGCCGCCGCCCTGGCCCCGTGTTTTGGGTAAGGACTCCTTTAGCCACCCCTTGCTTCTCATCCACAAACAGGTGGGACGGTTTGGTGAGGTCTGGCAAGGCCAGGGCCAGGGCCTCCAGGAGGGCTCCAGGAGGGCTCTTTGGACCTGGTGGAACACCCTGTCCACAGGCTCAGTCCAGTCCAACGGGGCATTCCCTCCCCTCGTGGCTTCATAAAGTGGTCTTGCCATTTCAGCAAATCCTGGGACCCATAGCCTACAAAATCCTGCGGACCCCAGGAATTCTCTTACCTCTCGGCGAGCGGCAGGTCGGGGAACGTGTAAGATAGTTTCTTTTCTTGCCCGAGACAGCCATCTCCTTCCCCCTTGAAGTATGTACCCCAGATACGTCCCCTTTTCCTGACAGAGCTGGGCCTTTTCAGCGGACACACGATACCCCAGGGTCCCCGGGGTCTTGAGTAATTCTCCGGTTGCAGCTTCGCAAGCTCCAGCAGTTTCTGCGGCAATCGAGAGGTCATCCACGTACTGTAACAGACTGACATTAGGGTGGGCTCGCCTGTACTCACCCAGGTCCTCGTGGAGGGCCTCATCAAAGATGGTGGGGGAGTTTTTAAAACTCTGGGGAAGCTGTGTCCAGGTTAGCTGTCCATTGAATCTGTTTTCCGGGTCTGTCCACTCAAAGGCAAATATGGGTTGACTGGCAGGGGCAAGAGGTGGACTGAAGAAAGCATCTTTTAAGTCCAATACAATAATTGGCAACAAGGGAATATTCCATGTGGATTGGCAGGGGATCAGAATGCCCAGGTTTCTAAGGTGTCTAATATGGGGGGCAATCCCTTGTTTGGCTTTTTCAGGCATCGGGTATGGTCTTCCCCGGGCGGGAGTGGCATTTATCTTGAGCTGGACAATTATAGGAGGCCGGTGCTTAGCTCACCCGGCTCCTCCCGTTTCCACCCAAGCTTCCGGGATCTCCCTTAGCCAGCAGGGACAACAGTTCACTAGTGCCCCCTATCGACATTTGGGGTTCTTTAAATAACCTGCACTCCTCTTCCAAGACCAAGGTTAAGACATTTATGGCCTCACCGGCGTCATCTGTCACTGAGACTCCAGAGGGGTTGAAGTGAATGTGGGCCCCCACTTTCCTGAGCAAATCCCTCCCCAGTAAGGGGTAGGGGCACTCAGGGATGACCATGAAGGCGTGGGTTACCCGGCCCTTCCCCAGGTCCACTGTTCTTCGGGTAGTCCGTGAATATCGGTTCATCCCCGTGGCTCCCTGCACCCACGATGGTTTGAGAGATTCTGCCTAGAGGTTGTTTCAAAATTGAGTGCTGAGCCCCAGTATCGACCATAAAGTGTATTGGTTTCCCCTCCACGTTTAGGGTTACCCAAGGCTCGGGGAGAGGCTCCGAACCCTGTCCCCTTCGGTCATCCAATTCGCCTAATTCTAAACTTTTTGTTCCATCACCCCGGGGCTCAGGGCACTCGTTCTTCCAGTGGCCCCCTTCCTTACAGTAGGCGCACTGGTCTTTCTGAAGCCTGCGGAGCCGTCCTTTCCCCCTTGGCCATGTCCCCGAGTTCCCGCCTTTTAGTTTCAGGGTCAGCTGATGCTGCCAGCAGTATCCTCGCTAAACCCCGAGTTTGTCTTTCTTCCGGGCTTTCCCGGTTGTTGTAAACCTTCTCAGCCATGACCAAGAGCTCAGCCAGCCTCTTCCCTTCGAATCCTTCCAGCCGCTGCAGCTTCCTGCATATATCAGGGGCCGACTGATTGACGAAGGCCAGACTTACAGCCGACCGATTCTCCGGAGCCTCTGGGTCTAGGGGAGTGTAGGTCAATTATGCCTCCATCAGTCTCTCCAGGAAGGCCCCCGGAGACCCCTCCAGTCCCTGCTTAACCTGACTCACCTTAGACAAATTTGTGGGCCGCCTAGCAGCCGCTCGGAGTCCCCCCCAGTAGAGTCTGGCGGTAGACCTTTAGCCAGCCTCTCCCTACCTTCCTCGGTGTTAAAGTCCCACTCCGGCCGTGTCCGGGGAAATCCTAAGTTGATGAAGTCCGGGTTGGCTGTGGGTCTCCCATCCAGGCCTGGAACCAATTTCCGGGCCTCGGCCGGGATCCTCTCCTGTTCTTCTGTGGTAAAGAGGATTTGTAACAGCTGGTGACAATCGTCCCAGGTGGGCTGATGGGTAAACAAGACAGAATCTAACAAATCGGTTTACCAGGTTTCTCAGAGAATTTGGGGTTTTGTAGCTTCCAGTTATAAAGATCGCTAGTAGTGAAAGGCCATTGGACTAGGTGTTGCCTCCCATCTACATCGGGTGGCCCTATAGCTCGTAGGGGAAGGGCCACCGAGTCCGGTCCCAGCAGCGTAGCCTCCCTACGCCCGCGAGCTCGGGTATGGGGAGGGCTGATTGCGTCACCTGCCATGTTACCCGGAGCTTTTTCCCTCCCTCCTGTGGCTCCTGCTGTTCCCGCCACCTCTGCCGCTCTCCCTCCCCTCCCCCTCCCACTGCACCCTTCCCCCCTCCCTGGGATAGATACGGTGGTGGCGTCAGAATCTCCTCCTCCAAGCTCCCATCTGAGGGAGGCAGGATAGGATGAAGTAGGGCCATGGGGGGAGCGGATGGTTCTGGGCCCTTTTTCGTGGCCAGCTTCTCGGTCTTCGTCGCAACGACTGCTCGAGCTGGGGGCAGGAAAGGCGCCAGCCATTTGGGGCGCCGCTCAACTAGAACTTGCCAAGTCGTAATGTAGGGGACCCGGTCTGGATGGCCTGGACTCCCATATACCTTATTTTTAACCTGATACATGGTGGGGAGGTCAAAAGACCCTTCCCCAGGCCACCCACCCTACATCAAATGTTGGCAACTCATTCCTGCAAAAGATAAAGAGTTTCCCTTTGTGGACTGATAGTCCCAGATGGTCCGCCTGCTTCCGGAAGTCCTTGAAATGGTTTAAGGCAATGGTTAGAGGCGTCGACTCTGCCTGGCCCATGGTAATCCACACACCGATTACAAAGACAACACAGACAACAAAAACAACAATACAACATACTGGCACTGAAACAAAACAAAACACAAAACTTGAAAGTGGAACGACGGCCTATCTCGTTTTCCACGGACTCCATCAGGCAGGAGCGACCTGCTCTGTCCCGCCAGAGTTCCCGAACAATCGAGATCGAGAAAATCGCTGCTCTCCCTGAACCTGAAGTGAGGTCAAGATGTCTCTTGCCTCACCCTGGCTCGGGAGCCACTAGCGCGTCCGCCTGGCTCCCGGGCTTCCGGGACACACAGACGCTACACAAGGACACAGACACTACGAAATAACACAACAAAACACAGAGAGCGCTCGCTTACCAGCCGGCCTGTCCAACGCTCAACGCAGTCAGGGTCTTTGAGGGCGAGATTCCCGGCCCAGGCACCAAATGTTGGGTCCTCGGATCGTCCCCCAAAGAGCACGAGACACGTACGCAAAGGCAAGAGCGTTTATTGAGATTCCAGCCTGCTGGGTCAGCCACTCCGTACAATGGCGACGACGAGAGGAGCGCGCAGGCTCCTTTTAAGCACATTTCCAAGGCGCGGAAACAGGTGTCTCTATTTGGTGGGGAGGGGGGGTACGGGTGCTCTAAGGATTGGCCCACGCTGGTCTGCTGAGGGGCGGAGCCTGATTGATGATTGGCCCACGCTGGTCTGGTGAGGGGCGGAGCCTGATTAATTGCTCCAGGACCTTTCAGGCACCTGGGTCTTGGACTTTTCTTTTTAATTTTTTAAAATATTTATTTTTGAGAGAGAGAGAGAGAGAGAGCACAAGCAGGGGAGGGGCAGAGAGAGGGAGACACAGAATCCGAAGCAGCTCCAGGCTCTGAGCTGTCAGCACAGAGCCCGATGTGGGGCTTGAACCCACGAACCGCGAGATCATGACCTGAGCCGAAGTCAGACTTTTAACTGACTAAGCCACCCAGGTGCCCCTTGGGCTTCTAGCCCCCAGAACTGTGAGGAAAAAAATGTCTGTTGTTTAAGTCACCCAGTCCGTGATGGGTTGCTATGGCAGCCCTGGAAAATGAATAGCTGCCAGAGAGTCTGGGGTTTTTTGGGGTGATGAAGATATTCTGACATTACATAGTGGTGATGTCGGCTGCACGGCCCTGCGAATATACTAAAAACCACCGAATAGCATTCCGTAAGCGGGTGAGTTGCATGCAACGTGAATTCTCTCTCGATAAAGCTGCTTGAAGAACGAGAGCTCACCAGGTGTTTGGGAGGATTAGTGTAGAAAGACACACATTTAGACACAGTCTGGTAGAAATGCCTGGTTTTCTCTCCCACGCGGATGGGATCCTTAGCCAGAAAGGATTGTGGGCCTGCCGCTCTGTGTTCTCAGCGATCTGCATGCGTCTAGTTTCAAATTGCAGATAAGCAGCCCACTAGCCGGTCTGGGTCTCTCTTCACACGGCGTGTCCGCTTCCTGTCGCTGCCATACAGATGAGCCAAGCTCGCTGGCTTCAGACAGCGCGCACGTGTCCCCCACAGTTCTGGAGGTGAGGAGTCGGCCGCGGGTCTCACCAGGCTGAAATCTGGGGGGCAGCGGGGCTGTGCTCCCGGGAAGAATCTCTTCCTTGCCTTTTCCAGCTTCTAGAGGTTTCCCGTGTCCCGTGGCTGGTGGCCCCTCGGGAAGGGCCATCTGCAAAGCCAGCGGCAAGTATGGGTCAAGTACGGGTCAAGGCTTTCTCGCTTTGCACTCATGTCTCCCTCACCCCCTCTTTTCCCTCCCTGTGCTCTAGTTAGGGACCCTTGAGAATATATCAGGCACACCTGGATAATCCGGGGGAGCTTCCTGTTTGAAAGCCAGCTGATTAGCAACCTTAATTCTCCTCTGGCATGGAGCCTGTGTCCTCATGGGTCCCGGAGATCAGGACTGGACATCCGAGGGCAGCGTGGGTGGCTGCATTCTGCACGTAGGCTATCTGTCTCCCCCCCACCCCCCAGAGGCTGAAAGGAGTTTCTTATTATCCTTGGAGTTCAGAAATTTCACCAGAGTGCAAGAAAACCCTAAAGAACCATATTTATATATATATATAAAATATATATAAAATACAAATTTAGCTTGGAAGTGTGAAAATACTCTCTTAGGTAACTTTTAGCTGAAAGAAGAAATCAGTATGAAAACTACAAATTAAGAGAGCCCTGGGTGGTGCAGTTGGTGGAGCATCTGACTTCGGCTCAGGTCGTAATCTCGAGGTTCGTGAGTTCAAGCCCTACGTCGGGCTCTGTGCTGACAGCTTGGAGCCTGGAGCCTGCTTCGGATTCTGTGTCTCCTTCTCTCTGCCCCTGCCCTGCTCTCTCTCTCTCTCTCTCTCTCTCAAAAATAAACATTTAAAAAATTTTTAATAAAAAACAAAACTACAAATTAATTTTAAAAATTAATGGGGGTGCCTGGGTGGCTCAGTCGGTTAAGCGGCCGAGCTCGGCTCAGGTCATGATCTTGCGGTCTGTGAGTTCGAGCCCTGCATCGGGCTCTCTGCTGACAGCTCGGAGCCTGGAGCCTGCTTCAGATTCTGTGTCTGCCTCTCTCTCTGCCCTTCTCCTGCTCACGCTCTGTCTCTATGTCTCAAAGATAAATAAACGTTAAAAAAATTAATGAAAAGGAGAAAACATCACAGCAGCCCCTCTGGGACCCAGCGGTAGCATGCCTTACATGTTTCTGTTATACAACAGAGGATACATACGTGACACATTCAGCTTAAAACCTAACAAAATAAAAAAAGAGAAAGTATGAGGCAGGAATTAATCAAGATGAAAGTTGAAGATAACGAATTAGAAAACAAAAATGCTTGAGAAGTGAAATTAAAATCCACTTCTTCAAAAGGAAACGAGATGGAAAATCCACAGAGACGAGGAGGTAACAGACAAGAAAACAGAAGGCACAGAGCGCTAGGAGTGAGACCGGGTTTATAATCGAAGGGGCGAACAAGCATACAATCGTTGTGTCGCTTTGTAGTGTATGTAACTGTTGCTTACTACGTTGTACCCCGGGCGCTAATATAACATTGAATGCCAACTACACTGCCATAAAAAAATATCTACAAGAGAGAAAGCGATCACAGTCGTATTGCAATAAATTTGAGGATCTACGCAAAACGGATGATTTTCTCCAGCCACAAATCGGGAGGAATGCTGGTAACGGGAGAACCTAAGCGGGACTGAACGCAGAAACCACTCGGTGGCGGGGGCACCCAGATGGGGGGCGCCAGCCGTTTCCGGGACCTCCTCGGGGCTTCGTTCTGCACGGTGACTGTGCTGAGCCGGCTCCCGGCGGAGGTGACGCCGCAAGTGGAGAGTCTTCCCCGACAGGGCTGGCCGCGGGGCAGGTGCTCCGCCACCACTCCCTGGGTGGCCCTCGCGGGGCCTGGGTGTCCTCCGTCCTCCGGAGTTGGGCTCTAGCGGGTGGCCTTTGGAGCCCCACGTAGCAGCTGGGGGTGGTGGGGGCCGGGTGGGGTGGAGAGGTGCGTGACGTGTGTAGGGGGGTGGGGCAGGAGGGGGGCAGGAACACAGCATGAGTGTTTCTGGTCACCCCACCCTCTAACTGCTTCAGCCAAAGCGGCTGCGTTCTTTAGTGTGTTATTGAGTGGATTTTCTTGGAAGATGTCATCTGAGCAAAGCCGCGGCGGGGGAAGTGTGAAAGCCAGGTGACCCCCAGGCTGCTTTCGGCTCTGATCCTTTCTTGGCGGTCACCTGCTTCGATAACCACCGGGCCTCCTAGCATTGTAAAGACGCTCACCATTTAGTCCCCAAACCGAGATGGGAGTGAGTGCGTGTGTGTACACACATGTGTTTTTTCCTTATTAAAAAAAAAAAAACAAAAAAAAAACCACTGCTTGAGGCGCCTGGGGGCTCAGCAGTTAAGCGTCCGACTTCGGCTCAGGTCATGATCTCACAGCTCATGGGTTCAAGCCCCGCATCGGGCTCTGTGCTGACAGCTCAGAGCCTGGAGCCTGCTTCCGATTCTGTGTCTCCTTCTCTCTCTCTGCCCTTCCCCTGCTCACGCTCTGCCTCTCTCTCAAAAATAAATAAAACATTATAGTATTTAAAAAAAATCTCGGCTTAATTTGGAACTTAATTTAAACTGGCTTCTCCCAAATGACCGAGAGCTAGGCTGGCGTGCAGGGGCTTGAATGGGCTGCCAGGCGGGTAGACGGTTTCCGCGCACGCACCCTGCTTTCTCCTCTGAGCATGGCGCGGTTTACAGGTTCAGGTAAAAATAGCTTGGTAGGGCTCTTGCCAGGAAGACATTTAGAAACGGAAAGAGGATTCGTTTGCTAAAAAAGAGAAAGCCTCTCGAATTGCTGCCATGATTTGGGAATTCACTGTTGCAAAACGTAGCAGGGGTCATGGAGATGTTTCTGCCCTCAGCTCCAGTAACTGCGTTGCTGGGATTTTTGCCCCGGAGAAGCGAGTCTAACTACAAGAAAGGCTCCGCGGACCAGCTGTTCTCCATGGTGTCATTTGCCGCCGTGAACCGCTGGAAGCAGGAGAAGGTAGTCGGGCAAAGGTTAAGGGCAAGGGCTTACGAACCTAATTCGAGCTCTCCCCTTGCCGCCCATGGCTCCATTTGCTCGCTCACCCACCTAACTCTGGCCGATACCCTGTCGGTAGCAGGCCCTGCGCTAAGAAAGAAAGACGAGGGTCCACAGTGCTGAGTGCTTCTGCCTTGGGGACCTTACAGCGTAAAGGCTACGGGCAGTAAAGTCTGCTCACAGCTCAGTGTGTTAGGGAAGGATCCGAACCCACACTGGGCATTCCGGGAAGGCTTCCTGGAAGAAGTGACTTGTGTGCTGAGTTATGACAGTTAAGGTGCTCGGGCAAGAAAACGAGAGAAGGAGCACGGGGGCAGCGAGGCTGTATGGGGACCAGGTGGCGCTGTGGTGGAGGGGACAGAGAGAAGCTTGGCCGTGGAAACAGACGGTGTTGCAGAGGAATGGGGAAACCAGGGAACAGACCCTGTGCACGATGTGAGGAGCGTTTTCTCACTTGAAGCAAGAGAGAGACGGTTTAGGAAAGCCACTTCGCTGCCTCGCGGAGCAAGGCGGGCGTGGCTGCGGGTGGGCCACCGGGGATGCCCGGGCCCAGCAGGGCAGGCGGGGGTGAGATGGGGACACAGGCGAAGGCTCCTTGTCTCAGAGAGAGGGGCAGCGTGGGGCAGCGGTGGGGTGTGAACTCTGAAACCCGACTGCATGGGTTCCAATCCCAGCTTCCTTGCTGTGTAGCCTTTAGGAAGCTAACTACCCTCTCTGTGTTTTAGTTTCCTCTTTGTGGAAGGAGGATCCCCGTGTCAGGACTGTTGGGAGCACGGCAGGGGGTCGCCACGTGTGAGGCGCGTCCGGCGGGGACCGGCGTGGGGTCTCTAAGTGAGGCTGCAGATCTGGGCAGTGAGTCGGGGAAAGGAGTCGGGAGGGATGCCCATGTGGCTGGCTTGGGCAGTTGGGAGGTTGGGGTCCTGGGTTCGGGGAAGGAAGTGAATGAGTTTGGCCTGGGACATGAGATCGAGGGTGAGCCGATGGACAGACGGTTGGAGCGAAGGAAGCTGAATCAGCGGTGTGGATCTGAGCCTTATCAGGGCCGGAGATGTGGCAGGTCCAGGGAGCTGACGAGGTGGCCCTGGGACAGAGTGGCACCAGCAGGGGGGGACGGGCCGGGAGGGATGTCTTTCCAGTGGGAGAGATTTGAGCCTGCGTAAAGGCCGACAGGAGGAGGGGGTCTGCAGAGAGCGTGTGGGGGACAGGTGTCCTCAGCAAGCGTGGCCTCGTTTTTTCTTGTCTTCATCATCACCGCCATCAGTGTGGGAGGACGGGGCGGTCATGGCAGCCTGTTACACAACCAATGGGAATTATTTATAACGAGCCTGTGATGACACCGGAAATGCTTTTGAAAGTGCAAGAAAAAAGCAACAGAAAGCGTTGTATGTGCGCTATATTAACTACGGAACCACATCCAAAAATGTACGCGTAGAAAAAAACACGGGGAGGAGATGTGCTAAGAAATAATACTGCTCCTTCTAGGCGGTAGGGATATGGCAGGGATCCTGAATTTGCCATAGTGAGAATATCTTATCATTTAAAAGTACAGTAAACTTCAGGTGTTTTTAAAGTTTTATTTATTTTGCAAGAGAGGGAGAGCCAGCCAGCATGCACGTGGGCGGGGGAGGAGCAGAGAGAGAGCGCAAGAGAGAATCCCAAGCAGGCTCCTTGCTGTCAGCACAGAGCCCGACACGGGACTCGATCCCACGAACGATGAGATCGTGACCTGAGCTGAAATCAAGAGTTGGATGCTCAACCTGCTGAGCCATCCAGGTGCCCCTAAGCTTCATTTTATAAAAAGAAACAAACTAGGGCAGCCAAGGACTGTCCCTGCCAAGGTCGCAGTGATCTTGGGCAAATCCCTGTTTAATGAGAGCCTTGGTTTCTATGTCTATAGAAAAAGGGGCTGAAGAAAACAGTGTTTCTTCTCCCAGGTGTGCTTCCGGGAGCTCTGCCTTGCAGACAGCCTCCCCTAGATGGCCACAAGGCTTGGGTCCTTGTGCTATCACTCAATTCTCGGCTCAAAGACCACTTTACTGAGTGCTCAGGCTCAAGTAGCCTCCATCGCCACTGACTCCTCCCTGCCTACCTCTAGCTGTCTTGCTTCATGAGAGCGAGAGCTGTGGTATCATGTTGTATCCCTAGTCCTAAGATGGTGCCTGGCTTATTGTAGGGGGTGGTGCTTACTGGATGGATGAGTAGATGGATGGATGGATGGATGGATGAGTGGATGGTTGGGTGGATGGGTGGGTGGGTGGATGGATGGGTGGATGGCAGATAGATGGATGAGTGGATGGATGGATAGATGGGTGGGTGGATGGGTGGATGGGTGGATGGATGGATGGATGAGTGGATGGTTGTGTGGATGGGTGGGTGGGTGGATGGATGGGTGGATGGGTGAATGGATGGGTGGATGGATGGATGAGTGGGTGGATGAGTGGATGGTTGGGTGGATGGGTGGGTGGGTGGATGGCAGATGGATGGATGAGTGGATGGATGGATAGATAGGTGGGTGGATGGGTGGATGGGTGGGTGGATGGATGGATGGGTGGGTGGGTGGATGGCAGATGGATGGATGAGTGGATGGATGGATAGATAGGTGGGTGGATGGGTGGATGGGTGGGTGGATGGATGGATGGATGGATGAGTGGATGGTTGTGTGGATGAGTGGGTGGGTGGATGGATGGGTGGATGGGTGAATGGATGGGTGGATGGATAGATGGGTGGGTGGATGGGTGGATGGGTGGATGGGTGGATGGGTGAATGGATGGGTGGATGGATGGATGGGTGGGTGGATGAGTGGATGGGTGGATGGGTGGGAGAGTGGATGGATGGATGTTTGGGCGGATGGGTGGATGGATGGATGGGTGGGTTGATTGATGGATGGGTGGGAAGGTGGATGGATGGATGGACACAGTGGCCCCTCTGGACTCACCAATCCACATTAATGTATTAAAAACTTTGAGAAGATCCATGTTAAAAGCCCCAACGCAGGGTCTCTTAACACCTTGTGAAATCAGTGTTTCAGGGAACACACTTTAGGAAATACTCCCACGAGATGACCCCCAAGTTCCCTGCAGTACCGCCATTGCACGAGGAACCCCTGCGGTGGGGTTCAGCCAGAGTACCTCCAGGGAGGTAAGAGAGTCCTGGCTGCTTGGCTGCCCTCCTGGACTTTAGATACCCCCATCCTGCTGTGCTGAGCATTGTGGGTCCTCTCCAGCCCCTGCTCCTGGCTGATGCCTGAGCCTGGGAGTAGGTCTCATTCTGGGAAGAAGATGCAGGAACGACCATGTCAGAATAAGGGAAAAGCCTTTTCCTGCAGTGTCCGAGTTTCTGAAAATCCTTTCGCATCTGGCTGATGCCGCAGGCCTGCCACTATCGAAGGTGGGACGCAGTTGCTACCTCCATGGTGGCTGCGGGAGGGGGAGGGAGGGAGGACGGTTTGGTATCTGGTTTGCCTTTCACTTCTTTGTTATATTAAGCTTCTGTATGACTAACCTTCTCCCACAGTGTTTCCCAAGACGGTGTGCCACGGAACATTGGTCCAGGGCCAATAATCAGCGTCATGGGGGCAAAAGCGCCCAACGCTCCAAGCAGGCAACACCAGTGTAAACAGGCTTATTATAAAGTTGCCGATGCGTTAAACAGGCAACCTGTGCTTGAATCTCTACTTACTACACACCGTACGTAGTATGTGGCACTTTCTAAAGTCATTCGGAAACCCTGTATGAGCGGCTTCTTGGATGGCGCTCTGCAGAGCGTGGGTCTGAGGACGCCGGCGTGGAACATAGCTCGGGAGACCGGGGAGTGTCGCCCTTCGCTCTGCCACCAGCTAGCTGGGTGGCCTCAGGCAAGCGCCTGTACCTTTTTAATTCTCTGTCTCCTCCTCTTCAGAGAGAGGCCAGAGTGATCCTACCTGTCCCGGAGCAGCTGCGCGATGCGTTTTGGCCACGAAGCAAGACCGCTGCTGGCGCCGCAGCCGAGGGTAAAGACCGGGCAGGGTCTGGCGGAGCCGTGCGTGTGTGTGCCCCAGAAAGCCAGCGTCCCACCCCCAGGCGGCGGTGCCAAGCTCTTGCTCATATGCACAAAGAAGCTGCAAGGATGTTCACGGCAGCGGTGTGACGAGGTGTCGTGTCACAAGGCGTCGAAGTGACATTTCAGTAGAGGAGCCAAGATCTAACGGATGCCGCCGACCCAAGGTGCTGCTAGACCAGGGGCAGAATTTACCAAGGAGGTTCCCGAGAGACCTCCGAGCTCCCTTACCTGTGTTCTGGATGTGAAGCCCCGGGAATTAGAATTTTGAAGAAGTATTTGTAAGGGGGATTTCTTACGGGTCAAGTTGAGCTGTCGGTTCCAGACCCCTTTCTCCCAAGAGGGCGGGGTGGGGTCGCTCCCCTCTCACGCCAAGACCCTGGAGCCCTCGGCCTGCGTCCCCGGCCGTCGGTGGACTGAGGGCTGAAAATCTAAAGGCAGGAGGTGGCTCTCGCCCAGAAGCCCAGAGAAGCCTGCGAGTGGGAGGAAGTAACCGCCCCCTACTGGCGTCAGAGACACCCGGTGGTGTCATCTTGGATCCCGTCCACAGGGCTACCGAACAGAACAAACACCTTTACCCAGGTGAGGGGGACCACGGTGACACCACCCGCAGTGTTGGGGCTCCCGGCTTCCTAGCCACAGAAGCGTTTTCCTTTCCCCTTCCCCACACCCCATGCTCGCCAGGGGAACGAGGTCAGAACCCGGTTCCGCAAGCAAGCGGGAGGCCGAGAAGCCGGCTGTTTTCTTTTCTGCCACGAGGTGGCGCACCCGCAGCCAGCGGCGGCCCCGGGGAGGGGAGGGGAGGCGGGCTTTCGTTTAAACCTAGTGTTGAGGATTGCCTTTTCCGTCTTCATTTTATGGCCGCCCCGGCACCTACTTTGCTCTGGGCCCGGAGAACCAAATTTGTTGCCAACTCATCCACATTATGAGCTCAGGCAAATTCTGTGTTCTCGAGCCCTCGACTTCACCCCTCCCTTAGGCTTCCTGAGTGCAGGGTGCTCCTGTGACCAGAGAGAGCAGGGAAGTGTGTATGCCGCTCCCGGGTTCCCAGCCCCATGGTGGCAGGGGCTTGTGTCCCATTCTTGAGGCGCCCGGAAGAGAGTGGAGGATGGGACAGCTGGGACCCTCGGGGAGGGTGGTTTCTGAGCGGCTTGCTCCCCGCGTCCCTGCTGGTCTGGGTCTCACCTGCCAGCCCAGGTGGGAAGGCCCCAGAAGGGGAGTTTCCCCTGGGGGCCAGGGGCAGAAGTGGGTTCTGGAGAAGGGTCCGGAGCTAAGCTGCACGTGTGTGCTTGAGCCCCACCGCCAGGCTTGGAGGTGGGCTGTCTGTCCTGTGGTCAGTACGGTTGTACGGTGGCCCCAGGAGGTGCCTGGCATTGAGACACGGCTGGCTTGACAACTGGAGACATTTGAATATGGGCCGGGTACCGGACCACAAGGCATCACTGTTCCGTTGGTCAGCTGTGCTGGCGTCCCGGTGGTTACAGAACGGAAGCCGTTCTCCTCCAAGCGGCAGGCTCGAGCATTTACAGGCGAATGACGCGCTGGCTTGGACCCGCTCTGAAAACACTCCTGTCCTCCCTGCCCCCAAAAGTAGGGGACACGGAGGAAACAAGACTCTCTGAATGTCAGCAACTTTTGAAGCTCGGTGGGAGGCTCTCTCTACTTTTGTGTATGTTTGACGTTTTCCGTAACGTTAAAAGAAAGTGATACCACCGTGTCCACAGGAAGAACGGGGCATCAATTTCTACCTTGTAATAAGTACGTGTTTCTTGCTCGTTTTCCCCAAAAAGCTGCCTCTCGGGTTGTGCAATTAGATGGACCCCCTTCGAGGAGGCCAGAGGGGCTCAAACGTGGCTTCTATGTGCTCCTCTGCCTCAAAGATCACGGGATGGCGGTCTGTTCCCAGGTCGCAGAAAAAAATCATTAATGGGTGGAACGTGTAACTTTTGGGTGGTGGCAGTAGTCACTCAGCAAAGTTGGGGGGTTGGGAAGATGCCTGAGTGGGCCCTTGAGCGAGCCGCCCCTCTCCTGGCTTTCCATGAGGTGCTCCCCTGCCCGCCGTGGGATTCCCAGCGCCCCTGGCTGGGTCAGAGGCCGTCTCTTCGCCGGGCTGGCCCAGCTCCCTGCGATCTCAGCCACGGAGGTCTTCCGTGAAGAGCCCCGCGGTGGCCCCTGCTGCTGGATTTCTGCTCAGAGCCCGCTGGCCAAACCCCTACTTCTGCACTTGGCACTTGGATGTCACAGAGGCCCCTCGCCTCGCCGCATCCGTCCCAGCACCGACTCATGGCCCTCTTCCCAACTTGCAGTGTTCTCTGCGTCTCGGCCAAGGGCATGGCCATCTGACCACAGAAGAGTCGGGGAGCGCGCCCCTTTGCCTGCTGACATCCCCCCGAAACGTCCCTCGGACAATCCCTTCGCTCCTCCCCTTCCGCCGCTGGCAGCCTGGCCCAGGCTGTCAGCACCTCACCGAGATTAGGGCGACGGCCCGTCGGCTGTCACCCTCCGCAGCCACGCCGAGCTGATGGGCCGCGGGCCGCTGGGAGGAAGAGGCCTGGCAGCCTCCCCTGCTTCTGGGGCCTCTCATCCCAGCAAGGTCTT
The DNA here is from genome assembly GCA_030068075.1 of Paguma larvata. NCBI lineage: Eukaryota > Metazoa > Chordata > Mammalia > Carnivora > Viverridae > Paguma > Paguma larvata. Next base: position 43,948,030 of record CM057827.1, on the reverse strand, counting down.
GGGGGGTCCGGGCCTTGTTTGCCGGACAGGGAACGGTGGTACTCGGCCACTGCTGGCTCTTCTGATGAGGGACCCAGGGCGTACTGAATGCCTGCCAGGCCTCAGGCTGCGCTGTTGAGGGAATTCCGCTAAATGTAGACATATATGAAGGTGACGGTAATAGCGGATGTGAATATCCTTTTCCCATGACGGAGCCCGGAGAACCGTGGAAGTAAACGGAAATAAAAGCAGATCTCACAACTTACAAGGTCAGTAACGGGTCCCTCTCTCCTTCCCTGAGCTGGTCGTTCCCTTCGTCCTGAACGTAAAGATCACTGTCTTTGCCAGTATTACATAACCAAGTAAACGAACAACTAGGTATGGTAAGCAAGCTGAATTTTTAAAAAGGTTTTATTTATTTTAGTAATCTCTACCCCCGACGTGGGGCTCGAACTCACGGCCCCGAGATCAAGGGGCGTGAGCTCCTCTGACCGAGCCAGCCTGGCGACCCCGAGCTGAATTCTTTAAGGTCGTCTAATCTGATGACGGCTTTCACACCAGATGCAAACTACAGTGTCATTTGCAAGCGACCCGGGTGAGGGAAAGAAATATGTATGTGAAACAGAATATAGTGTGAATCGTATCTAATTTTAAATATTTTAATTTATATAGTTTCGTGATTATAGGTCAATAAGAAATCCTTTTCAGATTTAATTTCAGTATAGAATATATTTGATAAGGATACATACAAACAGAGTCATCTTTGATACGCGCTGTTTCTCTGGTGCCCTGCACGTCCGTGGCAGGTGGGACGTGTGATAAAAATGCTCCCAGGTGTTGTGCTTAATCCGCCACTCTCAACAACCAGCACCGCAGAGTTCAGATAATCCCACTCATTTCCTTGCCTAGAACAAGTAGAAAGCTTAGCGTTCGTTTTTAAGTCTGTTTATTACTCTTCTATTTTAAAATCTGAGATACATTCCCCAATGTAAACAATAAATTTCAATCTGTCACACAGTCAAAATGGGTAAGGCCTTCCTGACAAATGTATGCCGCCTGGGTTTTACTCGTCGGAACGCAATCTTATTTTGTAGTGAAATGAGCCATCCGTGCACAAGAGACAGGAAAAGAAGCTGCCCTTCGTACCTGGTGGAACCTTCCAGAACCTTCCAGAACCTCTCCCCGCTGCGGGTTTTTTGTACACTCAAGAGATATCGTTTTGACTTGGTCTACTTGGTCTTAAAATACAAATATACAAGGTCCGTAAGCATAAAATAGTAAAGCCTAGCCTTCTGTACTTATTATGAATTGCTACAATCCTATACAAGTACAATACCGTATCATGCCGATTACTATACAGAGGAAGGTGGCTCAGTGTCGTCGCCACTCTTCGGGCCACGGGACCGGGGAACAGAACGGTGGTACGCGGCTGACCGCATCTGGTCAGGCAGCCAGTGTAACCGAAACCCTGCGACGCCTCCATACCCCGCCGGAAGTATTTCATTGATCTCGAGCACGAGCTGCTCGACACACGAAGGATACGCCCCCTTTCTCATCAGCCTCCCGGAGGCAGGGCTGGACGAACCCTTAGAACGTGTAACCCAGAGAGTCCTATTTGCATTTCCCGATTCAGCTGTGTGAATCAGTGATCCGCTCTCTTCCTCACTCGGTTATCCTTTCGGGATCAATTAGTCAATAGCCATCATGATTCGGTGCCTCGTTCTTTTCATAAATATTCGACTTAGCGAGCTGGGTGGTGAAATAGGAAAGCCCATGTACAATACTTGAAAAGGCATTCTGTGGCCATGTTTGACGGGTTCATAGAAAAGTTACGAAGGATGTGCCGGTCACTTCTGTCGATGTCGCCGTAACGTAAACCTTGGCATCTTTTTTTACGTTAAACGTGCACTGTTTCGGATGCTGTACAGCAGAGGAGAACCGGGAACCGCTGACCCGGTGTGACGCTCGCTGGTGCGCTAAGCTAAGGGGACTGGTAGAGGGAGTGGGTTTCCTGAGGTTTGTCGGAACTTCGCAAACAAAACAGCAACCACAGCGGCGGAGGGGAGAACGAACCCAAGCCCGCCCCCGCCCCGCTCCCCGCGGTTCTTGCCGGGACTAAATGACCCGCCACTGCATGATGCTCGTGTCCTTGCCGCCCGTGGATATGAGGTGGCTGTCGCCGCAGAGGAAGTCGACGTTGGTGACATGGCTGCTGTGTCCACTGTACACGTGGCTGGGAGCCTGGGGAAGAAGGACACAGAAAGAGCTGAGCACAGGGCGCCCCGTGTGCCGTCGGAAGGTGCTAGAATTCTACACTCATTCTTCCCTCACTCAGCAGCTCCCACCTGTGCCCCTGCTTTGTGCAGGGGCACAGGAGGGACATGGAGACGGATGACACAGAGGCCCTCCCTGTACACCGAGAATCTGGCCCGGCTGGGGGACCAGATGACTGGTCCGGGCTGGGACGTGGTCAGTACCGGAGGGCTGTACTGGGCTTGGGGCCAGCCCGAGGGAGGGCGCCACCAGGGGCCGCGGGATGAGGGTGAAGGCCGGAGGATGCCCGGTCCGGGGAGGACGAGGAAGCGGGTTCTAGGCACTCCGGCGGGGCGGGAGCAGCGGGAGCCTGGGGAGGGGAGAGGTGCGAGGCCCACGAAGGAAGCCACCGAGGTGGACAAGACGGCTTGAAGGGTTTTGTGGGTGCGGTTCTCCCCGGAGAGCGGCGGGCGGCCCGGAAGAGCTCCAGGACGGTGAGATGACAGGGTCTCGACTGGCGGGTTCGCTCACGGGGCCCTTCTGTCAATTGCCGGGCAGTGGGCCAGGCCAGGAGGCGCCCCGGGCAGGGCCGGCGCAGCCCTTACCCTGAACTGTGAGCAGGGGTAGGAGAAGAGGTGCACTTTGCCGAAGTCGTCGCCGGTGGACAGGAGCTTTCTCTCGTGGGCCCGACAGACGGCGTTGATGTCGGTTCCGTCCGAGCCTTCCGGCCACACTCCTGGAATGGAGAGCACAGACAGAGCACCGAAAACTCCGGCGACACGAGGCCGCGCTGCACGGGGACCGCCGCCGAGCTCTCGGGAAGATGAGCTCGCCGAAAGCGCCTGGTTTTCGATGCCAGGGCCGAAAGAGTGCTTTGTCTCGGCTCCTAGCTGGTCGGCAGTCGTCCCACGGCAGGCCTCTCCCAGGTCACCCTCCAATGCGGAGTCAGTTCCACCGCAGGGGAGCGGCCGCGCGGGCTTTCCGGGGCACCGCATCTTTCGGGGGCCCCTTCTCGACTCTACAGCAGAGCGTGCCAGAGCGTGGTGTTGGACCCAGTGCCTTTCCTTTATTCCTCAAGCATCTGAGAGGCCGCCGACTCGCCCTCAGCCTGCAGTTTCCTAACTTTTCTTTTTTGGGGGGTAACTCTTTATATGTCACGGTCTCTCCAAGGGACTTTTTAAGCCTGTGTGTGCCTTGGTGTCAGCTCTCTGTGGCTGCTCTTTGCCTGGTGGCATCTGGCAGGTGCCGCGTCTGCTTGCCGTGGGCCTGGAGCCCGGTCCGGGGGGCGGGGGGGAGCAGTGTCTCCCGATCACCTGTTCCGGGAAACGCCTTTGGTCCCAATGACTTTGGATAGGAGACAGCTGGATGGACGCCCGCTTCTCGACAGGCAGACGGAGGGTAAACCCCGGGGGCCCAGGCATTTACACCAGATGACAAAATGCCAGCTCTGAAGAGATCTGTGCAATTCTGATCAACTTAGTGACTGGCGGTCTTCCGTGAAGAGATGATAAATGCTGTCTTTTCGTTTTGATTCTACTAAACGGTGGTAATTTATTTGAGATCATTTATAAATACATTCCGATCTGAACTTTAGAGGAAGTAGGAATTTAGTTAAAGAACCAAGACAATAATTCTAACGAATGATAGAGAAATAGATGGAGCGCCGCCTGGCTCGTCTCTGCAGGAAGTCTGGCACAACCTCGTACGAGAAGATTCTAGAGCGTTATGTCTGGACTAATTTCGTGCAATAGAGGAAGGTTAAACCCCACGTCCCCGGTCCTCGCCTGGCCCTTCACCCCCCAGGAGTCGCAGGGCGGGTGTCCCTGCAGGGTTCACGTGGCAGCAGGGGGGTCTGACGGAAGTGGGGGCCATGGGAGTTCACGACTATTAGAGAAATACTCCGAAAATGGAGACATCTTCCACTTTCTGCACGAAAGCTCCAGAAAACTTACCGAAGACGTGGAAGCCCAGAGTGCAGGTGTACGTAGCCCACTCGATGTCCCTCGTGGCTTCCACACTTACGACTTGCTTACAAGCCGAGGGAACCCCTGGGAAAAGCAAATCCGAGTCTGATGCCACCTGAGCCCCAGGCCCCTCTCCTCCCCTGGCCAGGCTGGGCCTGCAGCCGGGCCCCGTCCGCTACAGAGGCCTGCGGACTGGGGACGCCCCCCTCCCCGTCCTGGCCCCATGGGAGCTGCGCTCACAGGGGGAACTGTGGCGGGGGGAGGGCGGCACCTCCTATCTCCCTCTCTGGGTCTGTTTCCCGAAGCCTGGTTTCTCGGTCCTTTGACCATCCCGAGTGCCTCCCCCTCACACTGCTCCCTGCCTCCCTGCCCGGGGCCCTGAACAGCTGTGCTGCCGGCCGTCAGGCTCCCAGCCATCACACACACAGACACACACAGATACACACACACACACAGAGACACACAGACACACACACACACACAGACACACAGACAGACACACACACACACAGACACACACACACAGAGACACACACACACACACAGACACACACACAGAGACACACACACAGAGACACACACACAGACACACACACACACAGAGACACACAGACACACACACACACACAGACACACAGACAGACAGACAGACACACACACAGACACACACACACAGAGACACACACACAGAGACACACACACAGAGACACACACACACAGAGACACACACACAGAGACACACACACACAGAGACACACACACAGACACACATAGAGACACACACAGACACACACACACACACATACACACACACATACATACACAGAGACACAGAGACACACACACAGACACACACACACACACACAGAGACACACACATGCGCGCGCACGCGCGCCCCTGCAGCCCTGAGTTAGTGACGGATACCAGTCACACCCAGGTGATTTATTTATTCCCCAAATGGGCACTCACAAAGTATGAGACCATGTCTGAGAAGATTCTAGACACCGGGCCTGTTTCTGAAAATGTCCCCCCCCTGCTCCTGCCCTGTGTCAGGCTGGGTCTCGGAGACGGCGGGGAGGGCGGACTGTGCCCCGCCTGGCCCGCTGCGGGGAGGGTGGTCCTGGCACACGCTGTTTCCCTGTCTCCTCCACCGCCAGCGGCCCCGCCCGCCCGGCCCCTCGGCACGGGGACGGCTGCCCCCCGCCCAGTGGCTCTCGATGCCTATGGCCTCATATCTGAGCCCAGATTTCCTGCCTACAAAATGGGATAAGCCTGAGAGAGCTACAGATCACGGCAGCCCATGTAAGTAAACCCTTGGGCCCTTTTCAGTATCGCCCAGCGGGGTGGAAACCGGGCCCTCCTTGTGCCCTGTGACACCCTGTGCTCAGCCCAGAGCCGGGCACACAGCAGGTGCTTGGCAAACATTTGAGGAAGCAGAGCGCCGTGGGTCACACGTGCTCAGTGAGGGCCGGCCCTTCTCCTCCTCCCCGTTCTCAGGTCCTGCCTAGACACGGACACTGCCGGGAGGGGTGGGGACAGGAAGAGGAGGGGGCCCAGCGGCTGCTGTACCCGCCCCGTCCCCCCGAGGCAGGGAAGACATCACTGTCTCTGCCTTTTTGGAACAATGCCTTCACAGGGCTCCCTCTCACTGTGACGGCTCTGTCCCCTCTCATCTGCGGCAGTTGTCCCCCTCGGGCCTCTCCCTCTAGCGTTTAGCCTCCTCCTCCCCGGAGCCTCCCCTCTTCTGCTCCGCAGGTGCCCGCGTCCGCGCCAGCCCCCACGTATCTCAGGGGCGGGAAGGCCTTTAGAGGTGGTCCTGCCCAACTCCCCTGTTTTACAGGAAAGGAAACCAAGGCCCAGAGATGATGCCACGTGCCCGGGACGTCGGGGAAGCGGGGGTCTGCAGGAGACCCCACTCTGGTCTCTTTGTCATCTGAACCCGGGCTGCTACTCACAGTAAAGGATTTCATAGTCTCCGGAATTGGACACGAGGAACTGGGAGTTCACGGACCAGTCCAGGTGGGTGATGAAGCTGGAGTGACCCTGGAGGAGAGAGAGCGGGGTGCGTGTCACCCGCCTCAGACGCTCCCGGCACTCCTGGCCTGCGAGGCCCACGCCCACCTCCGCGGGAGCGGCCGCAACGCCTACCGAGCACTTGCCGACGCGAGCGTACTTCCTCCCGTTGTCGCTGACGCCGTAGATATAGATGCAGTTGTCGTGCGAGCCGATGGCCAAGAAGTTCCCGTCTGCAAAATAACGCGGGTGACGTTTCCGTTGGCAAAATAAACGCTCGTCAGTTACAAAGGATGATGCTCATTTGCGTCACAGACATAAAACAGAAGCCAACAAACCCAAACCAGCTGGATCGATGACTTCGTTCGAAAAGTTTGCTTTTCAGGGAGGCCTGTACTGCTTGCAAAGCTGTCTTTTGCAAACCTGCCCCTGACCCCATCTCTCTGCTTGCCAACCCCGGCCCTGCCACTCCCGCGCGGAAGGACGGACACTCGTCCCCTGGGTGGCCCGCGGGGCCCTCCGGGGTGCGGCCGCCTCGCTCTGCACCACGTGCCAGGCTCTCAGGCCTCCACGCACGCTGTTCTCACCCACCCCCACCCTGCAGGCGCCTCCCGCCTCACCTCTGCGCACACTGTCCTCCCTACAATCCCCCACCCCCCGCCCTGTCTAGAAGGCTCCTCCTGCTTCACCTCTGCCTGGAAGGCCCTTCCCACCTCTCTTCCAAGAGGCCACCAGTTACCACTTTCACCTGGGGCTCTGGCCTCAGGAAGGACTAAGGAATCGGGCTTCGGGGCTTGTGTGGACACACAGGGGGGAAGGAGCTCACGGCCAGCACTGGTAGCTGGCAGGTGAACTTGCCACGTGTGAAGGCAGAGGGGGGGAGATACGGGGAAATACTGGGAACGAAACGAGGCCTGAACCACTAACCCAGAGACGGTCAGACCTTCCTGAGTGCAGGAACCAGAGGAAGGGGACAGGAACCGTGTGGGGCGGTGGCGGGGGGGGGGGTGGGCAACCTGAGGCCCAGAATGGGGTGTAGAGAAGTGGGGGCTCCGCACACTGGCTGGGGGGCTGTGGCCGCACCCCCGCTCTCACTGAGTATCAGTCCCTCCGTCTACAAAGCATGGCCCTTCCACACAATTCACAGGGTTCCCTGACGGCATCTGTCAAGGTCCCTGTGGTCACCGGCCCATCATAAGGCTTCAATAGAGGTTCCCACCCCCACCTCTGTCCTCAGATTTTCCTTCCCCCGAGGACAGGGAGTCCTGCTGGCAACAGCACGGCCCGCCACCATCAGGAAATGACACCTCAGGAAGTCCTAGCCCCGGCCGGCTCAAAATAAGGGTGTTGGCAAGACCAAGTCAGCCCGTCCAGAGCAGGAACCCTAACAGAACAAGTAAACTGGTCCCAGACGGCGGGGGCCGGGAGAAGGACACCATCTGCTGCTGACAGTTCTCGAGATGGCCGGACAGCGGCAGGGGAGACCACAGACACGTGATTCCTCCAAGCGACCGGGCCCCGGGGACAATAGTGATGACACACGCTAAATGCTGATGACGATGACCACCAGATTATAACAGAGAGTCCACTACGTACTAGTCTAGACTCGTCCCATATGCATTTATTTAAACCTCATAAACCCTACAGACAGGTCACCCCCATCTTCAGGAGGGGAGGCTGAGGCATCCGTGGTAAAGTAACTTCCTCAAGGTCGCACGGGTTTATGGAAGCTGGTATTCGAACCCGGGCAGTCTGACTCCGAAGCCCCGGCATTTCGCTGCTGATTCTACTGCCCCTGTGACCCGGCTCAAGGGCAAAGAACTGCTGAAGGTCTGCCACGTGACGCGTCGGCGTGCTGGCTCGTACGCTCCTGGGCGAACGATCTCGAGGTAAGAACTACCTACCGTATCATCTGTTGACTCTAAAATAATGAGGTCTCTTTCAGAATGGAACCACTTGTTACACTTTTGGCGGCTCCGGCTCTAGGGTTTTGACTACTCCAAGGACCTCCTGTGAGTGGGATCACGCGATATTTGTCTTTTTGCGTCTGCCTTCTTTCACTCAGCGCAATGCTCTCAAAAAAACCAATTTTTTTAAACTTCTTTGTTTTTGAGAGAGACAGCGTGAGCAGGGGAGGGGCAGAAGGAGGGAGACACAGAATCCGAAGCAGGCTCCAGGCTCCTAGCTGTTAGGACAGAGCCCGACGCGGGCCTTGAACTCACTGCGAGATCGTGACCTGAGCTCAAGCTGGATGCCTAGCCGACTGAGCCCCCCAGGCGCCCCAAATTTCCTTCTTTTTAAAGGCTGAGTAATACTCTGTTGAACGGCTATATGACATTTTGCTTATCCATCCGTCTACTGATGGACAGTTGGGTTGCTTCCACAGTTTAGCTATGGTGAATAATGACGCTATGAACATGGGTGTAGGAAGCCACTTTGGGACAAGGGTCCCCTGGTTAACGAAGAAAGGTTATCCTGATGTGGCCTGGGGCCACCATCTTTGCCCCACACAGCCTCCAGTCAGGCTCCAAGGCCTGAGACGCGAAACTACTGGTAAAAAGAGCTCTCTGATCTCCAGGGCGCGGTCATCAGTATAACTGACAAGAAATGCAAATATACTCCCCAAGGGACTCCGCTCATGTTCGCAGGAGGCGATAGATATCCGAGGCCTTTCTAGGAGACGAGGGTGCAGATGAGGGCCTCCTGGGCTTCGCAGACACTCAAAATAACAAGGACACGATGAGAAACACATACAACACAGAAAAGGATGCAGACTGTTGGCCAGAGTTAACAGAATGAAATACGATGCTCAAAACATCAGGAATGAAAGGCATCCTGAGCTGAGTGAGCTCCTTCTCAACATCGAGAAAAGGTTCCAAGCTGTCTGTTTCGGGTGAGGAGGTATGTGCTTTGTTCGGGCACAAGGGAAACACGTCTGGAAGGGGTGCTCCTTCCACATTGTTACCTGTAGAGATCAGAGACACAGGTAGGGACCACTGTCACTCAGCTTCTAAAACAGAGGATTCGTATAGAGCAGTAGCAGTCTTGGTCGAGTATTTCCAAGGACGAAACTGCTATTTCTTTTTCTTTTTAAAAAAATTTTTAATGTTTATTTTTGACAGAGAGAGAGAGACAGACAGACAGACCATGAGTGGGGGAGAGGAGCAGAGAGAGAGACACAGAACCTGAAACAAGCTCCAGGCTTTGAGCTGTCAGCACAGAGCCCGAGGTGAGGCTTGAACTCTGAACGGCACGATCATGACATGAGCCAAAGTCAGGCGCTTAACTAACTGAGCCCCCCAGGTGCCCCTGAAACTATTTCCGAGAGTGCTTGCATAGCCGAGTGGAAGATAGCATTTCCTGAGACCAGGCATACGGGGACAGGGTCTAGAAGCAAAGACCTGCCCAGTATCAATGAGCTCCTGGCACCCACACGGTCAGAAGGACTCAGGCGCCAAAGCCAAGTGGCTTCTACTGGCCAGTGATTGGTATTGAATCAACTGTTCTACCCATGAGAACTACCACAGACTGAAACACAGCCAGTATACTGAAGTTCACGACGGCATCCAATCCCCACCGACTGATTACTGTTGTTTTTTTTTTAATAAATGTCATCACTTAGTTTATTTTTGAGAGAGAGAGAGAGAGAAAGAGAGAGAGAGAGAGCGCGCGCACATAGAGGAGGAGCGGAGAGAGAGAGAGAATCCCAGCAGGCTCTGCACCATCAGTGCAGAGCCCGACATGGGGCTTGAACTCACCAACCGTGAGATCATGACCTGAACAGAAACCAAGAGCTGGACACGTAATTGACTGAGCCACCCAGGCGCCCCCCCGAACTGGTCACTGTTAAAGGGTATGGAGCACAAACTCATCATCTTGGAAACTGGTAAACAAAGTAAAAGAAACCGGGCAGTTATTTTGACCTTCCTTAACAAATGCTACCATACTGCTGGGGAACAAAGGAGACGGTGAGCAGTTTCTCTTTACAGAAATATTACATCCAATGAGTGAACGAGAAAATCTAACACTGGGAAACCACTCCTCTGCTGCCCCTTATGGACCTAGGCATTGGGCCCCAACAGCTGCTAATATCACAAAACGTGAGACAGGCAGTCAGGAGCCTCCTGTAGTACACGTTGAGCCTGAATGGAATCCAGACGCTAGATCCAAAACGCACATCAGAGGAAGTACAGGGGACGGAGGAGCATGGTGAACGACACTGTGGGGATGTACTCAGCAAAACCCCGAGTATGGAAAACGTTATGGGAAAAATGAGTCCGTTCCTCCAATGAGTGAACAGTGCACACGGGAGAGGGCGAGGGTGAGGCCAGGGGAGGGGGAGGTGCAGAGCAAGCACAAGAAACTACGGATTAAAAGGGACTTCAGAGACATAGCAAGCAATTACCGTGGGTGAGCGTTTTTTGCATCCCAATTTAAACCGTTAAAAAAAAAGCCAATTGAAAATTGGAATAGCGACCGGATAGCTAATGATATTAGGAGGCTGTTGCTAATTTGGGTTGAGGAGGTGACAGTGATCGTGCGTCTGTGCTAAAAACAGGCAGGTGGGACTTCCGGCTGGGGCCCAGCGAGAAGCCTGGCAAAGCCTCTCCCCATACGGTAATCATAAAGATGCACGAAACTGACAACGAGAACCGTTTCAGGACTCTGGAAATTGATCAAAGACATAAAACCATCTGAGGAGTGTTGATACTCAAAAAACTGCTGAATTTGGTGGGGGGGGGGGCGGCGCCTGGGTGGCTCAATCGGTGAAGCGCCCGACCTTGGCTCAGGTCATAATCTCGTGGCTCGCGGGTTCGAGCCCTGCATCAGGCTCTGTGCTGACAGCGCAGAGCCCACTTTGGATTCTCTGTCTCCTTCTCTCTCTGCCCCTCCCCACTAGCACGCTCGTGCTCTCTCTCTCTCTCAAAAATAAATAAACGTGTATATATAAAAGCAACTGCTGAGTCTGGGGTGAGAACGGTATGAGCGTGCAGTGCGCCTGTGAGGGGCTGAGGCTGTCCTCGCCCCGCCAGCTCAGCCGACTTCGGGGGTCTGGCAGGACAGAGCCGGCTGTGAGGACCAGGGGCATTGTTTCTGTGGTCAAGCGGCTCACTCCACACAGAGCCCTGGGTGACACCGAGGCCCAGCAACCCTGTCGGCGTTAAGTGACGATCTCCAGGGTGGCTGAGCGGGGAGGGCCAACGGCCTGCGGTTATGGCTGTGGCTGCAGCAGGTCTGCGCCCGGGGATGGGAGGCTGTGTGCGGGCGCAGGGCGGGCAGGAGAGGCCCCCAGCTCCCCAGACACCCCTGGCCACGCTGAGGCTGCACGGAAGTGGAAGCTGGACACAGCCCGGGTCTGGCCACGCTCTTCTACCTGCACGCACGTCCACCGGTGGAGGGTGCCAGCCTTCCTGGCTTGACGTGTCTGAGCACAACTCTGTCCAGGCGTCCATTCAAACTACACGAAGCCAAGCTGAGGGCGCAGGTAAGAGAAATGAACAATTCCACGGTAACAGCCGGAGAGTCCGATTCCTCGCTCCCAACAACGCAGAGAACAAGCAGACTGAACCTCAGCAGGGACACTGATGAACTGAACAACACCATCCGTTAACTCTGAAGATTATCAACCATCTTGTCCTAACCGACTTATCTAGAACATTCCACCCAGGGGGGCAGAATATACATTCTTCTCAAGTATACCTGGGATGTTACCCAGGACAGACCACATGTTAGGCTATAAAAACAAGTCTCAATGAATTAAAGCGATTATAAAGTCATACAAAATATATTCTATGGCCACAATGAAGTTAAATTAAAGAACAGGAAAAAACATGGGAAATCCCCCAAATATTAAACAATACATGTCTAAATAACCCACAGGCCAGAGAAGAAATCATTAAGGAAATTAGGAAATATTTTTAACTGAATGGAAATGAAAACACAACAGATGAAGATGTATGGCACGTGACTGGGACAGAGCCGATGGGGAAATTTCCAGCTTTAAACACATCTGCACTAGAAAGGAAAGGTCTCCGATCAGTTACCTAAGCTTCTACCTTAAGAAACTAAAACAAGAAGAGCAAACTACGTATTAATCAAGCAGAGGAAGGGAAAAATAACTATCAGAACAGGGAAAAAGTGAAAAAAGAAAAATCAACAAAATCAAGAGTTGGTTCTTTGAAAAGATCAACAAAATTGACAAACCTATAGCCACACTGACCAAGAGGAAAAGAGAGAAGACAGAGTTTCCAGAATCAGGAATGAATGAGGAGACCTCACTGTCAACCTCGGAAAAATTACAAGGATTATAAGCAAATATCATGAATGATTTAATGCCAACACATTATGACAACTTAGATGAAATGGACAATCTACGAAAGCCAACTCAAGAAGTAACAGACATCCGGAGTAGACTTACAACAAGAAACTGGATTAGCAATTAGTAATTAAAAACCCTTCCCCATCTGGGAAAAGCCCAGATGGTTCACTAAGTTCACATGAATTCTACCAAATACTTCATAAGGAAATAATAGTAATCCTTAAGAAAATTCTTTCAGAAAATGAGCCAGGAAGGAATGCCTCCCAACCTACTCCGTAAGACAACAGTACTGTCATAACTATGCCACGCAAAACTATTACAGGAAAAGAGAACTGCAGACCAATACCCTTGTGAACAGACACGCAAAAATCCTTAACAAATGGAATCCAGCGATATCTAAAAAGGATGATACGCCGAGATCGAGTGGGATTCATCCCGGGAACGGTAGGCTGGGCTAACATTTGAAAATTAACATAAGAGGCCATATTAATAAAATGCAGGATAAGAATCACCTTATCATCTTAATAGATACATTCGGCAAAAGAAAACAATTGGATAAAATCCATTACCCATTCATGATAAAAACCCTAAACGAATTAGGAATTGGAAGGACCTTGCTCATCGTGCTAAAGGGCACGTAACGTCGTACTCAATGGTGAACGACTGAACAGTCTTCCCCCACAGACTGGGGGCAAGGCAAGGGTGCGTTCTTGCCACTTCTGTCCAACCTTGTATTGGAGGGTCTGCCTAATGCAATAAAGAAGAAATAATTAAAGGCGTCATATTGGGAAGGAAGAAGTAGAACGGTCTTTATTTCCAGATGACGTGATCTTGTATGAAGACCCCAAGGATTTTACCCCCACGCACAACTACGAAGACTAATAAAAGGGTTTAAAAGGTCGCGGGGTATAAGGTCCACGGGCACGAATCAATTTTATTTCTCTATGCTAGCAACCAACATTCTGAAAATAAAGTTAAAAAAATAATTCTGTTCCCAACGGCATAGAAATAACACCGCTTAGGAATAAACTTAACAAAGGAAGTGTAACTTGTGCGCTGAAAATGGAAAGAATGCCAAGAAAAACGAAAGAAGAGCTAAATAAATGGACAGACTCCCTGTGCTCAAGGACGAAAAGACTCGGCCTGTCCCGCGAGCAATTCTCCCCGCACGGATCTACACATTCAACACGATCCCTATTGAAATCCCGGCGGGCTTTTTAAAATTAGAAACGGAGGAGGTGGGATTATAAAATTTATACACAAATGGTGAGGACCTAAAGTGGCCAAAACAACCCTGAAAAGGCACAGCAAAGTTGGAGGAGTCGACAACTCATCTTCAAAACTCACTCGGAACTATGGGGCGCCTGGTGGCTCAGTCGGTTTGGAGTCTGACTTGGGCTCAGGTCACGATCTCCCAGCTCGTGGGTTCGAGCCCCGTGTCAGTCTCTGTGCTGACAGCTCAGAGCCTGGAGCCTGCTTCAGATTCTGTGTCTCCCTCTCTCTCTGTTCTTCTCCCACTTGCATTCTGTCTCTCTTCTTTCTCTCAAAAATAAAGAAACATTAAAACAAAGAAAAAAAACTCACTCCGAACTCAACAGTCATCGAGACTGCACGGTACTGGCAGGGTTTTTGACAGAAGTGTCAAGATCGACCGACAGGGAAAGGGCTGTCCTTTGAGAGGCTGGTGCTGGGACAAGTGGGAAACGACACGCAGAGCGAATGAAACGTTTACCTCCTGCAATACCCACGAATCAATTAAACATGAGGGCTAAAACGAACACCTCTCTAAAAGAAAGCAGCGGGGAAACGCTTCATGACTCGAGTCTGACAGCAAAACTTTGAGAAAAATGTGAGAAACTGGACTTCACCAACATTGACAGCTTTTGCTTCAAAAGACCCTGTTGAGAAGATGAAAAGACGAGTGACACGCGGGGGCAAATATGTGCAAACTGTGTGGCTGGGAAAGAACTTATACGTAAGGGCACTTGGGTGACTCTGTCAGTTAAGCATCCGACTCTTGGTTTCAGCTCAGGTCATGATCTCACGGTTCATGAGTTCAAGCCCCGCATCAGCCTGCTTGGGATTCTCTCTCCCTCTCTCTCTGCTCCTCTATGGCTTGTGTGCGCCCATACTCTTTCTCTCTCTCTCTCAATAAATAAATAAACAAACATAAAAAAATTAGAAAACAGTACTTACACGTAGACTATAGAAAGTACTCTTACGAGGCAAGAGCAAGACAACCTTATTAAAAAAAACAGGCAAAATAGCTCAAAAGATATTTCACCGAAGACGTGGGAGTGATTGGCAGACACAGGAAAACAGGCTCAGCATCTTTGATGCTGGTGGCGGAGACGCAAATTAAGACCGCAGCGGGTACAACTCCGCCCCACCAGAATGGCCGTCATAAAAGACGCGGGCACTAGCAGGTGTCGGTGACAGTGCAGAACAACCAGAACCCCCTGCATTGCTGGTGGGAATGCAAAATGGTGCGGCCTCTCTGGAGAGCAGTTTGGCACAGTGTCATAAAATGCTAAACACAAACTTACGTGTGACCCCCCGGTCTTACTCCTAAGAATTTACCGAAGAGAAATGAAGACAAAGGACTACAAAGAGACGTGCAGTGAATGTGCACGGCATCGCTATTCATAACAGCCCAAACCCGGAAACAACCCACGTGGCCGCCAACCGATGGATGGACAAACACAAGGAGGTACGTCCACAGAATGGATTACTATCTAGCGATTAAAAAGGAATAAACTACTGGGGCGCCTGGGGGGCTCAGTCGGTTAAGCGTCCGACTGTGGTTCAAGTCACGATCTCGCGGTTCGTGAGCTCGAGCCCCGCGTCGGGCTCGGTGCTGACGGCTCGGAGCCTGGAGCCTGTTTGGGATTCTGTGTCTCCCTCTCTCTCTGCCCCTCCCCCACTCACACTGTCTCTCACTCTTTCAAAAAAAAAAAACCTTAATAAAATTAAAAAGAAAAAGAAATAAATTACTCATATATGCATAATAACATGAATTAATCTCAAAGACAGTATTCTAGGCAAAAGCCGCCACATGCCACAGGCAGTGTAGCATGCGACTCCGTTGATTTGAAGTGTCCAGAGAAGGCAGTTTACAGAACAGGACAGCAGGTCAGTGGTTGCCTAAGGCTGAGGGGTGGGAGGAGAGAGGAATCGCTGAGGGGCGGGGGAGGGGATCTTTTGGGGTGCTGGAAGGTTCCGGCTGTACAACTGCGAGAATTCACCCAGAGTCGTTGCGTGCACTCTTCTCACGGGTAAAGTACTGTCTGTAAGTTACACCTAAATAAAGCTGTTCAAAACTAAAGAGGCTTCGTCTTTCTAAGATCTATATGCAGCGGTATTAACCGACGAGAGGCCGAGGTGTCTGGGAACTGCTGCGAAATGGCTGGGAAGGGGCGGTGGGCGGGGCTCCCGATGAACAAGATCAAGACCGGCCGGGCGCCCGTAACTTCTGCAGCTGGGTCACGGACGCGTGGGGATTCATCATGCGAAACGGTCTGGTTTGCTCTGCATTTGACACTTTCCACAAGAAGGAGTGAAAAACCCCCAAGCGCAGTGACCCACGGGAGGGACGGGGACGCCCGAAAGCCACACTTATGGGCGGTATAAACTGCTCTGATGCGCCTTCGGAGAGCCTCTCCTTAACAGACGTCTACTCGGGATTTCACCGATCCGTCGCGGCCGCACAGCGGGTGGCCGGCACGCTAACCTGGGGAGTAGCGCATCACGGAGAGCTGTTCGTTTCCGTCCGTGTGAACGGTGACCAAGTCTTTCGTGTCCGTGTCAAACACAAACCACCTGTTGTAAACATGAGAAACAGCACAGTAAGTTGTTGGGTGAGACAATGAAGGAAGACTACTACAGGCGATAGTAAGCGTTGACAACTATCACTCTGAGGGCTTAATAAATACTCTTTGCTCGACAAGAAGGCTTGCTCCCAGCTTTTATTTAAAGGGAAGTTCTTTCCCTCGAGCATTTCCTAAAGAAAGCAGCGGCACACTGGCTTCCCTTCGAAGCGATTCAGTTCCAGTGCGGTGACAGGTCCCCGGTGTCTGAGTTTTGTCGCTTACATGTAAAAGGGCAGAAAGCCCTGGGCGGGGAAGGTGGAGAGCTGGTCCGGGCGCAGAGCGGGGGACTGGGACGGCCTCGCGGTGTCTGAACGCCCGTGAACGCTGGCGCGTGCCAGCCAAACGGCAAGGGTGAAAGGAGTGGAGGAAGGGCAGGACTGGCCTGGGCTCCGTGTCCCCAACTGCTGTGGAGCAAACTCTGAGCTTCATCTCCCCCGACACGGACACCGTGCCCGGTGAGTGCAAGCTGTGGAATGACCACCCTCCCCTGCCTGTGTGTTCTCCGGTGGGGGGCAGTCGCTTGCACTGCAGGGTTCTCGGGGGTGGAAAGGGCTGGGGGTGCCCTGCTGGGGGTGACCTCCGTGGTGTGCATTCCACGGGCAGGTCCGCCACGTGGCGTTACTGTTTTCCTGCCTTCCAGTTGAGCCCAACCACCACCACCACCACCCCCGCTCGGTGGGACGGGCTGGCCCCTGAATTTTGGATTTGGCTTCTTGACTCGGATTCCTTGCAACGACCATACATCGTGAACGTCTAACGTCTACCTGACGCTAACAGAGTCAGAACGTCAGAAGCGGACAGGCTGGGGCTGACCGGGCTCTGCCCTGAAGCCCCGTGAACGGTCCCATCCAGGGCTAAGGCTGGCACTTGGACCAGAGGTGTGGGAGGCATATGTGGGGGCGGTGGGGCGCAGAACCAGGTTCCACGTGCTATGCCTTCCGCCACAGCCCTTATCTGTGATTCTGGGCATCCTGACGCTGTCACCGTACCCTGTCCTATTGCACGCGGTCAGCATTCGGGTCTGGCGATGACCGGCTGTCAGCCACTCATCAGAGCCTGCTGAGGATGAAGTGGCCACTGCCCCCGGGAGAGGTAAAAGGAAGGGGCGTGCCCGTGCGTGTGTGTGCGCGTGCGCGTGCAAACATTCTCATGAAGAATTCTGTGGACTATGGAATGCCCAACTCTGAAGACACTGCTCCCTGTGACTAATGAACGGTCACTCTTTCCTTACACACACCCCACAGTCATCACAACAGAGCAGAGGGGCTGGGTTTTTAGAGAGGAAGGATGGTAGGAGACCGCCAAACATGTCTGAATGAAACCACAGTAAGTATACAGCCTACGACAAACAGTATAAAAGTGCAATCAAAATATCTAAAATGATAATAACCGTCACCACCGCCCCTGCCTGCCAGGCCACCCCATAAAATGCTCCAGATGCCGTCGCCTTCAACAGCAGCGCCGGGTGGCGAGGCAGCCGATACTGCCATGATCCATAAAACAGGCACGACTCAGAGAGGTTGTTTAACTGGCTCGGAGACACGGTGCTGCCAAGCAGCAAAGCAGGGATTCGAGCACAGACCTACTGCCTGGCACGTCGGAGGCACTTGGGACGGAAGCGTTAGCTGAATCGGAGTCTGAGGCTCGGGACCTGGGCAGTGTCTACCATTTTTGAAAGGGCAGCAAGAAAAAGCGTTTTTAAATTCTCGGCGCTTGGAAATGCTTTCTCGCCCGATTCTAGAGCTGAGGTCCCTCCTGCAGGCCGGGGCTTCGGGAGCCCCGAGAATCCCTCAAACTGTCGGGAAGCACGTGCGTGTGTGGCTGGCGGGGGTAGGGGTGGGGCTTTTCTAGGAGAAGGGTCCACAGCTTTCCCCGGATTCTCTCACAGTCCCAAATGCGAGGGACCACGGTCTTTCCTGTTACTTTTGAGACGTGACTTAGTTCTTGGTCAGCTAGACCGTGCCCGTCCCCGGGGAAACACGGGGACAGACAGCGGCCTCTTTTCCATGGACTCTGAGAGCACGAGCCGCGCTGACACGGACTTACCTCCCGGTCAGTGTTCCAACTGCGACCACAGACCCTGAAGGATGAAAACCAGAAGACTGAGCTGGATCCTAAAACATTTTAAAGGAAGTGTAAATTGATGGCCAGACACAGCACGGCTGCAGAAAACACACGCACGCACGCACACACGCACGCACGCACACACAGCTTTTCCAAAGGGCTACCTGGTCCCATTTAAACTAAACACCTCCTGGGGGCACCTGGGTGGCTCAGTCGGGTAAGCGTCCAACTTCGGCTCAGGTCATGATCTCACGGTCTGTGAGTTCGAGCCCCACGTCGGGCTCTGTGCTGATAGCTCAGAGCCTGGAGCCTGCTTCTCATTCTGTGTCTCCCTCTCTCTCTGCCCCTCCCCTGCTCGTGCTCTGTCTGTCTGTCTCTCTCTCTCTCTCTCAAAAATAAATACATGTGAAAAAAAATTAAGAAAAAATAAACTAAACATCTCCTTCCTCTCCAAAAGAGGAAACCGTTTTCCTACTCGGACGAGGGTCACGTGTCAGTAATACTAAATTTGTATCCCTTTAGACTTCTTCTCTTCCTGTCTTCTATCTCTCCACACCCACAGTAATCAGGTGACAGTCTCGGAGGGAGACTTGGTTGACCCCCACACTGAACGCTAAGCCTGTCGAATGGTATGCTTCGTTTGCCCGGAGACACGGTCGGCGTGCCCGATGCCCGCAGTGGACGCCGGACGAGTGTCCGCTGGGCGCGGCACGGCAGCCCTGGGAGGCTGTCGCGATGGGTAAGGCACATCCAGCTTTGGATCTAGTGTCCGTTGCTAATGTGCTCGTCACTAACTCTGACACAAGGTAGAAGGGGGTCAATGACAGAAGGAGAAGCAAGAGCCGAGTCCAGGAGAGAGAGAGTTAGATGAAGTCTGATGGGGAGGCTGGGTGGACGCTTCCTGGTGCGGCGCTCCCCCGCCCCAGGCCGTCCAGTACAGAAAGCGGTGGTGACGGCGGAAGTGGACACTCCAATCAGTGTTTCCTTGGATCGGGTGTGAAAGGGACAACAGCATGATCAAAGAGGGAGAGGCGACCTGGTTTGGAGCCATATTTGAGGAACGGCAGGCTGAGAGTCAGGGCATTTACAACGCGGAACGTTCGGGTGGGGCGGGAAGGTGTGCAGATGGTGTGAATGACGGAGGCTGTGACCACCGAAAAGCAAGAGTGCGGTGACAGGGATTCTTTTTCTTTCCACAAAAAGAGTCACATGACTGGGGCTCCTGGCCGGCTCAGTCAGTGGAGTGTGTGGCTCTTGATCTCAGGGTCGTGAGTTCAAGCCCCACGTTGGGGGCAGAGATTACTTAAAATGATAAAAATCTTAAAAAAAAAAAAAGTGACATGATCGAATCTGTGTTTTCTATAGCTCACTTGGCAGAAGTGCTTAGAACGGCAGAAGTGCGTAGTGAGGCAAGATTTAGTAAGCACCGGGGAGTAAGAAAGGACTTCCTGCGGGACCGGAAACAGAAAGAGGCGCTGGACACCACTGACGGACACAGAAAACAAGAGCCCAGACACTTTTAAGGGGCTGATTCTGTTATTGCAACGTTTCTCCCACAGCGGGAGCCGTGCCCAAGCTCGGGGCCGCCACCGATGTGTGGAGAGACGTCACCTCCGCGGGAAGTTTTACCGGGTGGTTCGTTCGGGCTCGGGACGTTTTTGGAGGACGCGACCCAGGGGAACATGCGTCCAAAGCCACGTGGCCAGTGGGCCAAGGCGCTAGGACTTCACAGAGCTTTTAGGTGCTGGTTCTGAGCCCCTTCCCCTACGTCAGGTTGAGGGGGAAACAGTGAGGGGGGGAGAGGGAGCGGGGCTGCCACTGAGGAGCAGGGGAGGCCACCCTCCCGGGCCACACGGCCACTGCCGTGTCCGGAGGTCCCCGTCACCTGTGTGCAGCCCCCTCGGGTATTCCCCACCTGTCCCTCCAAGCCCCCCCAGGGGACAGGTACCACACAGGACAACGCCTCCTTCAGCCCATCCTGCTGGTGGGGCCGTGCCCACCCTTTCCTCTGGCTGTGTCACCTCCGTGCTCGGCTCCACCAGTGACGGCCAGCTCCAGACCCTAGGTGACTTTCTCCGAAACGAAAGGGCAAGAGGGCTGAAGTGCAGATTTGGCACGGGAGGCAAAGCCGGGACCTCGGAGGGGGCTACGAGGCAGGGTGGGGCCTGCAGAGGGGCTGCCCCCATCCCCGCACTGGCTGTGTCATCAAGGGCACAGGCCACACAGGACGTACTTCATCTCACTGCAGTACCACGCGGACCCTGGCTTTGGGAATCAGACCGAGCTGGGTGAAAACGCTGGCTGGGTCGCTTACTGACTTGGTGGTCGTGGCAAGCTAGTTGACTTTTCTAAGCCTCAGTGTCTAATTCAGTGCCACCGCCCTCCACGCTGCTGCCAGGATCAAGGCTAATGCCATAAGGTGCCTGCTGCTCACTGACTAGAGCCGCTGCCGCGGTCCACGCGGGAAAAACAAGTACCTCAGCGCTCCGATATTCCTTTTGCAAAGATCACAGAGGTGCTGACTTAAGACTAAAGCTTCATCATCAGGCTCGAATTGCAAAGATAAATTAAGTCCTATGCATCTACCCTCATTCAAAAGGTACACCATAAGTGGCACGCGGGCTCGTCACGCGGGTTCCTCGGCACGGAAGCCCGTTGCAGAACTCTGCACTCAGGAGACCGCGCAGCCCAACTCTAGAAGGTTAATTTGCCGTTGAAAAATTCAGCAGCACGCTTCGGATTCCCTGGATGAGACCGCTTGAAGCAATGCCATTCGAAGGAGGTAAACCCGGCGACATTTACGTCGGGACAACTGTATGTCACTAGCAAAATTTCACACTGAGGAAATCAACGAACGTGTCCCAGACGAACTTTTATAAGAAAAAGGGGCTGTAGCGAGCACGTCTACCTCTATGATTTTGTCCCAGACGGGCCGGTGGCCGACGGCGTCCCAGAGAGTGGCATGCCTGTCATGCCCACAGGTCAAGAACTGAGGTTTTGAGGCATGGATGGCCAGTCCCCAGAGCTCGTCGGTGTGACCCTGCAAAGGACCAAGACAGATGGTGCTCACCGAAACACGCCAGTCAACGCTCGGAGCCTCGGCGGCGGGGTGCCCGTGGCGTACACACGCCGCACACCGTCCTTCCCAGTTTCCTTTCCCGCCCGGCCCGAGTCACGACAGAACTGCAGCACTGACGCTGAGGAGGGCCACGCTGGTCTCAAACGGAGGAAGGATCGCCACCGTGTACCGCCTTATTGCGCCCTAACAGTTCGTAAGACGCAGCGGGCCTGCTGAGCTGGACGTACCTGAGTGATGGGTGCAAAGTCCCCTGACAAGGTGCCCTGCAGGACGAAGTTTCTGGTTGTGCCTATCAAGATCACGTCGCCCTTCCCCTCGGCCACTGTCCGGATCGGGCCAAACTGTTCTGGAATCTGCATTGAAGAGACAAGACAGCTTTCTGTGCTGACGGCTGGAGCCCGGAGCCTGCTTCGGATTCTGCGTCTCCCTCTCTCTCTGCTCCTCCCCTGCTCACGCTCTGTCTCTCTCTGTCTCAAAAATTAACGTTAAAAAACCAAAGTTGGGAAAGTTCTAGAACATATCCATTCTACTGTGGGGATAAAGACCATCAACCTTCAGATTGATGCCGACCTTCATGTCTGTCTGCTCATAGTTTCCCAGGGCCTGGGACAGAAAATTCAGTGAGTATGTGGAAGGCATATTAAATTCCTTGCCTGCGGTTCCTCCTGGTGAACAGGGTTGCTGGCCACGTACTGAGGAGGTAAAATAGAGACTAAAAGGTATTAGAGCTTTAGAGACCGTGTACAAAGTAAATACTCAATAAATACTAGTGATAATGTCTCCAAAGCGACGCCTAGAAATTCAAGTGGGAAGGGAAGAAAGATCTCAACGAAAAATCGTAACGTGGATAATATTCCCTTGGAAAAGTGGGGCTGTGCTATTATAAAGATATTCTAAATGTCGAACACCTTGTAACCTAAAATTTTATAAACCGAATTCCTAATCCTTCAACCACGTCCATGATTTTAACATAATGTTACCCCATTTAACAAAATTTTATCTAAACCATTTTCAACACCGCAAGCTAAAGATTTCAAGTGAACGAGGAAACCGGTCTGTAGGGCAGTTTTAGGTTCACGATGAACTTCGAGACTGCTACTTGCTGTCTTACCTCGGTTTTACGAAGTTTCTGATAGTTTCCATTCCAAGAGATGAGCTTCCGGTCCTTCCCTCCTCCCGACACCAGCGTGCCGTCCCTCAGCATACAAAGTGCAAAAATGCCGCCCTCGTGGGCCCCTTGAACTGCGTGGCTGATCCGATTGGTACCTGAACGCACCAGGAAAGCCATCCTCAGTACGCCATCGAAAGGCTCGCCTCTGTCCCTCGCGCTTCACTTGTGTTTTAAAACGCGGTCCCGTCAGTTAGGACATCTCTGCGGTGCGAATCCTCTGCAGTTTCCAGAAGCTCACGAAGCACCATGCCCTGGGTTACTTTGTGATTCCGGAGAGCGTTCCCCGCAGGGAGCACAGGACAGAGAGAGCACGGCGGGATTCCGCAGGGCAGAAACCAGGGACTTGAGTTTACGTCCTAACATGCTGCGTGTCCCTCGACAAGGGACTTGGGGACCTTACACCCCAGTTTCCCCTTCGTGTAATGGGGCTCCCACTCACCCCCCCCCCCCGATCAGGCTAAGGCGGAAATGCCGCGATGGATGAAGACCTGCCCCACGGCAGTAGGGACACTAGAGAAGTCACCACGTTAGTCTGAAATCACATGCATGGGTCTGTTTCCACCTTTGCCCCAACCCCACCTCTACGTCCTTTAAGGGTGGGGATGGTGAGTTTTTCCTTTCCGTGTCCAGCACGCTGCCCTGCACGTAACTGGTTCTCAATTGCTGTCTCCCAGAGGTCATGTGGACCGGAAACTCATTTAAGTATTTTACAGCTTAGTAAATAGTCGTTGATAGCTTCATCATTATATTTGTTAAGAGATCTCCTAATCTCCTAATCAAGCTATTCTGTCAACATATTTTGGGCTTAAGGAGCCTTTTGTAACGATAGAAAGCGACTATTCTTGTTTTCTTCTGTTCTAGTCTTAAGGTTTCAAGTCACACATGTATGTGCATACGTAGAAAACTTGGGATTTTACTGTAATCCTATCGATTATATTAAGAGACAGTTCTTAGAAAGGTCACGTTTGACTTCTTATAACATTCCCCTCAAAGTCTGTGCTCTGGGAACAGTCACGTGTTACCTTTTCCCCACACCAAGATGTTGCCGCTTGAATCTCCGGTAATGGTGTCGCCGTTTTCGGAAAAAGTCACGCAGAGGACAAACTTTGGCTTTTCTTGCTTCTGCAGAATGTTGTAAACATATGTACACATTTAGTCAAGACGTCCCCTTCTTTGTATGAATAACACCCAGAATCACGGTACTCCTAAGCTGGATAGTGTTAGCTTCTGTTATGACACCGTATGTATGCCTTTCATTTTTACCTCCCGTTACATAACTTAGGCCGTGAGATTACCTGCTCTAAAACAGAGACATTTCTGGTAACTTTAAAGCTGCAGACAGTTGGAGCAGAGGAGGGGGTCAGAGGGGCCACGGGGCAGGCCAGGTTGTCGTGACTAGAGCTTTTAGGAACCAGGCCCTGGCACCAGAATAAAGCAGTCCCGACTCAGCCACTCAGCGTAGTGGCAAAGGCCCACAGGGAAGGAGGCGCTGTCCCTGGTACTGACAAGGCCTGTGCTCCTTCTTGGTTACTCTTTGCAACCACTGTGTGGTGGGAGGGGGTTGCCCTGCCCCCCGGTGCATCCTTCCCTGAGCTGCTCCCTGTGTTGGTCCATCTTTCCTTCTTGGCATGACCAGTGTTACCAACAGAGACACAGGGAGCTCCCCAATTCTGTTAGGGATACCCGGAAATAGTCTTTATCACTAGATGCCCCGCACCCCCCCCAGACGTCCACATTTGCCAAGTAAATTCTAGGCTCCCTGAGAAGCGAGCTGATCACACGCCCCACTCAGGGAAGAATACAAGTGTAACTTAACGTCACCTCGAACAGTCCTTGCTTCTTAATGAGGGAGTTGCCTTCTAAGGTCCAAAAGTAGAGATGTGATTTTCCGCAGGTAACTATTATATTCGTGTCCGTGGGGTGAAAATCCGCAGCAAATACGGCTTCGTTTGAACACTTTGAGCAAAACAGGAGAACAAATGTCTCAGATCTCTTAGGACACTTAAAACAAACACCGTTGGAATCACAAATACACAACTCATCCAGGTTAAGCACCATGCCTTTTGATGTTTCTTCTCATTCAACTCATCTTCCGTGAATAGTCAGCGTATGTTTGCTGCATGCCTTAGCTTCTCCTCGTCTGTCTCCCCCACTGGACAGTAACCCCGAGGACAGGGGCCACGGGTCCTCTTTCTGTGCAGGGACCCCCACAGGACCCTACACAGAGCCTGCACACAGCACGCTTTTGCTGAAAGGCTGGGTTAGGGCAGGTGGAGACTAAAAAACCACAAGAATTTGTTCTCACCTTCCTGTCTCAGATTCCCAGCTGTGGCTGAACAACAGAATTGCCTGATGCGTGTTAAAACGCAGATGTCAGGCCTCAAACCCATCTAGCGACCGACAGGAATCTCTGGGAGGGGCCCAGGAATGCGGATTTGATGTGGCTCCAACGCTCCTGGCTGACTGTGGCTGCCCTGTTTGCCCTGGGAGTCTTCCTGGTTTAATTCCTAGCACTCCGCTGGCGGTCTGGCTCCCTTGGCGCCACTTCACCAACTCTGACCCTGTCACCTTGATTTCCGGGACGTGCACCCTTGTTGGACAAGGCTGATCTGACTGTTCCCTCTGCTTGAAGTTCAGTTATATGCTCTCACACCCGGTAGTAACTCGCCTCTGTTTACTTCCAGCCCAGCAACGAGCCAGAACTGAAGTACTTGGCCAGAATATGAGAAGGCGGGGCTGCGGCATGGAGACAGGTGTTAGGAAACATGCCAGACTCGAATACAGACCCTGCATCCCAGACACGCAGGAGAGAAAGGTAAGGCGATCCAACGATGACCCTAATGTCAGGGAAGTAAGGTCATCTAAGGTTCACGGATGACAGGCTGAGAAATCTAAAGTCCATTCTGCAAAAACTGGGATCCATTCACGATTTTTACAGGAAGAACACATAAGAAAGCTTCAGGAAAGTTCGGGGACCGTGAAGGGAAGGCCCAGTGCACCCCACAGGAGACTCGCACCGGGAGGGGCTGGGACCTGGCAGCGGCTCTCGCTCGCCTTCCCTGAGGCTACTCAGCTGTGGACAAGCCCCGCGCCAGCTGTGCTGACCCATCCCTCGGCCCTCAGCTGCTCCCGACCTGTCCCCATCCTGGCCGGGCAGTGGGCGTGTCTCGCTTATCACGTCTGCAGTGCCCCACCCCCCCGCCCCCAACAACGAAAGGGCATACTTATTGTGAAACAAAGCATCAGAGAACAGGGAAGGATGGAGTGAATTAAAAGGGTAGGGGCTACAATGAGGACAAAAATAACCTCACACATATCACGGCGAGAGGAGGAAGCCCCACGAAGGACTTGGGGACCGCACCCTGGGAGGGGAGATGAGGCAGGGGTTGGGGGGGTGGTCTCAGATTCTCAGGTGACGCGTCATGCCCGGGGGCTGCGTCGGGAATGGGGAGCCCACTGGCCCACTCAGAAGCGGGAAACGGGGCCGGGAGCCCGCTGGAGGGAGAAGGCTCCAAAATGGGAAATCCTAAGCGAGGCCAGCATGAGGCTTGGAGAGAGACCTTCACGTCGGCCAGCCGCTCTTCTTTCTGCCAGTCCCACACGGACAGCACGTGGTCGTTGGAGTCATCCACGGCACAGAGATTGCTTCCTCCATTCTGGGGAAGAAAAGGCATTCACGGGAAGACTACGTTGGAGAATAAAATAGCTTAAAAGTCATTAAAAGTGAACATTAATTTTGCTTTTAATAGAGTCCATTTTGGCTAAAGAACATGTACACACCGCTCTGGAGACCCGCTTCCCTGGCCGTTCGGGGAGGGCAGGTGGATGTCGGGTGACGGAGGGACGGGAGCAGCAGAGACGGGCCGGGGGTGGCCCTGCCCCGTCGGTTCTTTTAAGACCCGCCTGTAGAGGGGCTGCAGGACCCCCTCGAGGAGGAGCCAGTGCCCGTGGCACGCAGGGCACACACGTGTGACGAACAGAGGCTGGGTTACGGGGAGGCTGTGCGGGAGCAAAGTCTCCGGGGCTGAGGCCCGTGCTGTTCTGATGTGAACACGTGCATGCGTGCGTGACTGTTACGTTTCTGAAACAGCGGCTTATAGGGTGGGTCTGTCAAATGGGCACATCCTGAGGGGCCCGGGAGACCACGAGGCCCCTCCGACTCCTGCTTGGGAACAGACAGCCCGTGCGGGGATGGCGGAGACACGCTGGGGCCGCCTGCCAAGGGGCAGGGGAAATTCAAGGCCAGAGCCACTAAAACCGCCCCAAGGAACGTAAAGCCGGTGCTGCAGGGCCTCTGCCCATCACCTGTGTGACCCTGAGGGGACGCGTGTGACCTCCGATGAGGGGACCTGGGAAGCAGGACAGTCCGAGCATGCAAATCTGCGCACGCGCCCAGGCGGCCACGGAGTGTGTTAACTTCCTCCCTCCTCAACCCTGAGCCGATTGCCTCCTCCCGAGGACAAGGACGCCACTACCCGCAGGGCCCATACTTACAGATTTTGAGAATGCAATACAGGTGACGGCTCGGTCAAAAAACCCGACTCCGATGACGTGCAGCGTGTTCAGCGTCACAGAGTCCCAGATGCGCACATGCGGTGGCAGTTGCTGTTTGGAAGGAAATGCAGAGTCACCCGCTGCGATGGCCACGCAAAGTTAGCCTTACCTCAAAGCCGCAGGGTTACTTCAACTCTGTCCAAACAAAAGGTCCTTCTCTGCATTTGAAGACTCTGCCTTCTAACATAAATGAAACACTCCCGACGGCTTTGGGGGACCGGGGTCCCGGTGGCCAACTCAACTTTAGGGGAGGCCCCCCAGGTTTGGAATTTCGAAGCGCCAAGTCTTCATAACTATATCACAGGAGCTGATACTCTAACTTGTACATTCATTTTAAAAATGAAACATGACAAGGAAAATGGAATCTCCTATTCTTTTAAGGCTGTATTATCACTAAAGCGTAAATACATCTAAATTCAGCAAGACGGCCACCCCCCAATAGTATTGACAGCTGAACGGTCTCGGGCCTCACGGGAGCAAAACAGGCCCGCGAGCACGCACAGATGGCATTTAGAATTGTTCCGATTAGTTCCGAACCCTCCCAATTGTGTTCCAAGGTGAACGATACTCGTTGGTCTCTCCTCGGTCGAAGAAGCGTCACAGAACCCTGAGCAGGTTCATCAGAAAAGGAACTGGCCTTATACCTCGCTAGCGGACAGACTGGGCTGGGGCGCTACGCCGGGCTCCCGTCTGCACTTGCTCCGAGTCGCCGGCCGTCGGCAGACAGGTCACCTGGCCTCCCTGCACGTCCCTGCACGTGAGTTGAAGGGCTGGCTCAGACGGCTATCACGTTTTCCGTGGCTCTAAAGTTCTGATTCAATTTCAAGGCCAGAAACTGAAATACACTATTAATCCACTAGAGGGAGGAGCAAACGGTTTGCTACTAATTTAGAAGACTTTAAAAAGCCATTTCACATTAAAAAAAAGATGAAGGCCCTGTGTCATTGATGTACATTCACGTAATAGTAATTTATGTCATAGTGGTAGTAATTTACTTAATAGTAATTTACATAATAGGCTGATTTCTTGTTCCTGTCACTTCCTTTTAAGTGTGGAATTTTCATGGGAAAGAGCATAAAGCTAATATTTACAATATGACATTATCAAAATATTTTCTGAAAATAGCTAGCTATGAAAATGTTTTCTGAAAATGGGTAGAAGAAAGAAATTTCTTTCTTCTGGAAGAAAACATGCTGGTAAAAATGGAAGTTCTCCGTGCAACTAGGTTCCTTTCATGCACTGTGCAAGAATAAGCTACACGAAGTAGCTGTGGAAACAGCTACAAGGGGTTTTGGGTAAGACCTGACAGTGACCACAGACTGCGGTCTAGAAGGAACCGGCAGCCAGTTCCGCGCTGTGCTCTATTTGTTAGAACCCACTAGTTCCCCTTCCGATTCCTTAAAATTCAAGTGGAAGTCTTGCTGAAGTGCTTGTAAAACTCGCGGCCAGCCTCTCTGGCAGCCTTCGAGGATCGCGTGCAGACTCGCGCTCCGGGTGGGGTGACATCAGGAACTCGGGGCGCTCAGGCAGAGGGTGTGTGAAGTTTGCAAAATGCCCCGTATCCAAATGCTTACTCGTTATGACTTTTCCTTACTGAATGTGTACTTACTCTGGTAACATTTGTCAGGCGTGTAAAGAAGTATCTTAAGAATCGCTGAATTCTTAGGCAAGAACGAGGCTGTTTAAAAACTGGCGGAAATTAAGGTGAGCTCAAGCGTTTTTTAAGGTCGCTGTAAGAAAATCTGCAATAAAAAATTCTAACGAGGGAGTCAGAAGCATTCAGCTACTTTAACCATGCCTGGGCAGGCTTATTCGTCAGCTCAGTATTTCCAGAAGATTATACTGAGTTAACGGTTCATTATAAAAGTACAAAAGATAACGCCACTCACTTTTCCATCCTTAGATGTGCCAGCCACTTGTCCCGTCGCTATTGTGATCCTGTCAGGGTGAACTGCGAGGCTAAACAGATAAATAAATCTTTATAAAACATCAGCTCTGTAAAAGTAGGCTTCACTTTTCTCTTGACCACACAGAATCTGCTCAAAACTTTAAATATAAGAACTCTACGGTGCCTGACTTCTTACGGACTCACCATAGAGTCACTGAGCTCCCCAACGACCTTGGGCAATCGGTGCCTAAATCATTCCATCCTTTCTCTCTCTCGAATTTCCCAGCTCAAGGAAAAAAAATACCAAGTCTACAATAAACCTTGATTAAGTACGTTACACAGCAAACATATCTTAAAATTTTTTTTTAAGTTTACTTATTTTTTTAAATGCAGTCACTTTATTATTATTTTTTTTTAGATTTATTTTTGAGTGAGAAAGAACACAAGCGGGGGAGGGGCAGAGGAAGCGGAGGGCAGGGGATTCGAAGTGAGCTCGGTGCTGACAGCGGAGAGCCCGATCTGGGGCTTGAACCCACGAACCATGAGCTCATGACTTGAGCTGAAGTCAGATGCTTGACCAACTGAGCCACCCGGGCGTCCCCCAAAATAACACCTTTTTCCAACAGGATTTTTGTAATTGACCAGGGAATCTAAGACAAACAGAGATAGGTACATCGACCTGGTTACTACGCCGCCTTCTGAAGGCTGTCAGTGGGTTATGGATGAACGGCAGCAGCCCAGAGATAAACATGAATATTCTTATTTCTATTAAAAAATAAAGACCCAGGGGCACCTGGGTGGCTCAGTCAGTTGAGCATCTGACTTTGGCTCAGGTCATGTGGTCCCTGAGTCCGAGCCCTGCGTCGGGCTCTGTGCTGACGGCTCAGAGCCTGGAGCCTGCTTCGGATTCCGTGTCTCCCTCTCTCCCTGCCCCTCCCCTGCTCGTGCTCTCTCTCCAAAATATATAAACATTAATTTTTTTTAAATAACAACCCTAATGAGAATCAACTAGCATTTGTGTTAAGAAGGCCTCCGAACAGGCGTCTCAGAACTAGTGGGTGACTCGGCGGGAGAAGCGTAGGTGTTAGAGGACAGGGAACTAAACTAGTCTGTAGCGCCTTAGAGAGACGGTGGCCAGCAGAGCACCAGCGACAGCCAACGCGAACCTAAGGAGCTTTTCCAAACGGCCATATTTTCTCAGGGCCCCTCGTCCCCTCCCTTCCATCGTATCCCAGCCCCGACGCCATTCCCGCGGACGCCGTTCCCGCGGGGGCGGGCTCACCACTTCACGTCGTCGTTGTGGCCGGCGTAGTGCCGCTGCAGCTGCTCCTCCACGTCGTAGAGCACCACCACCGAGGCGATGAAGTACACCGTCTCCCCCGTCGGCAGCAGGTACAGGTTGTTACGACAGTCGCGACCCCGGTACCCGTAGCTTTTGTGCACGTCAAGATAAACCCGATTTCCTTCAGGAGCCGACAGACCATCGGCTTTGTCCAACGGGAACGGGCGACAGAATTCCCTGAGACTAGTACCGTCCATTTCTCTCATTTGAGTCACATGAAATTGTGGGCGCCTGGGGGGCTCAGTCGGTAAAGCGTCCGACTTCGGCTCAGGTCATGATCTCACGGTTCGTGGGTTCAAGTCCATGAGTTCGAGACCCACGTCGGGCTCTGGGCTGACAGCTCGGAGCCTGGAGCCTGCTTTGGATTCTGTGTCTCCCTCTCTCTCTGCCCTCCTCCTGCTCACGCTCTGTCTCTATGTCTCTCAAAAATAAATAAACGTTTAAAAAAAAAAACCAAAAAACTGTAGGCCCTCCTTGCCCTAACTTCTCCAGCTCCGTGGGGATAATTACCTCCGTTAGGTTGTTGCAATGGATACTTCCAAACCTCGAAAACTATTTTGAGAGCAAAACTGGACTTGAACTTGGATGTGAAAAAGACTCTAACAAAAGTACCGTCTGAGGTAAATTCCAGTTTCGCGTCCTCCAAAACACGAAGAGAGCGTAGGCTGCAAACAACGTGCTTTGAATAATGTTTTCCACCCATGATTTACCCTAAAATTTAAACCATTATTGACTTAAAGGAGAATCACCCCAATTGCATGTGCCGAACCAGAGGTTCATGAATGCTTAGGACCTGTGAATTTGAAAATACAAAAAAGATATTTCGGGAGAGAAATTTAGGTACAGATGATCATTCTCGAAAATTCCCCAAGAATGTGATACCATTCTTTCAAACAGGAATTCTTCCACCTGATTACAACGGCGTCAGTTTGAACCAACTTCCTAGGGGCGCCTGGGCGGCTCAGTCGGTTCAGTGTCTGTCTGACTCTTGATTTCAGCTCAGGTCACGATCTCACGGTTTGTGAGCTCGAGCCCCGCGTGGGATTCCCTCTTCCTCTCTCCACCTCTACTCCTCTCATGCGCTCTCTCTCAAAAAAATGAGCTTAAAAAAATATTTTAAAAATATTAACAAAAAATAAATAAACCCACTCCTCAGAATTTATATTTGGGGCTTGGCATTAAACTGGTACTCAGAGAAATTTGTTTGAGGGTGAAGAGAGGATTTTTGCTCTTTGTCTTAAAATCTGCACGGACTGGAAGGCGGCCTCTGTGGAATTCCTTTTAAGTAAAATAAATAAAATAAAGCAAATATGGAAAACTAAAGTAAAAATTTAAAAAGCCCCAGCACTTAGTTCACCCCCTTTTATAGGCTCAGCTTCTTTGTCTTTGAGGTTTGCTCTCCCTGGAAGCCCATTTGCTTTTCCAAATCTCCCAGTATGAAGGCTCCAGCGGCTTTCTCTCAAGACCGTGAGCCGTTGGGCTGACTCAGTTCTGAGGTTTAGATTTGGGAGGGGAGGCTGTTTCTTTTGCTTAAAGTAGCATTCTATCTACACTACGTGTTGATTTTCTTCATGCCTTCAGCTACTCCCTTCCGCCGGTACGGGGATATTCCCAGTCTGATGTTACTCCTTCAATTAGCGCTGACCTTGCCGTTGGCTCCCGGGGCTGGCCAGGCCCCCGCTTGGTTGGAGGGGGAATGCCCATCCTTCCTTCCAGGGTATCGCTCTTTGGGTTTAAAACTTCCTGCCAGCACAGCTGGGTTCAATTTCTGACATTCTCATTTTCCCAAGTTTGTAAGTTCGGTCGGTATCTTCTGGCATTTCCACGCCGTTTCCACGCATCCCTGCAGAGCTCACCAAGCATACGACGGCTACTGTTACAGATGACCAGCTTTCGAAAGTGCCATTACAATCCTCAACTCAATGCGTTTGTGATGGTCTTTGTTCAGCTGGCTTTTCTCTTAGTGTTTAACTACCTTTATTTTTATAAAGTTTATTTATTTTGAGAGGGAGAGAGAGCATGAGTGAGCAGGGGAGGGGCAGAGATAGAGGGATGGGAGGGGAGGGAGAGAGGGAGAGAGAGGGAGAGGGAGGGAGAGGGAGGGAGAGGGAGAGAGAGGGAGGGAGAGGGAGAGAGAGGGAGAGAGAGGGAGGGAGAGGGAGGGAGAGGGAGGGAGAGGGAGGGAGAGGGAGAGAGGGAGGGAGAGGGAGGGAGAGGGAGGGAGAGAGAGGGAGGGAGGGAGAGAGAGGGAGAGAGAGAGGGAGGGAGAGAGAGGGAGGGAGAGAGAGAGAGGGAGAGAGAAAATCCCAGACAGACTCCTCGCTGTCAGTGTGGAACTCACAAACCGTGAGATCATGACCTGAGCCGAAATCAAGAGTCGGACGCTTAACTAGCTGAGCCACCCAGGCAACCAGCCGAGTTTTTAACTACCTTTATTCTGTTGGAAAGATTAAAATTCAAGCCGGAAAGTGATGCATTTTCCCAAGGCTCTCTAGAACAAACAAACAAACAAATCCTCAATCCCCCAGCCAATCCTCTAACAGTAATATTTTCTTTTCCGGAAATTACTGCATACGTATTCGAGCGACGACCACAATGTTTCATTCGGGAATGATAGGTCAGCGCCCCCCTAGCCAGAAGCACTCACGGAAGCCCTCTGTGAGGACGCTGTCCTGGGTTCTAACAAACGGTCCGTTTTGTTAAATGAAAAAAAAAAATCTTTTTTTAAGTGTGAATAGACTGTTTGGCCCAATCAGTGAATAAAGGATACACCCATTCGAGTTTCAGTCTCTTGGTCGGCAGCTCAACTTTTGCTTCCAAATTGTAGGAGTCCACTTGCTCTTTGGGCATGTACATGGTAACAGGGCGCCCGCGAAGAAACATTTTTACGTATCCTTCTTCTACGAGAAGAACAAAGACATGAGTGAGACACCTCTGTGCCCGGGGGATCTGGAAACGTATATTTTCTTTTGCCTCTTAATGTCAGAGCAGAGGCACTACCTACCCTCCGTGCGATTTCTAATTAACGTGTTGGGGGGAAAATAATGGAAACAAAAAGTCGTGCGATTTAAAACGAAAGTTTTTGCCTTGTTTTACTTGTGACGTGCTGCTTCCTTAAGTACATGAAATACGTGAGAAATCGTAAAAGACCGGGAAGAACTAGATTCCATTATTTTTCCAGGAGAGACTCGGGAGGGGGGGAGAATGCCACCTCACAAAATTACAACCAATGCCAAAAAGCCACTTAGAGTTGTTACTGATTTCAACGTATATACAATGTCGGCATCAAAGTTCATTAGGTATCTTTCAGTACCTAAATTGTTTCGTTACCTCGCAATGTAAAAATATATCTTTACGTATCTTTTCTGTTGGACACATTCTTGGAGCGAGTGTAAAGAACACGAAATCAGCACAAGTGCATGCTAGGGTGCGCACAGGAAGGAAAACGCTCAAAGATAAGCTCGAAAGAAAGCAAAGGAGGGAGATATTGAGAGATAGAACCTTCTAGAACAAACATGTTTATGATAAAATAGCTTTTGATGTCTCGAGAAGGAATTACAGGGGGCAAAAGTAAAACCCAGGAATACCCGGGACACGTGCAGTTTTAAACAAGAAACAGGCGGGGGTTTCTGCCGGCCTTCAGGACGTAATAAGGCCAAAGAAAACGTCCTGTGAGTTCCCGGTGAATTCGGTCAGGGCTCACTGCGGCTCGAAGGGGCAGGCCTCCACGGCATTTAAACTGGGCCGCTGGGACCAGCCATAGCAGCATCTCGAGTCAACAGAAAACTCGTCCGCGGAGGGGACATTGGCGAGGAAAAGTCATGAAATAATTACAGTGCCGTAAGTGCCACGTTTACGAGTTAGTTTTGTGAGGCTTGCTCCTGGGGGTCTTCAAACAACGCCACATGCGACCCCCCCTGCAGATTACGGGGCCGTGCCGGTCTCGTGTTACCGTGTGCATGCAGGCCGGGCCGCACGTGCACGTGAGCCCGTCTTCACCCCACATATCTAGTCTGACTTTTAATAAGAGCCAACGCGCGCTCAGCCTGCAGACTGCGTGCCAGGCGCTGCGTTCCGCGGGTGCCCCGTTGGGATGCTGCCACGGGGCCCGTCCTCCCCAGATCCGCTGGCACCGGCCTATCAGAGGTCCTGGCGCCCACCGCTCTGTCCTCACTGCACCGGCCGTGAGCGCCCCACCTGCCTCCTGTCTGGCTGGAAGTGTCTCCACCACCCTAGACATCGACCCCGCTCCTCGCCCCAAACCTCTTCCCTTCTTTAATCCCTCCCCCAAATCTGGGCTCATGGGCCGGTGTGGCCGCCACGCCTGCGGGACCTGGGAGCGCCCGGCAGAAGACAGAAGGGAGAAGGAAGCAGGCGCCAGCAAGCACGGAGCTGAGGCGAGCGGTCCCCTCGACTGTCTCTGCACGAGAGGAGGCACAGAACGTGGGTGGGGAAGGAAGAGGCTGCGAGGCCGTCTCCACGGCACAGCAGAGCCCTTCGTGGCCGTACCGACCAGTGGGCACGAACAGCGAGTGGTACGTGGGTGTGTGCTGCTTAAACCCCTGTGGCCGAGGCTTACTTCTCGCACGATTGCTAAACCACTGGGTATTTTTAGGCCAAAAAAAAAAAAAAAAAAAAAAGGCCCGATTTTGCCTTGGCGTTGCTTCGTCCGGGCAATCCGGGCATTCTACGTCTACAGTCAAAACGCAGCAAGGGAAAGCGCAGGTATCTCCCAGGCAGGTTAGGACCACAGCACGCAGCCGCCCACCGGAAGGAAGGCGCGGAGGGAGAGGCCAGCAGCGGGGCGGGACGCCGGGTCGACAGCGGGACATCCAGGGCCGCCCTGCAGCTCTCTTGGGGCTGACACGAGTCTTTCAGAGTTCCTGCCAAACCAGCCAGTAACCAAGCCGGGTCGGGTGCTCAGCTACTGATCGACACCCATCCGGGTAAGTGCGCGGGAAGGCCGTTTCACGTCAGGCGGGGTGGCGTGTGTGACGGGCGCGTTTTCACACGAGGAGGGTAACGGCTTGCCTGTACGAAAGAGGGTTCTGCAGCCCGGGGAGCAGCTTCGTTCAGAGAGCTATGAGGGTTCAGCAGTGCCGCCTACCTTTGCAGTGTAGCACCCGGCGTTTCCCTTGTGATTTCGGAGACAGGGACAGAAGCGCTAGATGAAGAGATAGCGAGAACTGCAGGAGGGACCTGGGGCAGCTGGCTCTGGGGGGGGGTGGCCCCCCGTCCCTGCAGCGGAGCCTGTGGGGGCTCAGGACCCGGCTCCGCGGGTGCAGGGTGATTACGGTTTCAGCACGCGGTTCCACGCTTCCCGAACAGGAAACGAGTACTAAACACAGCACGTGCTCTACCTACGGGGGGGGGGGGGGGGGCTGACTTTGATATAAATTTCGGTTCTGAATCAAAGTGGGGGGGAACCGGAAATGTTAAAACGAGACGGGTTTGTCTAACGGGTGACACGCCCGTTATGCAATGATTCTGCATTTTCAATGTGCTTTTAAAGAAGGTTAATATCCTAACAATAGCATCTACCTTCTTATAAAACGGGTTAAAAAAAGAACAGATATATGGGAAGGTACATTGTGAACTATCAGTTTGCGGCTTAGGAGATGGAGGGCAGAAAGAGAGGGTAAAGAAAAGCTCCGTTTGGACAGAGTGATCACTTAACGCGCAGAGAGCTTCCCTTTCGGAGGGACGCAGGTGTTGCCTCGGAGCCCCCCGGGGGAGGAAGGAACAGCAAAGGCAACACGCGACTTTTAACCTAGAAGTTCCGTTTCCGCACGTGCGGTGGCATCTCCCTCTTCCTCCTCGTTGGCGCACCTTGAATCGGTTTTCAAGGGGGTGAGGGAAAGGGCCCAGTCTTTGCGACCAAGTTACGGGCCGTGCCTGCGACCCGAGCCCCGACCCGTGGGCACAGGCTTGGCGGCACTCGGCCTGCCGGCCCTGCCACGCAGACTCCGCGTGTGACAAGCAACCCCCGGAATCGCTACGCACGTGTCCCTCGAGTCCTGAGGGGAGTGAGGGGCACCGTGCAGAAGTTAAGTGGGACTTACCTGCGCTGAAGACGGGCTCCTTGGGTTTGCTGTGGAGATGAAACAGAAGCAGCGTTTTATTTATTATTAATTATTGTTTAATATAATTTATTGTCAAATTGGTTTCCATACAACACCCAGCGCTCATCCCAGCAAGTGCCCTCCTCCGTGCCCGTCACCCGCTCTCCCCCTCTCCCCCACCCCCTACCCCATCAACCCTCAGTTTGTTCTCTGTATTTTAGAGTCTCTTGTGGTTTGCCTCCCTGCCTCTCTGTAACTTATTTCCCCCCCTATCCTTCCCCCATGGTCTTCTGTTAAGTTTCTCAAGACCCACCTCTGTGTGGAAACATATGGTATCTATCTTTTTCTGCCTGACTTATTTCACTCAGCACAATACTCTCTAGCTCCATCCACGTTGCCACACATGGCCAGATTTCATTCTTTCTCGTTGCCGCGTAGTATTGCATTGTATATATAAACCACATCTTCTTTATCCATTCATCGGTTGATGGGCACTTAGTCTCTTTCCATGATTTGGCTATTGTCGAAAGTGCTGCTATGAACACTGGGGTGCATGTGCCCCTGTGCATCGACACTCCTGTACCTCTTGGGTAGATTCCTAGCAGTGCTATTGCTGGGTCGTAGGGTAGCTCTATTTCTAGAGGAAATAGAGGTTCTTGAGGTACCTCCACACCATTCTCCAGAGCGGCTGCACCAGTTTGCATTCCCGCCAACAGTGTAAGAGGGTGCCAGAAACAGGGTTTTAAAGGGAGGCTGGCGGCAGGTGGTTTAACGTCATTCACGAAAGACCCCCTCGCTCCCCGGCGGCGGCCAGGCCGGTCACACCGGTGCTGCGTCAGGGATTCTCGCTGATGAGAAAAACAAAACCACGCGACCGCAGAACGGGACAAGCGCACGTGAGAATGTCTAAAACCAGGTGCGAGAGACTGCGACCCCAGCCCTGCGGCCCCGGCTGGGCTGTTTGAGAGAGCAGGTGTCTGCGGAAGGATAGCGTGCTTGATCAGGATTTGAACGGCGGCGTCGACGTGCGCCCAGGTCTGCTCTTTCCCCCTCTGCTCTCCCGACTGACGACGGGAGCAAACGCCTGACACAGGGCCCCTCGAGCCCAGCTCCTGGCAGGGTGGCTCCCGTGAGAAGGAAAAGAGGGAAAACATAAGGGGTATCGGGGTGCAGCCATCTCATCGGCGTCGGGGGGACCCGCCGCGGATTTCGGCCCGGCTGGGACCACCCTGTGACTGCACCTGGGAAACCAAACCCCCAGAGCCTTCAAGGTCATGCCGCTGAGGGATTAAGGACGTCCCCGGGGGCCGGCTTCCCCGGGGGGAGCTGGCGTGAGGGGCCCCCAGGACAGGCAGCATGCCCTACCACCCCCCAGGACAAGCACCTGCCAGACGCGACGCAGGGCGGGAAGCGTGTCCTGTCCAAACCCGGCTCTGCGGGACCCCAGGGTCCCCGCCGCCTTCCCCGCACACGCTGCTTCCTGGGTTGCCTCCTGCTTCACGATACGGAACAAGACGGACGACAGAAACCCGCCCCGAGAGAGCCACGGAAGCACTCGGGTCTGTGAGTGCGTCCTTTCTTTTTTTTTTTTTTAAAGTGCCTGAGCAGAAACAGTCCTGATATTACTTTTCTCCTCCATTTTTTTCTTGAAATACGGTGAGAAACGCACCAGTAAGAGTCGGCCTCAACCCCACCGTACAGTAAGTCGTATTGTCA
This sequence comes from Paguma larvata, assembly GCA_030068075.1. NCBI lineage: Eukaryota > Metazoa > Chordata > Mammalia > Carnivora > Viverridae > Paguma > Paguma larvata. The sequence continues at coordinate 43,909,756 of CM057827.1, read as the reverse complement.
GTCGACTTGGCTTGCAGATGATCTCACGCGGGGCCGGGGGATCTTGGCCGATGCTTCGGAAGCGCTTGGCAGTCTGCTCGCGCGTGCTCTCGGCAGCCGGAGCTGCTGCGGGCTTAGTTTTCGGGACTCTAACCTTTGGTCATTGAAAACCGCTCTGAGAGGGGCGCCCGGGCGGCTCCGCCGGTGACGCGCCCGACTCTTGAGAGCAGCTCAGGCCACGATCTCCCGGTTCCTGAGTTCGAGCCCCACGTCGGGCTCTGTGCTGATGGTGTAGAGCCTGCTTGGGATTCTCTCTCCCTTCCCCTCCTATGCATGCTCTCTCTCTCTCTCTCTCTCTCTCTCTATCAAAACAAACTTTAAAAAAATTTTTTTAATTAAAAAAAAGATATTAAAGAAAAACTTACTCTGAAAGCACGGCACTAAACTCTAATCTCACACTGGCCTCGAGGCCCTAATGCCACGTCTCCTGACAACTTTCTCTGTCCGCATCTCCCTTTGCTGTCCCCTGGTCCATGATTCTAGCCGCCCTGTCCCTGGGTCCCTCACACGTGCCCGGAGCTCTTGTGACAGGCGACTGGCCTGGCTCCCCCTGCTCCCGGACATTGTCCCCCGGCCCCTATGCTGTCTGTGCTTCCAGCCCCTTCCCAGGGAGGCCTCTGAGGCCTTGCCACCTCCTGGGGCCCTGCCCGCCACACCCCGTGCCCCAGCCAGTGGTATTTCTTCGCAGGGCTCCCAACAGCCCTGTCCTTCCACGCTGTGCCCCCCCTCACCCAGCGGTGGGTAAGCGCCGTGAGGGCGGGGGTCTCTGCTCGGCCCGCTGCTGTGGCTCACTGCTGTGACAGCAGACAGCGCCACCTGGCCCCTGGCGAGATTGGGGGTGGGGGTGGGGGGTCCCCGGGCTCTCCCGGCAGGTCCTCAGACTTCACCACGCGCTGTGCCCCCAGGGATCCCTGTCAGCTCTCCTGTCCCTCCCTCCCGCAGGGGCGGCCGCTCCCGCCTGGCACCTGGTGCACAGGGCAGACAATTTCTCCTGGTTCCCCTGCTCTGCCCTCGGACGACAGCAGGTGACATGCCTGTGCCTCAGAGGGGGTGTCTTTCCGCATTCCGGACCTGCTCCTGATCTGCCACGAGCTCGCTGGAGGTCTGCAGAAAGGTGTGCGTGTGTGCACACGTGTGTGCATGCTCGCGCGTGCGTGTGCACAGGTGTGTGCATGCTCCTGTGTGCGTGTGCACATGTACACGTGCGCGTGTGTGAAGCCCCGCCCCGCCCCGTGCGCGGGGCTCACGTGAATTCCAGACGACCATGACAGTCCACGCCCCACTTAATTGTTCCGTGAGCTCTGGGCTGCTCTCTTCGGGCACGGTCCCCAGCGGCCTCCCCCCCGCCCCCGCAGCTCAGTCCGGGGTCAAGGCAGCCATGGACCTGTCTCTCCTAAGACAGGCTTGTTGCCGTGTGGGTTTTAGTTCATCACGTTACTTTGTGACCCCAGCTCCATGGCGGGTTTAAAAGAGCCATGCTTTTGTCGCCGCCGGCCTGCTCTCGCTGTCGGAGCGGGGGCGGCAGTCCTGCGATCGTCTGAGCGGGAACACGAGTCTTAACGCCGACTTTCACACGTGATGAGACCACAGGCAGGGTGAGGACACGGGAGGCCGGCCGAAGCAGGAGACGGCAGAGCAGGCCTACGGGTTACAGGAACATAGTGACGGGGAGGCCAGGCAGGGAATCGGACAGGAGGGCCGTCTTTCCACCAGGACTTTGATCACAGAAGTGGAAAGACACCAAAGCCGGGAACGCAGGCATAAGGGATCCAGAACCGTTCGTGCAGACGGAGGAGAGCAATTACGAACTGTGTTCCTCTTAGAGCGATCCGCGGGGCAGTCTGAGTTCCAGACACAGGGCGGCCCGTGGACTCCTGAGGCCGGGCTTGCGACGTTACAGGGAGAATCGAAGATCTTGGGGGGACAAGGTGTGGGTGTGAACCACCGAGGGTCGTGGAGAAAGGGACCAGGGACACGGAAGTGCTCTCAGTCCTTACGTTGTGCTCTGAGCTGAGTGGCACGCTGTGGGCATACTGTATTTAGAAGGGATACGATTTCTGTGTTTCATTCTTGGAGAAAGCTACATTTTTTTCACTTTTGTAGAAAGCTACGTTTTTATTTTATTCTTCTTAAAATGTTTATTTAATTTTGAGAGCGAGCGAGCGGCGTAGGGGCAGAGGGAGAGGGAGGGGGGGAATCTCAAAGCAGGCTCTGCACTGGCAGCACAGAGCCCAATGTGGGGCTTGAACTCATAAACCGTGAGGTCATGGCCTGAGCCAAAATCAAGAGTCGGACGCCTAACCGACTGAGCCCCCAGGTGCCCCAGAAAGCTACATTTTTAAAGAACAAAACGCTGTCTTTCCTTTTGAATCCGTTATTCCCGCCTCTGCACCGCCACCTTCCTTAAACAGCAACGGAGCGCCCGGGAAACGGGCTCAAACCTTTTAAGCACAAACCTGTGGGGCGGGGGAAAGGGGCGAACCCGGAGAAGGTGGCACAGCCGTGATCCCGCATTACAGACGCCTCGGCCTCCGATCAAAATCTGTCAACCGGAGCCACACGCCGAACACCTGCCCCTTCCCGAGCTCACTGCCGGCAGCTTGAAAGTGGACCCTGGGAACCTGACACTGACAAACGGGCCCGGGCTGCAAGTGCACTTGGCTCGGGACGAGGCCGCCTCCCCGGCGCTGGGCAGGCTGTCTCTGATCACCTGTTCCTTAGTGTGAGCTACGCGGAGAAATGAAAGTGGGTGACATTAACACTCCCTGGACAGCCAGGGTGCGGTTCTGTGGGGGAGGCAAACTCGACACCAGAACCGCAGCGAGGCTTCGTGCACCCCTGTCCCCGTGGGGAGCCAACGCGGATGCCCCCCACCCGCCCTCCGGAAGCCCACGGGTGACGTCAGGCGGGGGGAAAGGACTTCCCCGCTGGGGAGGAGACCCTCGCCTCCTGGCTGGGCTGCCTTGGCAGCGGCCGACACCTCCCGAGCGGACAGTGTCGCGCTCGGGGCTGGTTTCTGCTGCTCTGTTTTGGCAGGAGGATTTTCGGACAGAGCGTGGGTTTCCTTGAACTGGTTGGCTCGGGAGACCGTCTCAAGGGCTCTCGTAGGCTAGGAGCAGGACCTGGGGACTCGCGGGGGACGCGAGGCAGCCGGGAGCCTGTGCCAGACCAGCGGCTTGCTCTGGGGGCAGCAGGAGAAACGCAAACAGTTGAGCCAAGCGAAAGCTCATGCGCACGCAGCGGCTCCGGCCACCTGAGGCCACAGCGCGCATCATCGGCTCCCCGATGGGTTCACCGGGGACTCGGCAGAGGGCGGGCTACCAGCGGCTGTTTGTCTTTTCATCTGCTAACACTCGCCTTGCCCCGCGGCGGGCGGGGTGTGTGTGAGGAGGGGGGTCCGGCAGGGGCGCGGGCTCCGATTCAGCGCGCACTCGCCGCGCCGCGCCCTGCCCCCAGCACGTCCACACCTGTTCCCCACCAGGACCCCGCGTGCCTGAAAGGGGGCTCAGGAGCCCAGGTCCTGCCCCCTGCAGATCTGTGACCTGGGTGACCGGGACCCCTGGGTGGCCAGGATTAGAGCAGAGCCGACAGGGGCCAAACGCCGTGTGAGCAGAGGTACTCGCTTTCGAGAATGATTAACGAGGCTCAGTCGAAAAGGACGCCACTCCAAGTCAGACACGCGGTCTCCCTGACATCTGCTCGCCTGCGAAAACCGGAGCTCCTGGCACGCGCGCCGTGAGTCCTTTGGAAAGGCTCTCGCGTGACCTGGCGATCAAAACACTTCACCCTGTGAGTAACGACTTTCTACATAAATGCCCTCGAGCAGCTTCCTACCCGAAACAGGGTCATTCAGGAAGCATCTCAAAGAGTTTAGAAGTCGCGGGAGACCTTACTGGGGACAAAGACGCTGCACAGACATTTCCGACCGACACTTCCAGCTCGGTGCAGGAGACATGCCCGGATTTTGAAGTCGGCGAGGTCTGCATCCAGACCGGGCAAGTCGCTTTACCTGCGTGTCTTCGTTTCTTCATCTAGGAAATGGGACTAAAACCACCGTAAGGTCCAGGGTGATGGCGAGACCCAAGAAAGCACGTAACAGAGGGCCCCAGACGCGGTTATCACTTCCTGTCGCTTCTCTCTTCCTCCTAATGTCGCTGACGAGAACCTACAGGCATTTCCGGGCTCTCTGCCTACCAGCCTCACGACCAAAATATACAGAATGTTATTAGCACTTACTGTCTTAACATGGATTAAAAAATAAACGACCCCGTGGCTCAGGAGTGAACGACCCTTTTAGTAAAGTGAAGATGCTTCACTTACAACACCTAATGTCCAGGCAGAATGTTTCAGCCTCTGAAGGGCGGTGTTAAAATCATCTACCGACAGGTGGTGCTGTTTACACAGTTCTTAAAGGACTGTGGGCTTTTTGTTTTTTTAATTAAACATATATTCTTTCATTCATTCCGCAAAAATTTTTTGAGCAGTTACTGTGTGCCAGGCCCTGTGCGAAGTGTCGGGGATACAAAGAGCAATCAACGACAGCTTCTGCCTTCCCGAAGCTTCAGGGAGGGTGAGGGGTATGTGTGGGCTCGGGCGTGCGGGAAGGCGTTACGGTTACAGATAAGGGCAATGAGCAGGTGGAACTCGATCTGAGGCAACTATCTCAGACCTAAGGGCAGGGCAGGGCGGGCTTCCCAGAGGAAGCGGCATCCTGAGCTGGGTCCTGAAGGGTCGGGTGGGGTTCCTCCAAATGTACCCCACCGCCCACCGCCACCAAGCCTCCAGACACACACATACGCATGTCACTCGGGGGAAGGAAAACCCTCCGCTAAGTGCTAGAAGGTGTAATTCATTGCTTGCCTGGGGTGGTTCTGCGCACGCGTGTGTCTGTGTTTTATTTTGTAATACAATAAAGATTTTTCTCCATACATTGACTTCTTACTTAGATTTATACTTTTCTTTAATTAAGACTGGGTCTGATCATCTTTTCATTAGTTAACTGGCTATTTTGTATTTCTTTCCCAGTGAACGAACTGCCTGTTCAAATCCTTTGCCTGTTTTTCTAGTGGGCGGATAGTCTTTTTCCTCACGGTTTGTTGTGAGTCCTTTGGAAACTAAGGATCTGGCCCTTCTCAGTTGAATGTGTCGTCGACGGTGGAGAGAACGGATCTGTGTGTGGCGTGCCTTTCCGCGTCCCGCGTCGCCTCACCCCGTGTTCTGTGCGCGGTACGGGCTCAGGCACTTAAGCAGTGCGTGGAAGGGAAGGGGTAAGGTGATAACAAAATTGTCCAGAATTTCTGATTCCTTCCTCCCTTTTCAGGTGAGGGTGAGGGCAGGAACAGGAGCTGGGGAACTCCAGAACGTTCCGAAGAAGAGGGGCGCTGCAAGGGGGAGCCGGGTGCGTCAACCTTAGTTCCGACGCTTGGGATAGAAGGTGACCATCACGGCTCCTGGTGACTGGAGCTTACCAGGCAGGCTCCGCGCTCAGGACTCTGCAAACACGCTCTTGTGAACAACCCGGGGAGGTAGGTCCTATTTTTATCGGCGCTGAGAAAAACCCCAAAGGCATGAAGTCGCTTGTTCACAGTCGCACAACAGTAGTGACAGAGTTGGGACTGAGGCTTGGTTACAGCCATCACGCTCCGTTATTTTAACCTTTCTCGTCATAGTGACTGTGGTGAAGGATTCATTCGGCAGGTGTTTGCTGAGCACCTACTATGTGCTGGGCATTGTTCTAGATGTTGGGCTGGCCTGACTAGATTAGAAAAACCTTGTCGGTACCTGACGTTCAACTGAAGTATATTTGCCCGGCTGAACGAGGGTCCACGTCCGAAAGTTACACTGTCAGAGAATATTTAACCGCCCCCAAAACGTGGCTACGTAGCAAATGAAAAAGAAGGTTACAGATATATTTAAATGATACACCACACACGCCCAGTGCCCTGGAAATAAACTCTAGATGGAAATGCACTAACATGTTAGCTCTGAGGTCTCGAAGTCATGAGATTTTCATTTCTTCTTTCTTGGACATCTGGATTTCATAAGACGCATGTTGCTTGTGTAGTAAATAAAGTACCTCAAAGAAAAAATTCTTGCGGGGGACAGGCAAGAGCTGGTATTAGACATGAGTATCGGGGCGCAAGGGACGATGGGGGAGTCAGCGGGTGAGGGACCAGAAACCCAGGTTGAGGGGTAAGCTCCAGACCGCGCCAGCGGGGAGCATGAAGTAAAAGGACAAACCTGAGCCTTGAGGACCTCGTGCTGCCACTGAAAAGACTATTTCATTGAACATCACAGCTTTAGGGAGGACGGAGCCCAGAGTTTCCAGCTCGGGGCTCTGGGCCCCATAAAATGGCTGGTACGGAGGTCGAGGCTGTTCAATACAAAAGGGCATCTCAGGGGACACGTCACAGCTTGGTTATTTTGAAGTGTTGTTGTTTTTCTTCCCACATTCGTTGACTAAAGATGCAGGACGCAAAGGTGTGTTCTACTGAGGTTTCCAGCACATGGCGGAACCACTTCCTGTCCTAACATGTCAGCCCATTGCCACAACTTTTTGGTGGAAACAAAGTGTCTTATTTACAAAAGCTGATAGAGGTCAGTCCAGTCAGAATCACAAAGGGGGAACGTTTTCTAAGTGAAACACTTAATCAGTCTGGCAACATCTAACATAAACTGCATTCTAAGTAGTAGCTGTTTTTCTGTCTAATACAAAATACTTAAAAAAAAAAAAAGTTCCCTATTGGGTTAGTGTCCTGGCTAGGTGAGACAGCACAGCTGGTTCATCAGAATGTTACTGTTGACTTCCTATTTAAATGTAATAATTACTTCATTATGACACAAACTGACTATATAGCTATTAATATGTATCATCAATAATACATGAAATAAATATTACACTGCCATATATTGCTTTTGTTCTTATAGAAGCTTTGCCAGCACGAAGATTTAAGTGCTGTTCAAACTTTGTGGCTTGAGGGGCGCCTGGGTGGCTCGGTCAGCTTAACTTCCGACTCTGGCTCAGGTTATGATCTCGCGGTCCGTGAGTTCGAGCCCCACGTCGGGCTCTGTGCTGACAGCTTGGAACTTGGAGACTGGAGCCTGCTTCGGATGCTGTGTCTCCCTCTCTCTCTGCCCCTCCCCTGCTTGTGCTCTCTCTCTCTCTCAAAAGTAAGTAAACGTTAAAAAAATTTTGTGGCTTGATATAAGCAAAGTGTTCTAAACCGTCGAACATTCTGGGGCACCTGGGTGGCGCAGCCGGCTGAGTGTCTGACCTCGGCTCAGGTCATGATGTCACGGTTCATGGGTTTGACCCCACCTTGGGCTCTGCGCTGACGGCTCGGAGCCTGGAGCCTGGTTTGGATTCTGTGTCTCCGTCTCTCTCTGCCCCTCCCCTGCTCACACTCTGTCTCACAAAAATGAATAAACGTTAAAAAAAAATAAAAAAAATAAAATGTTAAACATTCTAATCTAAAAGTCACAAGAATGACTGTCAAATCCGGTGATCTTGTCTGAAGAAGATGAGATGCAGGGGGAAGAACTGAAACTCACAAAAGAACACAAGTTTCTATTTTCACAGATACTTTTAAATACAGTAGCCTATCTATTTTAGAAAACGTGAATTCAGAGACCTCAAAACCACTATTACTTTACGTGCGACATTAAGGCTTGTACGATGTGGATGGAGGCGCTTATATTTGCTGTAGTTATTATGGAGGAATACGTGCGCCGACGTGGGCCTGTTTTCCTCGAGCGAGAGGAAATTTTCTAATTTTCGCAGAGGAGCCACATGCTCCGAAGACAGCGCTGCACGTGGCGTGCGGTGACGGGGGCTCTGGAGCCAAGAGTCAGCTTCGCGCCAGTTACGGCACCATCGTGCGTGCGTGACGTCCTTCCTCCGCCAACCAGGACCGGTCCACCGTCACCCGCCCGCACTGCGTCTCCCTCGCTAGCACCCTGGCGAGCTCGCCCGGCGCGTCCTGACGCGACGTGGACGACTGAGGAGCCGCGCGGTACTTCGGGTCCCCCCCAAGGGCTTCTAGATCCTGCCGGAACCCGGGTGGTGCGCACAGCACTGTTTCGCTCACGTGAGCAGCATGTAACGCGTGTCGGGCCAGAAGGCAGATGAACCGCTTCGGACGCCTCGTGACAACCCTTCCTTATCTTACGAGTGAGGAAATAAAGGCTTGGGAGTCCGGAGAGCCTCGTGAATTATCTTCCGATGCCCGCTGCGGGTCTCGCTTTGCAACAGCCGCCGTGACCATGACGCCCGTCACCGAGTGCCAGGCCTCGGGCTGAGTGTCCTCCCGCCAGTCCGTTCACCGATGAGACCGGAGGCAGTCAGGGACGTAGCAATCCCGAAGGTCACGTGGCAGAACCAACCGGTTTACGAACCCGGGCCTTTCCCCTACTCCAGATGCTGTGCCCGGTCCGCCTGGACTTGCGGCCCCCGGTGACCGGATCAGACAATTTCCGAAAATGTAAGACAGCGTCCCGGAACCGCGGACAAACATCAGAGCAGTGATGAAGGGATCAGACTATCTGAGAGCCCTGAAGACCACGGTGTTTCCAGGGGGGTTACGTCGGGGCCACTCTCCTGTGCCTTTCTCTTGCGTCAAGTCCTGGAGCCCGGGCCTCGGCCGATGAGCCTCCACCTCTGCTTTGGTGCCGGGTGGAGGCAGCTCAAGAGTAGGGCTGCTCACGCGGGGATGGAGAGGGAGAGGGAGAGGGAGAGGGAGAGGGGAGGGAAGGGTCAGGCCGCCACTGAGTCACCAACGTGACCTTCACTGCTATTGCTTCTTAGCTGCTGTTTCTTTCCATCTGAGTTCCTGTACTCTTATCCCTACGGGCCCTAAACGTATCCGCCAGTTCCAGCAACTCCCGAAGAGAAGGCGAGAACTTTCTCTGAAACCCCTCAGGTGTGTGGGCGCAACTCAGCCAGCTCGGCGCCACCAGGCCTCGACTTTCCCTGGGTCCTACGGAGGCGCGGGATTGATTTTTAAATGGACATGTTTAGCTGCTTGAGTTATTTCTAGAAAATGATTGGTAGGTTTTCCTGGCCCCTCATTTCCGAGTCAAGTCCCTCCTGTGGCATTAAAATCAGAACACACGCACAAAACCCCTTTGCAAATATCTTTTATGGAAATATTTACCTGGTATGTTTAGCAAAGCCACGGGACTGAAGAGATAAAACAGAGCTGGTGTTTGCACCAGGCGGATTCTTTCTGGGAATCCTCTACAAAAATCAGATGTGCCAAGTTTTTAAGAACTGCCAACATCTAGACACTTCGGGTCAACTTCCGAGCTTTCCTCCCAATTCAGGGAAGCCTGAAGGATGCGTGGCGTGACCCGTTTATACTCTACTGTCATTGTAACCCCTCGGCCTTATTTCAAAGGTATTATCACCCAGTTAGCATAATCTTGTGACAAGAAGTATTAAGTCTAAATTAGAAGGCAGAACCCCACACCAGTGGTCCCTGAGATGGTTAACCGACTGCGGCCCTAACCTGCTGAAGGTGCGAGAAGGGCCTGCGTCTTGTCTGCAAAAGCTCTCTTTTAGGGATAAAGCTGAACAACAATTTAAGCTTCCTTACGGGACCGAATCAGTACGGATTTGCGGACTTGGACGTTGTACAGCCTGTGGGTTGGAGGCCATTGCTCTATGCCTCAGCCTTCTCTTACAGAAACATTTTGGGGGAAAAAAACACGTTTAGCCTGTGGGGCTGAAATTCCTTCCTCAGCCTTGCTCAACAGAGAGAATAAAAGCACAGAATGCAACCACGGTGTTTAAAACGACAGGTATCTACACGGAGAAACGATCTCACGTGCGTGCACACTCATAAAGGCGAAACTGGCTGAGAAAACGCGAGCGCGAGCTTTCACCAACAGAAGGTGACTCTTCGTTGTGCAGGTATTTGGCATAACCCGTTATAACGTAACCTCAAAGGGAAATGCAAAGTTATAAGCAAGCGTATTTCAGGAAACCAGAAAGGAATGGCTCCTGTTTCTGGTGTTAGCTCCGTATTTAAGACGGTTGCTAACAAGTCATAAAACTCCAGCTTTTCACCCAGTCTACGCTAGAAAACACCGTTGACACACTTAAATAACCCACCGAAATTGACTTTTAAATGACAGCTGAAGGTACCGGAAGTATGAAGTGCTCCGTGTGGGAACCGGAAGGGCTTCCCCGGTCCCACGGACTTGGTGCTCAGCAAGTTCTCGGGAACTACTTGCGTCTGCACGAGGGTGCTGGGATTTCGAGCTACGGCTTTCTACCCGGACGAAGAGCGGTGTGAAGGGTGACAGCAGCCGCCTCGAGCAGGGGCCTGATCAGGGCCCCTGCGCTCTCAGGAGAAGGCCGGGGACGGCGGGGGGAGAGGGGGCTCGCGGGCGCTCCAGGAGATCGGATTCAACTCTGGGGGAAGGAGGCTACGAAACCTCTGAAGGGCGGCACCAGCAGAGAAGACGCCCCTTACCTTTCGCTGTTCTTTTTGCCGCTGGAAGAACTGCTCGTGGACCCCGTGCGGGTTCGGTTTCCTTTGGAGTCCCCACAGCTTTCCCTTCGGCCGCCGGGAGATACTCGCTCGGAGGAACTGGTCCTCTTGATGGTGCTGAGGCAACACGGACATGACTGTGAGATTTTCAACACACTGGTTTTCCCTTCTTGCCGAGTGCAAACGTACGTACACGGAACATCGTATTTCTACATGGATATTGAAAAGGGGATTGATTCTAAATTCCTAACTCTACAGTGTGTGCGTGTGTGTGCGTGCATGTGTGTGTGTGTGTGTGTGTGTGTGTGTGTGGATGGATGGACAGATGTTATTCCTAACTGCGGAATGTCACTTGGAATCATTGCCTCTGCTCATGGCCTTTGGAACTGTGGTCATTAGTCCAGTTCAAAGTCATAGCAGGGGCGCCTGCGTGCCTTGGTCAGTTAAGCATCCGACTTCGGCTCAGGTCATGATCTCACAGCTCGTGGGTTTGAGCCCCGCTCAGAGGCTGGAGCCTGCTTCCGATTCTGTGTCTCCCTCTCTCTCTCTCTCTCTCTCTGCCCCTTCCCTGTTCACACTCTATGTCTCAAAAATAAATAAACATTTAAAAAAATAAAAAAAAACAACAAAGTCGCGGCGGAAACTGAAAGGAAACCTCCCCAACAGCCCCGTGAGTGCTCCAGCAGCTTCGTGGGAAGCACCCTGCCCTTGAGCGGGCTTCGGTCTAAACCAGGGGTGCTCAGCCAGGGGTGACTTCGCCCCCAGAGAACCCTGGGCAATGGCTGGAGGCGATTTTGGTTGTCACGAGTCGGGGAGAGGGCTGCTGCTGGCATCCAGTGGGTAGAGGCCAGGGACGCTGCTGATGCCGCAATGCCCAGGACGTCCCGTACAACGAATGGGCTGGCCCCCGAAGCCGGCCGTGCAGAAGCTGTAGAACTCTGGTCTAAAGACACGCGTGGGACAAACGCAAACGGGGTGCTGTCGGCAGTGACAGAAACGTCCTACCCCACATACGATGCCTTCGCTTGCGGGTAGTGCCCTCGCAAGCATAGCCTGGGGGGGACTGGACTGGCTGGGAGTCTGGGGGCCATGACTGGGAAGACCTCCTGAATCCTGCGATTTCTGGGAGAGATCAAACGAATGGCTTCAACATGTTGTAATTCCGCAGTAGGGAAGGGCCTGCTCGAGGAGGAAGGAGGGCCCTGCACACGTAGCTCAGGGACACGGGGGGAGGGCCCTGCACACGTAGCTCAGGGACACGGGGGGAGGGCCCTGCACACGTAGCTCAGGGACACGGGGGGAGGGCCTGTGCACACGTAGCTCAGGGACACGGGGGGAGGGCCTGCTCGGGAAGCTCAGGGACATGGGGGGAGGGCCCTGCACGGGAAGCTCAGGGACACGGGGGGAGGGCCTGTGCACACGAAGCTCAGGGACACGGGGGAGGGCCTGCCCTGCACACGTAGCTCAGGGACACAGGGGGAGGGCCCTGCACACGTAGCTCAGGGACACGGGGGGGAGGGCCCTGCACGGGTAGCTCAGGGACACGAGGGGGAGGGCCTGTGCACACGTAGCTCAGGGACACGGGGGGAGGGCCTGCTCGGGAAGCTCAGGGACATGAGGGGAGGGCCCTGCACGGGAAGCTCAGGGACACGGGGGGAGGGCCTGTGCACACGAAGCTCAGGGACACGGGGGGAGGGCCTGCTCGGGAAGCTCAGGGACATGAGGGGAGGGCCCTGCACGGGAAGCTCAGGGACATGGGGGGAGGGCCCTGCACGGGTAGCTCAGGGACACGGGGGGAGGGCCCTGCACGGGTAGCTCAGGGACACGGGGGGAGAGCCCTGCACACGTAGCTCAGGGACACGGGGGGAGGGCCCTGCACGGGTAGCTCAGGGACACGGGGGGGAGGGCCTGCTCGGGAAGCTCAGGGACATGGGGGGAGGGCCCTGCACGGGAAGCTCAGGGACACGGGGGGAGGGCCTGTGCACACGAAGCTCAGGGACACGGGGGGAGGGCCTGCTCGGGAAGCTCAGGGACATGGGGGGAGGGCCCTGCACGGGAAGCTCAGGGACACGGGGGGAGGGCCTGTGCACACGAAGCTCAGGGACACGGGGGGAGGGCCTGCTCGGGAAGCTCAGGGACATGGGGGGAGGGCCCTGCACGGGAAGCTCAGGGACACGGGGGGAGGGCCTGTGCACACGAAGCTCAGGGACACGGGGGGAGGGCCTGCTCGGGAAGCTCAGGGACATGAGGGGAGGGCCCTGCACGGGAAGCTCAGGGACATGGGGGGAGGGCCCTGCACGGGTAGCTCAGGGACACGGGGGGAGGGCCCTGCACGGGTAGCTCAGGGACACGGGGGGAGAGCCCTGCACACATAGCTCAGGGACACGGGGGGAGGGCCCTGCACGGGTAGCTCAGGGACACGGGGGGGAGGGCCTGCTCGGGAAGCTCAGGGACATGGTGGGAGGGCCCTGCACGGGAAGCTCAGGGACACGGGAGGAGGGCCTGTGCACACGAAGTTCAGGGACACGGGGGGAGGGCCTGCTCGGGAAGCTCAGGGACATGAGGGGAGGGCCCTGCACGGGAAGCTCAGGGACACGGGGGGAGGGCCTGTGCACACGAAGCTCAGGGACACGGGGGGAGGGCCTGTGCACACGAAGCTCAGGGACACGGGGGGAGGGCCCTGCACATGTAGCTCAGGGACACGAGGGGAGGGCCCTGCACGGGAAGCTCAGGGACACGGGGGGTAAACCGTGCTGCCCCTGTGGCACACACGTGTGTCACAGGCCTCCCTGTAGAGTTTTCATCCTCATCACTAGGCCACACAGGCCTTGGGACCCCATCTCCTCGATCACCTTACGTACTTCGAGAGCCCAGGAAAGAAGTCTGATGCTAGCTCCACGAAAGAGATGGAAAAAGTGAATCAGTGAACGGAGTAGCACACTTTGAGCCTGTCCCAGGAAGAGGCTCGAGGGCTCTAACTTAGCGCCCTGCCCAGTGAGACAGAAGGAGAGGGCCTGCGGGTCCTGGGCTGGGGCTGTGGGGAGGGGCCTGCCCAGGGAGTGGGGAGTGGGGGCAGGGCGGCAGAGGAGAGAAGGCCGGAGAGAGGGGCCCCAGGGAGGCGGCAGGCCAGGCCACGTTTCAGGACACAGGGGCCGAGGACGTGAGACCAAGGCCGGGCCCCCCGGCGGGGAGGTCCAAGCCCCTCTTCTCCCAACTCTGTGGCACAGCCGTGCCCGGCGCTTCTCCGCGGCGCCCCAGCCACTCCTCCTCCTCCCTCCTCGCCCCCTTCCTTCGGGCCAGCCCCAGTCCCCCTGCTGGAGCTGCCGATCGCTCAGCAAAGAATCTCTTAGCATGTATTTTTTTTTTTTAAACCGCACGGTGTGTCGGATTTGAAAAACCACCTGCCTCTCTGGGCGAGCGCACACAGATACGCTGACCGTAACCACGGGGACGCGATGCGCTTTCTGCACAGTCTTCCGGTCACTGAGGAAGCTCTGGCTTTACAGCCGGATTTGACTCTCACAGCTGGGTCCGAACGGGCACGCCTTACGGTCAGAACGTGCATTTTTAGAACGCTCAATCTGGGGACCAGGAGATTACAGACCCTGGGAGGGCATTTCCTTGCTGAGATCTGGGACTGAGGTCGAAAAATTCTGCAAACCCTGTGCTCAAAGTTCGATTTCTGCCAGCGATGACGGACGGCAAGCGGGTTTAGTGCCGCGGGAGCTTTCTCGGCCGGGCATCTGGCACGGGGCGCGGAGGCACGCTGCCTGGCCCCCGGAGGCCCCGGAACGCACCGGCAGCAGGCGACAGGCCCAGAGCGTCACCCGCGTGGTGTCCCCGGGGCAGTTCGTGGCAAGTTCACGGCCACTTAAAGACTTGTATAAAACACCCTGAAGGAGCTGAGAAACCACGACCATGAATCGATTAGAGCAACGGGACCAGTTTTCTGAGACCGCTGAGCTCGGCAGCTGGAAGAGCTAACGGGACACCAGCGACGGAGATGTGGAAACGGCAGTGGCAGGGACAGGCCACATCCGCTAAGAACTTCGTGGCTGGTGTGTGGTGGTTCCCTTAGACTTGCCACATTCCCTGCAAAAGTATCGTTACCCCCATTATACAGATGAGGACAGAAAATCAGGGATGAGGCAGTTCGTGAGGTTACTCCCCGCGCCCCCCCGGCCTTGTTCTCTCTGTGGGCTTCCCACTTAAGAAGGCCGGCAGTTCACGAAACACCCAAGGACACAGGTCTGAGGGCCTGCTGAACACCTAAAAATCCAACACACGCCAATAATGAATACGGATGCGTGGTCTGAGGCTCGACCGACAGGAGACACTGAGAACCTGCACCCTGCGGTGCCCGAGGGACCTCGCGCTCCCGGCTGTAACAACGAATCTCAGCACCCTCCCCTGCGTGCCCAGCTGTGCTGTTTGCCCGCATCCGGAAGACTCGCACACCTGTTCAACGTACATGCAAGAGGCCCAGAGACAGAGCGGAATGAACTGAGTGCGGTAACAAAAGCGTGGAAAAATATTTTGGTAAGCTTCGATCAACGACAGAACACACACCACCCATCGAAACGGAAAACACTTCCGTCTGCGTCTCCGGACTGGGATATAATTCATCACAGCTCTTCCCAGATACTTCGCACGCACACATTTGCATTAAAATGGTGAGCTTTTAAAAAAATCCACTACTGTTGTATACGTAAGGAAGAAAAAAAAAATAACAAGATATTTCCTTTTTGGAGCCAAGGGCTCTTATGGATTCAAGAGGATTTACCGGGTCTCAAAGAGAAGGCCAGAAAAGAAAGCCTGAAGACCCGACGCTCACAGGATCAAGGGCGGCCAGAGGGAGCACTACTGCTCCTCGCCGCGAGAAGCCTCCTTCAACAACCGGCGGGAAATATCAAAGGAGTTCTGTTCCCTCCGGGCAGCAGGGGAAAAATACTCTCTTCGTCTCGCTAGCGGAGGAACGGGCTGGGGAGACACTGTACGCCGAGGCGGGACGCGTTCTAGTGCTTCGGACGAGGCGGGGGCGGGGGGTGCTCTCTGGTCCAGAAACGCACGGGGGCTGTCGTTTCTTCTTCCCCCTTCTGGTCCCTACCCCCGCTCCTGAACCAAAAACCTTCGAAGGTCTGGAAACATAACGGTTCTTTACATGCCGTTCCACACCCGTTCGATGGTTTCGGCCCACTTATTTATTTATTTATCTTTCTGAGAAAATTTTAGATATTTAATGGTTTACTTAAAATAACAAACCTACAACTTGTTAATATTAATTGCACTTTCTTTCTTTTTTTTTAATAATAACTTATTGTCAAATTGGTTTCCATGCAACACCCAGTGCTCAACCCAACAAGTGCCCTCCTCCGTGCCCCTCACCCACTCTCCCCCCTCCCGCACCCCCCTCTCCCCTCATTTAAACTGAACTTGAGACACACGAGAATTTCAGCAAGGCTGACTGGGGAGTGGAGGAAAGCGGCAAGCTTTCTTCTTGCGGCTGGATGGTGACTCTAAGATGCACAACGAGCCTACGTTTGTGTCTTTCCTTCGGGATGTGATTTGGAATCAAGGGTCCGTTTTCCACAATTTTGCAAGAAGATCTCCAACTTTTACAATAAAAAATAAATAAATAAAACAGAACAGAAATCTGACGGGTGGCTCCTGTGTGCCGCCAGAGATTTCCTGATGACGTCACTTGTCACGAGAGTCGAGGTGATAACGTCTGGTTAAAACAGTTATCCGCTCAACAAGTACTTAGTAGGCACCGGCCGCACACTGGGTGCTGTGCTGAGTGCTGGTGAGTCGACACTGGCCTGCAAGCTGCGGTTCTCCAGGAGGAGGGCACCCGCCCCGATAATTACAGAATGCTCTGCTCTTCCGCTCTTCCCTGGGAACTTTGGGGCAGAAATCGAGCCGTTTCCTCGGAAGGCTGGCGATCTTAGAGAACCTGACAGATCAGAAGCCCCGTTTCTTCTACCGTGTGAGGCCAGCTCCCTCAGCCCAGAGGGGTGACTGCGTGACTTCTGAGAAAGGGACAGGGGCCGGTTGGTCTTCCTCCGTGCCATAGCGGAATACTGCCCACCGCTATTTTGCTATAGAAACAGACTCAAAACATGAATTTAACAGCTACACGCCAATGGCTCTGAGTGATGAGGAAATGTATTAGAAGTAACGGTTTTTCAAGACCCACAGCGTCAGGGGCGCCTGGGTGGCTCGGTGGGTTAAGTGGCCAACTCTTGATCTCGGCTCAGGTCATGATCTTATGACTCATGAGTCTGAGCCCCTCATCAGCTCTGCGCTGACAGTGTGGAGCCTGCTTGGGATTCTCTCTCTCTCTCTGTCCCTACTCTGCTCACAGTCTCTCTCTCTCTCTCTCTCTCTCTCTCTCTCTCTCTCTCTCTCTCTCTGTGTCAAAATAAATAAACTTAAAAAAAAACTTGTTTTAAACCCATAAAATCGAATTTCATTTTTCTACTTTCGAACTCGCGTGTGTGCGCCCGGCACTGACTGGTGTGCTTACAAATGCGTGTTTCTAACGAGCGTAACGATTTTTCCAAAAGACGGTCAGCTGCTTCTTTGGAAGCAAGAGATGTTTACCGCCCCATCTTATGCTTGGAACAGAGCATTTTTTAACTAATGCTCTGGTTTGTACCAGTTTTGTTCTTTTGATCTCTCTTCTCACGGCTCTGCCCTATTGTGAAACCCTGCTTCGGAGGGGAAAGAATGAGTGATTGTCTCTGTTTTGAGCCAGTGGAAATGTTATTCTATTGTCCGCTGCGGCATCCCCACTGAGCAAGGTATGACCTACAATGTCCTCCCCCGGACTGTCTGCCTTTTTTCCTTTGACTAATGGAAACGAAGCTTTTCCCAAGGATTCCGAATCGAGCCCCCAATCGGAGTCTTAATTGGCAACACAAAGCCCAGCCGCTGGGTGTTGGACGATTTCCAAAGGAGATTTTGTTCTTAAGCACTAGGCTGAACAAACCCCAGAGAAAAGAAAACAAACATACCCATCCACACGCTGCAGCTGCCCCGACTTGGTTAATTTGGAACTCTGATGACAGAAGAATTCCCGCATGATGGTAAACATATTTGAAACGTCCTGGAAGCTATTTTAATCCTAATATTCAAAATGCCCAGCGAGCTTCTCTCTCTTTTCGGAATGCTCTCCTAATGAGAGATCTATAGGAACTTGACCACGGAGGAATAATCAGATGCTACTGTTTGGGCTTCCAACTTCCACGTGGAGGGGGGGAACTCACATCCCTGGAAGCCCGTAAAAGCCAGAGAAACGAAATAAATGAATCATTAAGTTCTACCCTGAAAACCGAGTCTTGGACACTCGATCTAGAAAGCCACGTTCTTTCTGGTTGGCTGCTGTACAACGGTTTATCCGATGAACCAAACTCGTGATTCTGTAAGTTAAAAAGAAGCGTCTATGGAGGCCTTAGAAACTTTCTGGAAGGAAGGTTAGTGTTTAACTGTTAATACGTGTACATGGACGCATGCACACAATACGGTGGCTGTAGATGACTGAGCCTCCCCACGCCCTCCCTTCTCTTCTTCCTTCCCTCCTGATGTTGCTGGGAGCAGTCACTAACCACGAGCCGTTGCACACACCCGGCTGACGAAGCGGGCAGAGGACCCAGGCTTGGGCTCACGGCACAGGGCCGGTCCTGTCCTTGGAGTCCGGCCCCCGCGGCCCCTTCCTCCCAGGCAGTCCTGGCTCTCAGACCTGCTGCCAGAAGTCTCTGTGCAGGGGCGCTCTTGGGACTGGCTCCGCTCCGTCGGCACCCGCGGAGGATCTTGGAACACCACCGCTGCCGACAGCAGCACACGGCGCGGGCACACGGGAGGGATCACTTCCAAACGGTCATTAAAACCAGCCCTTTTTAGGAGCCGATGTAAGTGGTGGCCTGGACGGCTTTGCGGGAAGCAGCCTAACATGGCGACAGGGGCACGAGCCCTGGACGGGCAGGAACCTGGGTCTGAGCCCGTGTTCCCAACTCCGCGCCCGAGGGGCCTGGGGACACTACCGCACTTCTCTGAGCCTCGGCCTTCCCAGAAAATAGGAATAATAACATCCACCTCGCAAGTCATTTCGAGGATTCGTGACAACAGTATTAAAAATCCGGCACTTTGGGGGCGCCTGCGTGACTCGGCTGGCTGAGCCAGCTCAGGTCGTGATCTCACAGTTTGTGGGTTCGAGGCCTGTATCGGGCTCTGTGCTGACTGTGTGGACTCTGCTTGGGATTCTATCTTCCTCTCTCTCTGCCCCTCCCCTTCTCTCTCTCTCTCTCTCTCTCTCTCTCTCTCCAAAATAAATAAACATTAAAAAAATTAGAGAAAGCCAAATATCACATGACTTCACTCAGATGTGGAATTTAAGATACAAAACAGATGAACATAAAGGAAGGGAAGGAAAAACAATATAAAAACAGGCAGGGGGACAAAATATAAGAGACTCTTAAATATAGAGAACGAACAGAGGGGCTGCTGGAGGGGTTGTGGGAGGGGGGATGGCTAAATGCATAAGGAGCATTAAGGAATCTACTCCTGAAACCATTGCTGCACTATATGCCAACTAACTTGGATGTAAATTAAAATAAAATTTAAAAAACAACACCACCCTGGCACTTCGTGGGCTTTCGTTATCATTACAGAGAGATTTCTACTTCATCTCGGACTTAAAGGGGCCCCCAACTACCCACTGATGTCTCTCTCTGCTGTTTCCTGGGAAAAGTGTCCATCCGATTCCATAGCCCGGCCTCACTGCTGCAGTCGGTTTCGGAAACTTCACTCCCCAGCCTTATCCTATCCTGAGTAAATGTTTCAAACACTACATCTGAAAACACAATTTGCCAGGAATGCTAGCACTCACGCCCATTAATCTCAGGTCTAAGGAAACCACAAACAGTCTATAAAGGGAAGGGCACGATTCCACTACGTTGAAGTTACTTTGGACTGAACAGAGAGACTTCTATAAAGTCAAAGAGCAAGAATGTTGGACTTAAGCTCTCACAAAATGAACCGAGAGCTAGAAATTACATTTGCATTTCAACTTTTACTTTTACCTTTTTATTCTGAAAAACTTTCTTTAAATTCCAAATACATAAGAAGCATAAATGATAAAACTCTATTTTATCCAAGAATAAAGGGAGAGAATCTCATTTTCTCATTAATAACTTGCTACTTTATTTTTTAAAAAGATCTATTTGTTTGAGTAATCTCTACACTCAACGTGAGGCTCAAACTCACAACCCCAAGATCAAGAGTCGTACGCTCCACCAACTGAGCCGGTCAGTAATTTGCTCCTTTGAAACGCCACTCTTGAAATGAAAAAAACCTCACTCTTGAACAATCAATGGGTCAAAGAAGAAATCACAAGGAAATTTAGAAAACATCTGGCGATAAATGAAAATGAAAACACACTGAAACTCACGGGATACAGAGAACACAATACGAAGAGGGAAGTTTACAGGAGTAAAGACTTGCATTAAGAAGAAGAAAGATCTCAAAACAACAACCTAACTTTCTACCTCGAGGAACTAGAAAAAGATGGACTAAAAGGTTAGTAAAAATGAGGAGCTACTTAATAAAGATTAGAGCAGAGATCAACAAAATAGAGAATAGGAAAAAAATCAATGAAACTATACATTTTTAAAAGAATTTTTAAGTTTTATGTATTTATTTATTTTTGGAGACAGCAAGAGCAGGAGAGAGACCAAATCCCAAGCAGGCTCCGTGCTGTCAGCACAAAGCCCAACACGGGGCTTGAACGCACGAACCGTGAGATTACCACCTGAGCTGAAGTCAAAAGTCAGAAGTTTAACTGACTGAGCCACCCAGGTCCCCCTAAATTTCTTTTAAAAAGACCAACAAAGTTGACAAATCCTCAGCTACACTAAGAAAAAAAAAAGGGAACCAAATAACCAAAATTAGAAATGAAAATTAGAAATGAAAGAGAGGACATTACAACCGATGTCACGGAAGTAAAAACCGATGTTTACGGAAGTAAAAACCACTATGAGCAATTACATGCTGCCAAACTGGATAACCTAGAAGAAATGAATCAATTCCCGGAATCATACAACTTACTAAGACTGAATCATGAAGAAATAAAAACTTTAACAGACCAGTAACTAGAAGGAAATTGAAGCAGGAAAGAAAGAAAGAAAGGAAAGAAAGGAAAGAAAGGAAAGGAAGAAAGGAAGAAAGGAAGAAAGAAAGAAAGAAAGAAAGAAAGAAAGAAAGAAAGAAAGAAAGGCAGGCAAGTCCAGGGCTAGATGGCATCACTAGAGAATCCTACTAAACATTTAAAGACGAATTAATATCAATTCTCCTCAAAGTCATTCAAAGAATTGAAAGGCGGAGGGGGGAATTCTTCCAACCTCGTTCTATGAGGCCGGCATTAGTTGGATGCCAAAACCAGACAAAGACACAAGAAAAATTATAGACCAATATCCCCCATGCTTATCCACAGGGGATATGTTCTAGGACCCCAATGGATGTCTGAAACTGTGGAGAGTATCGAACCCTATAGATACAACATTTTCCTATATATATATATGTCTATATGATAAAGTTTAATTTATAAATTAGGCATAGTAAGAGACTAACAATAATAATAAAATAGAACAGTTATAATAACATACTGTAAAAAAGGTTATGTGACTGTGGTCTCTGTCTTTCAAAACTGTACTCTATTATTGTACTGCACTCACCCTTCTTTTTGAGATAATGTGACATGATAAAATGCCTACGTGACTGGATAAAGGGAGGTGAATGAGGGAGGCATTGTGACATGGTGTTAGGCTACCATTGACCTTCCGGTGATATATCAGGACGGTCATGAGCCTCTGAACTGAGGTTGACCATGGGCAACTGAAACTGAATAAAGCAAAATCACAGGTGAGAGGTGACCACTACATACACTACAGCCCAGTGGGATTTACTAACGGAATACAAGGATGGTTCAACATATGAAAATCAATGGAATACACACCATGTTAACATAATGGAGGACAAACACCACATCACTATCTTAACTGATGCAAAAAAGCACTTGACAAAATTCAACATTCCTTCATGTTAAAAACTCTCAACAAATGAGAAATAGAAGGAAATTACCTTAACATAATAAAAGCCATATATGAAAAGCTCACAGCCGTTATCACATTCAACAGTGAAGACTAAAAGCTTTTCCGCTAAGATCAGGAACAAGGCCAGGAGACACACTCTCATTACTCCTATTTGACATACTACTAGAAATCCTAGCCAGCACAATTAGAGAAGAAAAAAAAAATACAGGTATCAAAATTGGAAAGAGAGCAGTCGAGCTATCTCTGTTTGCAGGTGATATGACCTTACATGTGTAAAACTCTAAAGATTCCACACACAGAATTTTAAAACCAATAAACAATTTCAGCGAAGTTGCAGGATATAAAAAGAACCAACAAAAATCAGTTGCATTCCTATACTAACAATGACTAATACAAAAAGGAAATTAAGAAAGCAATCTGATTTGCTATCAAATCAAAAAGGATTATATACTCAGGAGTAAATTTAACCGAGGAGGTGAAAGACTTGTACACAGAAAACATCGCTGAAAGAAATCAAAGAAGACAGAAATAAATGGAAACACATCCCACTTTCATGGATTGGCAGACTTAATATTGTGAAAATGTCTATATTACCCCAAATCATCTGTAGATTCAATACACCCTTTATCAAAATCCCAATGGCATTTTTTGCAGAAATAGAAACAAAAATCCTAAAGAGGAATCTCAAGGGACCCCAAATAGACAAAAATCCTTGAAGAGAAGAACAAAGTTGGAGGCCTCGAACTTCCTGATTTCAAAACATACCACAAAGTAACAGTAATCAAGTTGGTGTCATATCTTTTTTAGCACAGAGACAGAAATACAGACGAAGGGAACGGAATAGAGAGCCCAGAAGTAAATCCCTGAGTATTTGGCCAAATGACTGTCAACGAGGGAGCCAAGACCACATGACGGGAAAAGGACAGTCTTTTTTCAACAAATGGCAAAAGGAAAACTAAATGTCCGCATCCAAAAGAATTGGGTTCTACCCCTGCCGTGGGCTATGCACAAAAATTAACTCAAAAGGAATTAAAGACCCAAACACATGACCTAAAACCACAAAATTCCCACAAGGAAAAACAGGGGGAAGGCTTTGAGATACTGTATTTGCCAACGATTTCTTGGACGTGACACCAACAGCAAAAATAGACACTTGGGACCACATCCAACTTAAAAACTTTGGTGCGTCAAGGAAACAATCAGGAGAGCGAAAGGCAACGACGTAACGGGAGAAAATATTTGCAAATCATGTATCTGATAAGGGGTTAATATCCAGAATACATAAGGAAGTTCTACAGTTCAAGAACGATCACTAAAAAAAATGAATAATTTGATTAAACAATGGGCAAAGGGCTTGAATAGACATTTCTCCAAAGATGATATACAAATGGCCAACAAGCATATAAAAAGAGGCTCGATATCGGGGTGCTGGCTGGTTCAGTCGGTAGAGCAGGTGAGTCTTGATCCTGGGGCATGATTTCAAGCCCCATATGGGCATAGAGAGTACTTAAAACAAGATGCGCCTGGGTGGCTCAGTCGGTTGAGCATCCGACTTCGGCTCAGGTCATGATCTCGTGGTTTGTGAGTTCGAGTTCCATATCAGGCTCTGTGCTGACAGCTCAGAGCCGGAAGCCTATTTCAGATTCTGTGTCTCCCTGTCTCTCCGCCCCTCCCCTACTCACGCTCTGTCTCTCTCAAAAATAAACATTGAAAAAAAAAAAGATGCTCAATATCACTTATCATATGAGAAGTGCAAATCGAAGCCACGATGAGGTATTGCCTATATCCATTAGGATCAACCCTAGCAAAAGAATAGAAAATAACAAGTTTTCGGCCGGGATGAGAAGAAATGAGAGCCTCTGCGTGCTGTTGGTGGGAACGTAAAATGGTGCGGCCATTACGGAAAACAGTACGGCACTCCCTCAAAAACTTAAAAATAGAATTACCTTATGACTCAGCAAGGCCGCTTCTGGGTACAGATCCGAAAGAATAAAAGCAGGATTTCGAAGAGCTATCTGCACTCCATATTCACCGTAGCATCATTTACAATAACCAAGAGGTGGAAACGACCCAAGCGTCCATCGGCAGTGAAGGAAAAAGATGGTGTGTGTGTGTGCGCGCGTGTGTGTATGTGTGTGTATGTGTGTGTGTGTGTGTGTGTATGTGTGTGTCAATGTGTGTGTGTGTGTGTATTATTCAGACTTAAAAAAAAGAAGGAAATCCTGTCATATGCTACAGTATGGACGAACCTGAGCATATGACACTAAGAGAAATAAGCCGGGCACAAAGGGACACATAAATATTGTATGATTCCACTCACAGGAAGTATCCAAATTAGTCAAAATCATGGAACAGAAGGCAGAAAGGTGACCGTCAAGGCCTGGGGATAGAAGTACTCTTTAACGGGTACAGAGATTCAGTTTTACAAGATGAAGTTCTTCGAACCGATGGTTACCGGAGGGAGATGGGGTCGGGGCCGAGGGGAGCCGGTGACGGGGATGAGCGCCGGGCCGCGGACGGAAGTGGCGAGTCGCTATACCGTACACCTGACGCTAATGGAACACTGTGTTAACGACGCCGGAATTAAAATTTAAATAATTAATTAATTAATTGAAAAGAGAAACATAAAAAGGGATGAAAGAGTTCTGGAGGTCTGCTGCACGACGGCGTGTGAACATTGGCACGACTGAATCGCACACTTAGACACGGTTACGATGATAAGTTCAACGTTACATGGTTTACAACAGACGGCAATCTGAACTTGAAAATAAAGAGCCTCGACAAGCTTCGGTATCTAGACGTATCTACTACTGTCAGTGCGACTCTGGAAGGTCATTTCACGTGGACTAGAAATAAATGAGTCAAGTAAGTATTAAACAGAAACGAGGGAGCCGGCGTGGCTCAGTTGGTTAAATACCCAACTCCTGATCTCGGCTCGGGTCACGATCTCCGGTTCGTGGGGCTGGGCCCCGTGTCGGGCTCTGCACTGACAGCACGGAGCCTGCTTGGGATTCTCTCTCTCAAGAGAGGGGCGTGCCCCTCCCCCACGCGCAGGTGCGTGCTCTCTCTCGCGCAAAATAAAGAAATATACTTTAAGAAAAAACAGATATGAAATGAGGCTTTGAATTTCAATTTTTAAGTTTCAGAGAGCCCTACAAAACCAATTTTCTTAAAATTCACAAGCAATAAGTACATGAAGCTCTATTTGATCAAAACGCAATGACAAGACACTCGGTGAGGGAGAGTGCGAACCCATATATTTAAAAGAGAAGATGTGATCGCTAGGTTTTCATTCTGAGTCACAACCCAGCACCCCATCTAATGCCTACAAGCCCGCTGGCGGCCCCCCCCGTGCCCCAGAGCACGCTCACGCCCTGTGTCCCGGCACCCACTGGCCAGTTAGTATCGTAAAAGGCTCCGCAGCTTCCGCAGCATACTCCTAACAAGCCAGGGTCTTCTAGGCTACCTGATGGTCGGGTATTTCATTTCCTCGAGCCTAAACATTTAGAAGAGTGGCCTGGCATCTAAGAGATAAACTTTGAATACGACGGTTATGAAATTATAGAAAAGGTAGGCGCAAACTGTGCTCTGACAGACAACATGGGTGCCTAGAACGTCACTGTTTGGCACGATTTCAAAGCATGAGCTTATCCAAATCTTACAGACAAATAGTTAAGGTTGGGCCGGCGACCTGAGTTTTGCTCTGTGCCAGGGATGAACTCAGGAAGAGCACTTTCGTTTTTACACAGGTTACACTCCCACTTGTGTTTTCGAAAGAGAACTTGAAAATACAAAATGGCACACCATGCTGGCAGCCAGTGGGATTTCAGAGATAGTACAATTAAGTCTAAAAAAAAAAAAAAAAGCAAGGGCACCTGGGTGGCTCAGTCGGTTAAGCATCTGACTTTGGC
This sequence comes from Paguma larvata, assembly GCA_030068075.1. NCBI lineage: Eukaryota > Metazoa > Chordata > Mammalia > Carnivora > Viverridae > Paguma > Paguma larvata. Next base: position 43,884,205 of record CM057827.1, on the reverse strand, counting down.
TCAGGTCATGATCTCACCGTTCCCGAGTTCGAGCCCCGCGTCGGGCTCTGTGCTGACAGCTCGGAGCCTGGAGCCTGCTTTGGATTCTGTGTCTCCCTCTCTGTCTCTGCCCCTCCCCCGCTCGAGCTCTATCTATCTTTCTCTCTCAACAATAAACAAACATTAAAAACAAACTTTTTTTAAAAAATGAAAAAAATTTAAAAAAGCAGAAATTAAACTTATATAGGTCCTGGTATGGCAACACACCAAACCTTATACTTCTATGAATTTTAATTCAGACAAGAGATTAACACGGGTCGTGTGTTCACTTAAGGTGAACACAGAATCCACTTGAAGGCGCGCCGTACCTACCTTTTGGCTGCCGCTGCCACAGCTGTTTCCTTCCTGGCCCCGGAGGGGGACGGCAGAGAGCCGCTAGGTTTCTTTGGTAACACGGTGCCGTTGTTGATGGTCGTTCTTAAGGGCAGGGTCTGCACCAGTGGTCTTGCTGTGAGAGGAGCAGAAAACGCAGTCAGAACGCTTCCCTTGTCAGGGTAACTTTTTACGGAACTTAAGGCAGGGAGGAAGGAGGGGGGGTATCAAGTTTTAAATGCTGGCAGGACCGGCAAAGGCACCACGAGAATTCAGCAGGGATTTTCAACAAAGGATGCTGGGACGAGGACCCCGGCCACCAGCCTCACCCCCCAGGCAGCAGCGAACTCAAAGCGGACCCGAGACCGGAGCGTAAGACACAAAGCTATGAAACTTCTGGATGGAAACACAGGAGAAAAATCTGTGTGACCTTGGGTTCGGTGTCTTTTGAGATACACGACCAAAAGCACGATCCGTGAAAGAGAAAAGCAGATTGCTTGGGCTTCATTAAAATTATAAAAACGTTTGCTCTGTGAAATGCATTGTCACCAAGATGAATAGATAAGTCACAGACTGGGAGAAAGTAACCGCAAATCACGTATCTGATAAAGCACTTGTATCCGGAATATATTAAAAAAAAAAAAAAAAAGAACGCTGAAAACAGTCAGAACACAAGCATGGGCCACTAAAAACATGGGCGAAAGATCTGAACAGACACTTTGCCCAAGATGATCTAAGGATGGCAAATAAACATATGAAAAGATGCCCCTGTCTTTCGTCATTAGGGAAATGCAAATTAAAACCATCATGGGAGGTCTCCAGACACCTGTCAGGGCGGCTAGAATCCAAGAAACAAACCAGGTAGCAATGGCCGGACCAGGATGCAGAGCGAGGGGCTTCTCGTTCCTGGCTGGTGGGAATGCGAGCTTCCAGGACGGCCTGGAGGACGGTTTGGCGGGTGCCAAATACGGTCTTACGGTAGGATCCGGTCACTGTGTGACGTTAGGTATTTATTTACTCGACTGATTGGAAAACTTATGTCTGTATAAAACCGGCATTTAATATTTAGAGCAGTTTTATCCGGAAACTGGAAGAAACCAAGAAGTCCTTCAGTGGCTGAGTGGATGAACAAACTGCGGTCCCTCCAGACCAGGGAGTAGGATTCAGCAGAAAAAAAAAAAAAGAAAAAGGAAGAAATCCACGTGAGGACGAGGCTGGGGCATAGTAAATCCAGGCTCGAAAGGCTGCGTTCTGTATGATTCCATTTACAGGACGTTCTGTAAAAGGCAAAACCTTGGGGGGGCGCCTGGGGGGCTCAGCCGGTTGAGTGTCCGACTTCGGCTCAGGTCATGATCTCGGAGTTCGTGAGTTGGAGTCCCGCGTGGGGCTCTGTGCCGGCAGCTCGGAGCCTGGAGCTGCTTCGGATTCTGTGTCTCCTTCTCGGCTCTTCCCCTGCTCGTGCTCTGTCAGTCTCTCTCTCAAAAATTAATAAACATTAATTTTTTTTTTTTTTTTTATAAAAGGCAAAACTAGAGACAGAAGAAAACCAGGTCAGTGGCTGCCGGGGGTCGGCCAGCTGGGGGCGGAGGGCTGAACAGGTCAGGCCTGGGAGAATTTTAGGGGGGGTAAGAGGACTCTGTGTGATGCTGTGTGGTGGCTTCGTGACACCGTGCGTCTGTCCGAACCTACAGGCTCGCACGGCCCAGAGAATGGACTTGAACACATGCAGTTAGAGATGGGGGGAACCCCTGACGGATAAAGGAATCGAACTCTGTTATGAGAGAGTACTACGATGGTGGGGCGGGGGGCAGGAGGCGCCATGGAAACAGGGAGAGCCCGTCCGCCTACACAGGAGCACGCGGTAAGCACCTCGCTCCGGTCGGTAACACGGTTCCCCACAGGGCACGGTCTACGCCTCTGAAACAGTCTGGTGAACATTAGGGCGAGAACAATTAAGCGACGGCATGGAGGACGGTGGCAGCGAGGCTACAGACGAGCCCGGGGGAGGCTACGGTGAGCCGGGGGTGGCCTGATACAGCTACAGATGCAAAAGCCCACGTGTGTGTGTGTCAACACAGGTGGGTACAAACAGACGTGTCTCAGCTCTGCCGCTGAGACTGCCGGAAGTGGTACCACCCGGCGCCCAAACCTCAGTTTCTAACGCACGATTTTGCAGCAACAGTGGAGCCTGGGCTCCCTGGGGACATGTCCAGGTCTGGGGCCGGGGCAGGGCACCCACGGCCCGGGCCTGGAGCGTCCTGCGCTACCAGAGAGAAAGGAAGTGCTCCAAAGCAGCAATAAAACCCCAACCCCGATCCTGATGGGCCAAGTCGAAGGGACCCAGGAGTCAGCTGAAAGGGCTCCCCGGAGCCAGAGCTGGGAAAACCGCAGGAACAAACTACATACTGGATCACAGCCCGACGCGCACGACAAGTATCGAGGAGTCCGTACCGATGCAAGCCGGTCGCTGAGAAAATGACTCAATGGGGGGAGAAAAGATACGTCTCCTGTGCAGAATTCCAGGTGATTTACGTAGACACTCAAGAAAGTGGGCGCAGCTCTCTACTCCTTAAGTGTGGGCGGCCTGGTGACGGCCTTCCGCACGGCCCAGCGTGGGAGTAGGGACGGGGGGCGTCACCGCACTGCGGACACACCTGGCGAACCCCGTCCAGGCCGACGGACGGCACAGCGACGAGTCCTAGCGATTGGACGTGCCCTTGGCGGGCTGTGAAGGCGGTGCGTTTTACCTCGACGGCCTTCCTCCCTAAAACCTGAGACCGCCCAAACCCAAGGTGAAGGACATGGCCCTCCGGCCGGGCTACTGGGAACCGTCAGCGTCATCAGAGACCGGGAAGAAGTCTGAGAAACTGTGCCTCGAGGAGCCTGAGGAGGCGTGATGACCGGACGCGGTCCTGCGCGGGCTCTTGGAGCGCCAGCAAAGACGCGTGTTGGGGATAAACCACGGAAGCCAAAATACAGTGTGCCTCTGAGAAATAGAAATGTGTCACCCTGGTGGCACACTGAGGTACAACGTCAATCAGAGGGGAACCTGGGTGCGGGTGCACGGGAGCTGTCGGCGCTAGCTCGGCAACCCCTCTGTAAACCTAACGCTATTCGGAAATTTACAAGAAATTATTTGAAATGCTGACTGATGTTGGACCGCTGGCCTCCAGGACGGGGAGAGGATACGTCTGCTGTTCTGAGCCCCCCACCCCCCACCCCCCACCCCCCGTTTGTGGTCACTTGTCGCGGCAGCCCTAAGGATGAGAACGAGGAGTACGTGAGCCCGTCTGCACCTACCGGTCCTGCCTGTACAGCCTATCCCTGCAGCACGACTCCTGGCCCTGAGGGCGGGTCTCCCGGGCACCCGGTCAGCCCGGTCCAGGCTCGTCCCCCTGTGACCCTCACCTTGACGTCCCTCACTGCCACCTCCGGGGGCCCCGGGAGCCATGGCACCGTGTTGCATGTCACCAGGACCGACAGGGGACCTGCACATCCGGGGCTCCTATTTCACAACCGGCCCGGGGAGGGGAGGGGAGGGGACACCACCCCGAATCCTGGGTGGGTGTGCCTCCCTGCCAGTCCAGCTTCCAAGAGAAAGCGTATGCTACCATTTCTGAATCGTTATGAGACTTTTAGTTTTTCTTGAGTCTTAATTTCAAAATCCAGTCTCATGATAACCTAGTTCTGTCCCTCTCCCAAAGGGGGCGACAGGGCCGTGGAGGCCCGTGGAGAGGGCGTCGGCTGCATGCAGCAGGCATCCCCACAGTGCGTGACAGACCTTGTACCTTACGCCGTCACAGAGGATCCTCAGAAGCAAACAGAATTCTTAAAGTTCTGATAAGAAATCATGGGGGCGCCTGGGTGGCTCAGTCGGTTGAGCGGCCGACTTCGGCTCGGGTCATGATCTCGCAGTCTGTGCGTTCGAGCCCTGCGTCGGGCTCTGTGCTGATGGCTCGGAGCCTGGAGCCTGCTTCGGATTCTGTATCTCCCTCTCTTTCCGCCCTCCCCTTGTTCACGCTCTGTCTCTGTGTCTCTCAAAAATGAAAGAAAAACAATAAAGAAAAAAAAATTTTTTTAGGAAAAAAACTTTTCAGGAAAAGTGGCCTGAGTTACAGCTCAAACACGGAACCCTAAGCTTCTGACAACTGGCCTTGGGGGAAAACATCACTTAACACTTAAAAATGCGGATGACCTGTGTCCCGTCCGCTTCACGTGTGTGTGAGGACGGCAAGCCAAAACACTGGGAAGCGGGATCCGTAACGCGGCCTCTGGCGGCCAGAGGAGGCATGCCTCGAACCCAGCCTGTCTGAAAGGCCCCCCGCCTGGACCGCGGCTCCGGAACCCGCTACCCGGCTGCAGGTGCGCGGGTACCAGCGCGGCTCCCTCCGGAAGGCAAGCCTGTCCTGTGACTTACTGCTTACGAGGAGGGACAGCCACGGCCCGTCCCGCTCAGGGGAGGCCACCCCACTCACCAGCTGTCTCATGACCTTTGTTCTGTTTCGGGGTGTGACCTCTGGCTAGTGTGTTGTGATTTACTTTTACTGACGAAAAGGAGATTATAAAGAAACGGCAGATCTCGCGATGAAAAGCAACTATTCTTTTAGAGGAAGTTTCATCGAAACCAAACTTCACTCTTGATCAAGAAAAGAAAACTCCCGGGCAGGCCTCTTGCATTATTTTTTCCCTCATTTTTAAAAAATAGGCATTTTGGGAGTCTGAAGTTTTATAGAAAGCAACAACTTCCAATGTACCCCTCAGGGGACAGTAGTCATCCGATTTATTTTTTGAAAGCCGAGTGGGTCGAGAACACCTAAAATAACCTGGTTTCTATTTAAAATTCCCTAATCACTTTGTGACGTAGAAGGAGAAAAACAGTACTCAAAAAGATTATTCGAGTGGCGTCTGGGTGGCTCGGTTGGTTAAGCGTCTGACTTTGGCTCAGGTCATGATCTCGCAGTTTGTGAGTTCGAGCCCCGAGTTGGGTTCTGTGCTGACAGCTCAGAGCCTGGAGCCTGCTTCGGATTCTGTGTCTCCCTCTCTCTCTGCCCCTCCCCCACTCACAATCTATCTCTTTCTCTCAAACATAAATAAACATTAAAAAAAAAAAGATTATTTGAGATGTATCAGTGTATGGTATCAGATCATAGCTACTCTTGAGGGGAGCAGGGTATATACCTGAAACTAAGGTAACGTCGTCACCGTCACGTGTCAACTATGCTTAGATAAAAAAATTCCAGAAACTACGCCCATGTCATCCGGCGAGCATCTCACACGGAGCCAGTGGTGATTACCCTGCAGAAGGAAGACATAGATTTCTTCCTGCAGACGTGTGAAAATGCAGCCAAGGACTCGAGAGAAAAGTGGCATATGGGACATCAGACAGTACCCTCTCTTGACTCCAGGAAAAACATGGGAAGTGTGAAATAATTTGTTAAATCCAAACAAACAAACAAACAGAGCTAATTTTAAAGGGATATTTACATAGTGGTGTGATCGCAAATGTTTTAACCAAAGGAATTTAACAGATACGATGAATTCTGTTTTCTTTTTTGTTTTTTTAATTTTTTAATGTTTACTTTATTTTTGAGAGGGAGACACACAGAGCATGGGTGGGGGAGGGGCGGAGGGAGAGGGAGACACAGAATCCGAAGCAGGCTCCAGGCTCCGAGCTGTCAGCACAGAGCCGGATGTGGGGCTCGAACTCACGAACCGCGAGATCATGACCTGAACCGAAGCCGGATGCTTCACCGACCGAGCCCCCCAGGCGCCCCTGAATTCTGTTTTCTACAGTTAGCCACAAGGCATGGGCATCTGGTAAAAGATGAACAATGTGTATGGGTTGAAAAGTGGACAGCAGGCAACCGAGTACGACTAGCAGGAAGCTTCCAGGAGGCGTCGCACTTCCAAAATTTTAAGAGGAGGGTCACTAACGAAGTTACTTCAAACACAAGTATTGCTTTCTTATGTTTCACTCACGGGCGTCACAGGGAAATGAAATGATGATTTAAATTTGCCAGAAACCAGGGGCGCGTGGGGGGCTCAGTCAGTTAAGCGTCTGACTTCGGCTCAGGTCATCGTCTTGGAGTTCACGCATTCGAGCCCCACGTCGGGCTCTGTGCCGATGGCTCAGAGCCTGGAGCCTGCTTCCGATTCTCGGTCTCCCTTTCTCTCTGCCCTTCCCCAGCTTGTGCTGTCTCTCTCTTGCTCTCAAAAATAAACGAACATTTAAAAAATTAAACATAAATAAACTTGCCAGCAACCCGCGAGGTACAGACATGCAGCCAGCTACGCTCTCCTGGACGGCAGAGCAGGTGGTTCAAAGGACACGGGAGGCCGTGCCCAGGAGCCCACCGGCTTTCGAGTCCTGAGCTCCTCGGGGAAGGACCTGCCCCCTGGGGCCCCCCAGCCCCGGTCAGAGCTTCGCCGTGGCGTAGGACCAGTACCTAGTGGCTGTGCCGAACTGAACGCAAGCTGAGCACAGAGAGAGAGAGGAGAGTGGTCTGAAAGTTTCTGGGGGGAACGGACCCCGAGGTGCCCAAAGGATCATGGGGCTGTTCTTGTTCTTGGCTCTGCCTCCCAAGAGAAACGTGTGTTCTCAACGGTGCCTTGAGGCTGGCTCCCCCCTTGACTCCACAAGCAAGCACTGGCCACCCAGGCTAAGCATTCCCTCACGCCAAGCCACAAAAACAAATTAAAAATCCCCCAAAAAACGAGACACCCTGTCCCGCCTCGTGGGATGGTTTGGGCAACGCCGAGAGCCCTTCCCTGATTTTCTGAGGTTCCCGGCGCCAGGGCGAGCGTCCTCCGCGACGACGCCGAGCCAGCTGAGCGCTGTCCCCCTACACCCGCCCCGCACCGCGTCGACGGCGCCCACCTTTGGTAGGTCCTTTCCTGTTCAGCACGGCCTGCTGCTCCTCCGTGATGTTCAGCCGCCGAACCACGTCGGCCAGCGCCGACTTGAGCAGCTGGATGTCGTCCTCCTGCATCTGCACGCGCTGCTCCAGGGAGGCGATGCGGTCCGCCACCTCCATGCTGCTGGCCGCCGAGGCGCTGTCATCTAGACCCAAGGAGAGGAACAAGTGACTCTCGGGCGCTCCGCAGAGAGCTGGGACCGGCCCCCACGCCCGGAGCGCGCCGCCGGGACCCGGTAAGGTCCGGACGCTGAGGGCGACCGCGCTCGCGCAGAAACCCCGGGGCGCCTGGCGTCACCAGCGTCTCACTCTGCTCGGGCCTTGAGTCGCTCCGTGTGTGCTTCTCGTTTCCTCCTAGCTGAGGCTTTAATTTAATTTAATTGCTATTATGTTACTCTAGATACAGGCCAACGCCGGTCCTTTCCCTCCCATGACGTTGGAGACCGCAGGTGCAGAGGAGGGGCTGGCGGGCATCTCCCCACACGGGGCAGAAACCGCCCCCCCATCACCAACCGTCTCGCTCTTGTCCCGACCGCGCTCACCGACGGGTTGGCCAGAGGATCACAACGCTCTCTCCTGAAACCAGGGTTACGCTCTATGTTAACTGACTAGAATTTATTTTTTTAATGTTTATTTTTGAGAGAGAGAGAGAGAGACGGAGAGACACAGAGTGTGAGCGTGGGAAATGCAGAGAGAGAGAGAGGGAGACACAGAATCCGAAGCAGGTTCCAGGCTCTGAGCTGTCAGCACGGAGCCAGATGTAGGGCTCGAACTCATGAACTGTGAGGTCATGACCTGAGCCGAAGTCGGACGCCTAACTGACGGGGCCACCCACACGCCTCATCTAACTGGAATTTAAATAAAAATTGGAAAAAAAAAAAAAAAAGCTTGGGGCATCCCAGTGGCTCAGTTGGTTAAGCGTCTGACTCTTGGTTTCGTCTCAGGTCAGGATCTCACGGTTGTGAGTTCGAGCCCCACATCAGGCTCTGCACTGACAGGGTGGAGCCTGCTTGGGATTCTCTCTCTCCCTCTCTCTCTGCCCCTCCCCTGCTCACATTTTCTCTCTCTCTCATAGTAAATAAATAAACTTAAAAAAATGATTTCACTGCGTAAAGTTAAAACCGTTGGCGTTACGTATTAGCCCTCCCAGGTAAAACGGCCTTAACAGGGCACTTCTCAGGGGTGTGGCCTCAGGACGCCTTTACGTCAGCGACAGTCACTGTGGGCCACAAGTAGCTTTTGTTTGTGTGGATTGTGTCTGTCAATATCTACTGTCCTCGAAATTAAAATAGGCATTTTATAAATACGGAAGCATGACTTTGCTAAAAATAAACAAAAATATCACGTATTAAATAGCCCAATTTAATGGAAAAACTGCTGTTTTTAAAAACCAACATAATTTTGTGAAAGGCCTGACATCTTTGACTGTTTAGAAATTTTGTTTCGAGTCTGACTTACTAGAAAAGAACCGGATTTGTTTCTGCATCCGGTCTGCTGTGATGTGTTCTTCTGGTTGCAGCACGTGAAGAACATTTGTTCTCACGCTGACGTGCAGTAGGGAAAGGAAGAAGCATTTTAACAGGCTCTTCAGATAACTGTGGATAATCTTTGTCGTTCGATCGAAACAGGATAGACGGTAATGTTAACCGCGGTGCGGAATCTGAGACCGTGTAAGTAAAATGTTTTACTTCATTAAAAGAACCAGAACAGAACAAAACACGACGGCACCGTCTGTCAGTCGTACCTGTTAAGGGCTACTCCGAGAAGGCAACGGGCTGTGTCTGAGAAGCACCCCGTGACCTCGATGCCAACCCCAGCCTCTCGTGTAGAGCCGCCAATCGCCAGTTCCTTACCAAGGCCTCCCACGTCCCACGAGGCCTCCCGACCTCTGCAAACCCATTTCCTGTCGCTCCTTCTTTCGCTCCATGCTTCAGCCACGCCGACCTCTCTCTTTGGAATCTGCTGTCACCTTTGCTTGAAACATTTCTCCACAAGCTTTTTTGCTTGTTCCTCTTTCTTCTGTTCTTAAAAGAGTCAGCTCACGGAGCTCTTCAGAGAAGCTTCCTAACACCCTTACCCGAGACCGGTGCTCCAATCTCATCAACCTTACAGATTTCTTGCACAACATTGCTGGGCTCTTGTTGGCCTACCTTCTATCTCCCAACTAAAACATAAGCACCAGGGAGGCGCGCCAGTTTCCAGGCAGGACAGACGCATCTTACGGACAGCACCTTCCTACGGAAGGCAACTCTAAGCCTGGAAATTATACAAAAAGCAACTGCTTGAAGGTACTGGAGAAGAGACACAGGTAGATAAACTCGTGGGCAGTTTACACTCACTTGGAAAAATACATAAGAAAACTCCTTTTCCATGGCTTTTAGCCCGAGCTCAGGGGTACACATGGTGGGGATGAGAGTACCTGTGGGCGACCCCCACAGCCACTTTGTCCTAAGAAAGCCAAGACGTGAGTTCCAAAACCTGTGAACACTGAAGAGAGTAGGGAAATCCCAGACAGGAAGAAGCCAGAGGGCGGCTTCCCAAACTCTGTCCATCCCACCTCTGGCTGACCTGCGGATCGCACCCACATAGAACAGACTCGATGCTACAGCCGACGGAAGAATATCAGAACCGAGATTGGAGGCACTGCCCAAGAAGCAGTTTGCAGTTCAAGTCCAGCCAAGAAAATCAGCCCCTAAGACAAAGGAGAGAGCACTTCTGAGAGGAAAATCATAGAAAACAAAATCCCCACAACTTAAGATTCATAATGTCCAGGATATAATCCAAAATTCCTCAACATACTTAAGAATCACGAAGTGGAACGCATCCTCAAGAGAAAAGAAAAGAAATGGAGTCCAACTCCAAAATGAACAAAATATTGGAACAGATAAGGAAAATGAGGTATTTCCAATGAATGAAAATTTCAATGGAGAAGTGGGAAGTACTGGCAGAGAAACAGAAACAATAAAAAATGAACCAAATGGAAATTCCAGAACAGAAGAACACATTTTCTGAAGTAAAGAATTCACCAAATGGGTGCAGCTGCACGGACGTGATGCAGGAAGGACACATAAGCAAGAGGAAGTATCCAGGGTGAAGAACACAGGGACAGAGTTGGGGGAAAAATTAAAGGAATTCCTTGGGGATTTGTTAGATGATCTCAAACAGTCCAACATACATTAAATTGGAATATAAGAAGAAAGAGGACAAGGCAGAAAAAACTCTGAAATACAAAGGCCCCCCAAATCCTAAATTTGACGAAGGACAGAAATGGAAAACAACAAAATGTTCAACAAATACCAAGCAAAATAAACACAAAGAAACCCACGTCAGGGTATATTACAATCAAACTGCTGAAAACCAGATTAAATGCACATATTGAAAGCAGCAAGAGCAACTTGACATAGTCTATACTGGGGAAGGACTATGGACTATAGAAGAGAAGACAACATCTCTAAAGTACAGAGCGAAAAAATCCAATCCAGAATTCTATATCCAGCAAAAGTAGCCTCTAACAGTGAAAGTAAAAACAAACAAAGGCATTTTCAGATAAATGAAAACAGAAATAATTCATTGCCAGCAGACCTATGTTACAAGAAGTACCACAGAAAGTTTTTCAGGGTAAAGGGAGATTATAGAAGACGGAAACTCAGACACTCAAGAAAGAATGAAAATCACTGGAAGTGATAACTCTCTGAATGAGTTCAAGATTTTTTTTCTTTTTGCAGTCTCCTGTTAATGTTCTTAAAAACCTTTAAACTTTTGAAGATGAAAATTATAACACTGCCAAGATTTATAGGTGTGTGCATGTAATATGTATAACAAAATACATCCATAACATAAAGGATGGGAAGGTATGGATCTATAAGACTTTAATATTTTAGATAAGATTTTAGTATTGTACATTATTAACTGTAAGGGACTTGTGAAAAATTAAAGATGTATATTGTAATCCCTAGGTAACTACTAAATAATAATGCAAATAAGTATAGCTAAAAAAATATTACGTTGAAATTTTGTATTCAAATAATCCAAAGGTGAGAAAAGAGGGAGAGAAGAAAAAGTAAACAAAGACAAAAAAAAAAGTAAAATGATAACCCCAAACCTAACATAGCAACAGTTACATTAAATATTGTATTAACACAGTAATTTCATTAAACATATCAATTAAATGTCCAAGAACGTCAGAAAAAAAATGCTGTCTACAAGATACGCACTTTAAATGCAAAGTGAGTTCGAACCCCACGTCGAAAGTGGGAAATAGGGGCGCCTGGGTGGCTCAGTTGGTTAAGCGGCCGACTTCAGCTCAGGTCATGATCTCACAGTTTGTGAGTTCGAGCCCCATGTTGGGCTCTGTGCTGATGGCTCAGAGTCTGGAGCCTGCTTCGGATTCTGTGTCTCCCTCTCTCTCTGCCCTTCCCCTGCTCACACTCTGTCTCTATGTCTCTCAAAATTAAAAAATAAAAAAAATAAAAAAAAAAAGAAAGTGGGAAATAGACAATTCTACAATTTTTCCTGAAGATTCCATCGCTCCTCTCTCACCGATAGGACAATTAATTTTAAAAAATCACTAAAGACATAGAAGGTTTGAACAGCATTATAAACCACTCCGACTTAACTGATATATATGGAAAACTACACTCAACAATGGCAGTGCACATTTACCAGGACACATCATGTTCTGGGCCAAAAAACAGACCTGAACAAACTTAAAGACTGGAAGAGTACATTCTCTGGCCACAGTGGCATTAAATTAGAAATCAAAAACAACGGGGCATCTGGGTGGCTCAGTTGGTTAAGTGTCCAACTTCAGCTCAGGTCATGATCTCACTGTCTGTGAGTTCGAGCCCCCTATCAGGCTCTGTGCTGATGGCTCGGAGCCTGGGGCCTGCTTGAGATTCTGTGTCTCCCTCTCTCTACCTCTTCCCCCCTCATATTGTCTCTTTCTCTGTCTCTCAAAAATGAATGTTAAAGAAAATATTTTTAAAGAAATCGAAAACAACAAGACCACCAGGAAAATCCCTACTATTTGTAAATTAAACAACATACTTCTAAATAATCATTAAGTCAAAGACAACATCACAGGACAAATTAGAAAATATTTTTAATTAAAGGATAGTGAAAATGTAACATTTCAAAATGTGTGGGTTACAGCTAAAGCAGGTCTCTGAGGAAAATTAATAGCTTTAAAATATCTTTGTTAGAAAAGGAGAAAATCCTCAAATCAATGATTCTCAGCTTTCACTTTGAAAAAGAAGAGCAAATTAAAACAAAATCAAGCAAAATGAAGGGAAGGAAAAAAGATGAAGTCAATGGGATAAAACATGGACAAACAATGAAGAAAATCAATGAAATCAGAAGCTGGCTCTCTGAGAACATCGATAAAATGTACGCTCCATGAAAGCAGAAATCTTTTCTGCTAGTCCGCTGCTCTATCCTCTCAACATGTAACACAGAGAAGGAACTCAATAAATATTTGGTAAATGGATGGATAGATGGGTAAATGGGTATCTGGGCTTTATTTGGGAAAACAGGAGCAAGTAGGGGTTGGGCTTGATGAATAAAAACATTTATGTAGAAGAGCAAGAAGAGTAACATTCCAGGCAACAGAAACATTTGAAACGAAGACACGGGAACTGGGAAGCATAACAAGTACTCAGGTAATCATGGCCTTTGAAATTGAAATCTACCATTTTGTAATTTCTGCTTACGGATACAAGTCTGTCATGCCCCTAAATTCGAGTTCTGTCGACGTTCTAAGTAACAGATAATAGTTTCATATACAGAAATACTTTTCAAGCGGGGTTGATGGCACTTATGAGACAGAATAACAGATATTAAATACCTGACAACCCAGAGAACTCAACAAGCGTTCACATATGTGTAGAACTTAACAGACGCTATGAGGAAAACACTGTATAACTCTTTATAAATACATCACAGTCCTCTCTCTCCAAAGAAATCAAACTTGAGGTAAGAACTGGCAAATAATCTCTTCTCACACTCCCTGCCTTCCAAGAACTACCTTCGCCATTCTCTACGCTCCTAAGGTAGGATTCATATTGCTTCCGTTGGGAATACTGGTGACTGTGTCTTTTTTTTTTTCTGTCTCTCCCTGTTGGTGGAGACACAGAACAAACTTTTAAAACCCAACACTGAGAAAACAACTCAATTAAAAAATAGGCAAAACGGTTGCATAGACACTTTACTAAGCTGCAAACAGGCACATGAAAAGCCGTTCATTGTCACCGGCCATTAGGGAAGTGCAAATTCAAACCACAGTGAGATATTACTACACACCCATTAGAATGGCTGAAATACCAACTACTGACCAAACAAGATGCGGCGAGAATATGGGGCATGTGAAACCGTCTAACATTGCTGGTGGGCACAGAAAATGGTACGCTCACTCTGGGAAAACGGGTTTGCGGTTTCTTATGAAGTTAAATATACACACAGCGCGTGACCCGCACTCACTAGAAAAATGAACATACACGTTCATAAAAAGCCTGGATCCCTGTACGCGAAAGTTGGAGGTGGTAAAAACTGCAAACAACTCAAATGCGCTTCAACAGGTGAACGCCAAACCGTGGTACCTCCGCAGAGTCATAAGAAGGAAGTTAACTACGGATACGGTGGTGTGGGTGGATCTTGAGGGTATGATGCTGAATGAAGGAAGCCAGCCTCGGAAGGTTACATGCTGTATCATTGCATTTATGCGACACTGTCCAAAAGACAAAACTATAGTGAAAGAGAACAGATCGGGGGTTACCGAAAGTTGGGGTGAGGGCACAGCACTCCGGAGTTCCGGGGAATGACGGAAACGTTCTGTATCCTGATGGTGGTGGTGGTTACACAGATCGATATGCGTTAAGAGACACAGAATTGCCTCCAAAAACAAAAAGCACTTTGTTGAATGTTAATATAGAAAATAAGACAACTTTTGGGGAGTCCTAGGGAGATAAGATCTACCTTTGTCCGTTACGGGTTGCTACTTGGCTTGTTGAGGCTGGGGACCTGAGTGAAGAAATATTCCAATGAAAACACCTGCTGTTCACTGGAAAGAGACCACCCTCAAGTTCTGCACAACTTCCTGCGAACAGACGGCAGTTCTGCGTGATTCCCCATTTGTCCCATTTGTTAAAAGATAAAATCTTTTAACTGGTGAATAAAAGAAGGGAGGGCAAGCCCATGTAGCAACTGTCACATGGGGACCTGGGCCACGGCAGACCTAACCGGGAGAGTCTCCGGCCTCAGGAAGGAGGACTGGGCGAAGCCATTCTAGAGCCGAGTTAGTGTTGGGAAGAACCTGTGGAAGAGGGATACACACCAGTCACTGAGGAGCGTGGACTCTGGAGGCAGGTCACAGGGGTTCAAATCCCAGCCCGGCCACTTCCTAGCTGTGCGACATAGGGCAAGTTATTGAATCCCCATGTGCCTCAGTTTCCCCACTTGTGCCTCAGCAGGCTGTGTACTGCTCAACTAGTGGATACACGCAGGGCTCTCAGGGTATGCTTTTGCATATCGTAAATGCTTTACAAATGCAGGCTACCATCAGGCTACTGTCGTCGTCATTATTATTAATTATTTTCACTGATAAAAATCACCAAAGTTAGCACTTCCTTCAAAATTCCTATGTGTTGTCTGAACAACGCTATTATGCAAAATAGTACTAAAAATTAATTACAGAGCACCTGGTGGCTCAGTCGGTTGAGTGTCCGACTTCGGCTCAGGTCATGATCTCACGGTTTGTGAGTTTGAGCCCCGCGTCAGGCTTTGTGCTGACGGCACGGAGCCTGCTTCAGATCTTCTGTCCCCCTCTCTCTGCCCCTCCCCTGCTTACTCTCTCTCAAAAATAAATAAATATCAAAACAATTAATGAGAAATTAGCATTTTGTTAATAATATGTGCTTTCTAAGTCATAAAAGAATCTGGCATATAGAATCGTGCATTTCTGTGAGCTGGGGTTGTCTGAGCAGACAGCAGCTGTGAGAGATGGTGCACACGGGGTGTGGGAGCGGCACGGCACCGAAAAGGAGTAAGCTGGCTGCTACCGCACCCCCTTGCACGCACACGAACACACACACACACACACAATCTAAAAATTTACAATGCAAAATAGCATCACTATGGCCTCAGTTCGCTCTATAGATGGCTTTCATGAAAGTGCGTAAATCAGATTCTATTTTAATTATACTGCCAAATTTGTACAGGAAAAAAATCTAATTTTAATGTTTTACCTAAAATAAGTCCCCCAATCCCAAAGCACGAAACCCTGACCACCTCAATATCTGTCTTTAAATACAAGTGATGAAAAACTGAAAAGTCCAGGGGCGCCCGGGGGGCTCAGTCGGTTAAGTGTCCAACTTCGGCTCAGGTCATGACCTCACAGTTCGTGGGTTCGAGCCCCGCATCAGACTGTGTGCTGACAGCTCAGAGCCTGGAGCCTGCTTTGGAGTGTGTCTTCCTCTCTCTCTCTGCCCTGCTTGCACTCTCTCTCTGTCTCTCAAAAGTGAATATTAAAATAAATTTTTTAAGAAACTGAAAATCTGTCTGCTTAAGAGAGCCTCTACTTGCAAGACCTGAAGTTGTCCCCATGACCTAATTCCAGTGCTTTGCAAGTCCTGCCGAACCTGCCGCCCTAACCGGTATGGACTGTCTCGCTTCTGCTCCTCAGGTAGTTACTCTCAGGAACAGACTGGAGGGCTTCTTGGCAGCAGTGTTAGCTGTCTGTAGTTCTTAACCTTCGTGTGTATAGAAAAGGCCAGTGTTGTTCAAATGACTTTACAAATTCAAATTCAGCTCGCAAAAAAACTGTTTGGCGAAATGGAAATCAAAGCCCGAAGCTTGGTCTAACCAACACAAACCATCTCCAGCCTCTGAACACCTACAGGATTCTGGGGCACGAGATGGGAGGGGGCGTCTGAATTCCATCGAAGAAAACCTGACCCGACTGGGAATCCAGATGAGTAACACCCTAGCGAGTTACGTGCTTTATTTTTTTAAGATTTTTTTTAAGTTTATTTATTTATTTTTGAGAGAGAGAGAGAGAGAGAGTGCAAGCGGGGCAGGGCAGATAGAGAGGGAGGGAGAGAGAGAATCCCAAGCAGGCGCTGTTAGCACGGAGCCTCATGTGGGCCTTGAACTCATGAACTGTGAGATCATGACCGGAGCCAAAATCAAGAGTCAGAGCTTAACTGACTGAGCCACCCTGGGTGCCCCAAGTTATGTATTTTATTTTATTAATGTTTCTTTATTTTTGAGAGAGAGAGACAGAACGCAAGTGGGGAAGGGGCAGAGAGAGAGAGGAGACACAGAATCCGAAGCAGGCTCCAGGCTCCGAGCCATTAGCACAGAGCCCTGACGCGGGGCTCGAACCCATGAACTGCGAGATCATGACCCGAGGCGAAGTCGGACGCTTAGCCAACTGAGTCCCCCAGGCGCCCCCAGGTGATGTACTTTAAAGTAACGTTCAGTCTCTAAAATCTGCCCACAGAAGCCATTACAACAGCATTAACAACTGAACAAGCTTTATCTTTTTTTCAAAGGTTTCACATTCTTGTCCGCGTCACTGCACTTGGTGGAGTTAGAGGGAGGTTCGAAAAAGACAATATCCTTTACGTTTTCACCTCTTGCGCTATTTTTAACTCCCGTATGAACTGGAACTACTGGCTGGGGCTTGCTCCCCGAGGAAGGCGAGGAAGGCGTGGGGATCTGGTTACCCGCGGCAGGCGGGGCGTCCCTTATCTCAGCCTCAGGCGGCTGTCGGTGGTCAGGCTGCAAAACGCCAGCCAAGATTTCCCCTGCGGCAGAACCACACCCCCGGCGGCGTGAAGCCCGTAACGCAGCTGCCGTAGCTGCTAAGGGTTCTAGAAGATCCTCCGTAAGCTAGACCAGCGGCAAGACCTTGTCGGGGCTACAGATCCGAGCCTCCAAACACGGTTCAGAAAACTAGCTCTCGGGAAGGCTGGCAATCAGTGTAACCTGTTCTCCACGGCCGGGGCCCTGGGAGCCGAGCAAGAGCACTGCTCTGGTCAGACTGCGCGGGGTTCAATCTCTGGGCCTGTCGCCTCGCTCTGTGGCCGTGGCAAACGGCTCGACTGCTCCGGGAGGGGTACTGCCCGTCTCCGGAAGTCCTGGTGAGGGGAGATGGAAAGGTACGCGAGCAGCTAACACAGCGACAGGCAAACAGACGGGCCACACAGACGGGCCTTCAGCATCGCCGGAGCGCAGTGTTGTGAATACGCGCGCTTAAAACAGCGAGAAGCGAACGCCGACCTCCGGTGACATCAGCACTGAGGACAGTTACTGAACAAATTCTGCAGGTGCTGTGCGGCGCGGTGCGTGGTCCACGAGAGAGGCCTGCGCTGGACTGGAAGGGACCCCGGAGCACTTGAGATCGGGCCGAGGAACTAGGACCTTGACCTTAAGGAACAGACAGTCCGTGCAAGCCCCCCACCCCACCCCCCCGACAGCTCACGATCACGAGTCGGGGTCAAGGAAGGGCTGAGTGTTACACCCACAGCTCCGTCTCTGCCTTGACTCTCAGGAGCAGCCAACTGCCAGCTTCTGAGTTTCAAGCGCTGTCACATATCCAGGTAGGTCCTACACCAGCCCTGGTTCCAGGGGCAAAAGAGATGGCCTCGTGGCTCCGCCCTGGCCCTAGACCTCTGAGTAGCCGCGTGCGGACGCGACTTTCAGGTTACATTACTGTTTCACAGTCAAAAGGGGCCCAGAAAGATCAAGTAATTTGTCTGTTTTATTCTATTTAAAAGAGCAGGGGGGTTCATTCTGTCTTCCGTTCAAAGGACTGTCTCATTATCTAGAGAGAAACAGGCCCTTGACTCTACAGCTTCCGGTGAAACGAAGATGCTGGTGTCTGTGTCGTGCTCCTGGAGGTGGAAGGGGGACTGTTAATTTCAAACGGTTAACTTAGAATCTGTCCCTTTCATCTTGAGATGTTCTCTCTGTTCTTTAACGATTTAAAACAGTAAGGACAGAGGCACCCTGGGTGGCACAGTCCATTAAGCGTCCAACTCTTGATTTCAGGTTCAGGTCGTGATCTCACAGTTTGTGGGTTCGAGCCCCACATCGGGCTCAGTGCTGATAAGCTTGGAGCCTGGAGCCTGCTTCAGAGTCTGTGTCTCCCCCCCCTCTACCTCACCCCCACTCGCACTCTGTCCCCCTCTCAAAAATAAATGAACATTTTAAAAAATTAAGAAAAAAGTAAAAGACCTTACTACAAGGTTTTAGCATTTTAGATTGTATAAGCAGTAAGGAGTAAGGACCGCTCACTTGATAATTTGCAGGCAGGCATTTCATAACAAGAGCCGGCCTTCCGCATTATGTTACATCGGCTGCCAAACTCTGAACCGTTCTGCGGCAGCCAGCAGCAAAAGCAGCAGAGACGCAGCCAGGGTAAGAAGCAACACGGCCTCTGTCATTCTCAGGCCTGGCTCCCAGCCTTGCCGCCGGGCTCCCAGCCCTGCCTACTGCTCCCGGCTGAAGGGCACCCGCTTTTCTTCTGCTCTAAGACTCCTGGGGCTCCTGGGACCCCCTGGGCTCCGTCAGGCTCTCTGAGCCTTGCTCGTCCCCGGGCTGCACCTGCCACTTCAGCTCCGGCTCTGAAATCGGTCGCTTCCTGCAAGAACTGTCCCTGTCCGTCAGGAGACCTCTCGATGGACGCTCGTGCTAACACTCTATCCTTGGCCGTGAAGACTCTACGGCAGTCTTTGACTGATGACGAAACTGCTGCCCTTGTCTACTGATGAGAGGAACTTCGGCAGAGCCTCCCGGATCTGGAGAGCAACGGTACAGAGGTTTAAGGCTGGCAGACTTTCCGTCCACTTCAGTAACTGTTCCCGGGCACCCTTTGGGGCCAGACATTCCCCACTGTAGCCCGCTCCGTCTAGCACAGGAGACTGGCCAACCAATAACCGTCGCGGAAATATAGGAACACCGAGGGGAGAGCGATTAAACAGTCCCCGCTCTGCCCCCAGCCCCCCGCCCGGCGGACAGCGCAGCCGGAGGCGGAACGTGAGGACCAGACACACCTGGATCTTCTCGCGGGTGAAGGGGGAACAGCTGGACTTGAGGTGAGCCGCCGGGTTTCAACCACTGAATACTGAATGCGCCTGTGAGGAACAGTCACTTACAGGAAGAACGGCCTTGGAAGTCTCCAGCTGAGCATTTCAAAAATGGGTTAATTACTTTATCTTGAAATATACTCGAATTTCATTTTGCCTAACCAGAGTTATCAAGCCAACAGACTTCCCATGAAGCCCTGAGATTCCTTGAAATCTTTTTTTTTTTAACTTTGTTTAATGTTTACTTATTTGAGAGAGAGAGAGAGAGAGAGAGAGCAGGGGAGGGGCTGAAGGAGGCGCAGAATCCAAAGCAGGCTCCGGGATCCCAGCTGTCAGCGCAGAGCCCGACGTGGGGCTCAATCTCACGAACTGTGAGATCGTGACCTGAGCCAAAATCAAGAGTCAGATGCTTAACTGACTGAGCCATTCAGGCGGCCCCCCCCCCACTTTATAGTTTTAAAGCAAACACAAGAGATCCTGCAATTGAGCAGAAAAGAACCCCTCAATAAGGTGTGAAGCAATATGCTTTAAAACTTGGTCTTTGTTCTGAAGTCCAGCAGCATGAGGAGCACTGAGGGCAGGAGGGCACAGCCCCTGGGACAGCTGGGGTGGGGAGAGGGGAGAGGGGGGAGAGGAGGGAGTGGACGAACACAAGTCATGCAGGATGGCCAACTTCAACCACAGAAGGCAAGATTAAAATCATGGAGGCGGAGGGGCACCTGGGTGACTCAGTCAGTTAAGCACTGACCTTGGCTCAGGTCATGATCTCACGGTTTGTGAGTTCGAGCCCCATGTCAGGCTCTGTGCTGACAGCTCAGAGCTTGGAGCCTGCCTCGGATTCTGTGTCTCCCTCTCTCTCTCTGCCCCTCCCCTACTCATGCTCTGTCTGTCTGTCTCTCTCTCAAAAATAAACAAATGACAAAAAAATCTTTTTTTAGTTTCTTAATGTTTATTTATTTTTGAGACAGAGAGACACAGAGTACGAGTGGGGGAGGGGCGGAGAGAGAGAGGGAGACGATCTGAAGCAGGCTCCAGACTCCGAGCTGTCAGCACAGAGCCCGACGTCGAGCTCGAACCCATGAACCATGAGATCATGACCTGAGCCAAAGTCGGAAACTCAACCGAGTCACCCAGGAGTCCCAATAAATGTTAAAACTTTTTTTTAAAAACCATGGAGGTGGGGAAGGGGAGAGCAGACAAAATAATGAGCAGAACACAGAATTTGAAAAAGACCTAAAGCTGTCATCTAACTTCCATTTTACAAGGAGACTCTTGCAATGTCACTTGTTACATCTGTTATCCACATCTCATTTTATTTTTAATCTTTAATGTTTATTTTTTGAGGGAGAGCGGGGGAGGGGCAGAGAGCGAGGCAGGGACAGAGGATCTGAGGCAGGCTCTGTGCTGACAGCAGAAAGCCCAACACGGGGCTCGAACTCATGAACAATGAGATCATGTCCTGAGCTGAAGTCGGACGCTCAACCCACTGAGCGTGTGAGGAAACTACCCTGGGCCGAGGCAAGAACTGCCCAAAAAGAATAGAGAGGACACCCGCCAGAGCCTACGCGGGGCTGGGGACGGTTCCTGTCATCATCAGCCGCGGTGGAAAACTACATAATCCACAGGCCACTGGGTGGAGACCTAGGATCTTGCCGTACACTAAGATGCCGGTCCCCTCCTAACGAGGCTTAAGAGCAAGACTTGAAAGGATCCAACTGTTTCCTAGTAACTTAACCCTATCCCAGAACAAAGCCTAAAAGTATTGATAGGAATATAAAAATATCTGGCTCCCAGTGAGGTAAAATTCATAATGTCTGGTATCCAAGAAAAAAGGAGGACCAGGCATTCAAGGAAGCCGGAAAACATGACCCATCATCAGGAAAAGAATCAACTGGGCAAACTCACCCAGAAATGACGGAGATGACAAAATAGTGGACGAGGACAATCGAATAGTTATTGTAACCTTATTACATGTACAAGATCAGAGGAAAAGTGGAACATGTCCGATGGACGCATGGAAGATCTATGTATTTCGAAAAGTCAAACTACAATCCCCTAGAGATGAAAACTATAACCCGCCAGATGAGATTAACTGAAAAAAATAGTAAGCATGAAGAAATAGCAACAGATACTATCCAAAATGAAATACGGAGAGAAAACAGACCGGAAGGAGGTTGGGAGAGAGGTAGAGAGAGCGGGTGGGGGAGAGAGAGAATATGGGAATAGAACACCAGGGAGTTTGTAAGACAGCCTCGAGTGTGCGGATATCTACATAACTCAAGTCCGGAAAGGAAGAGCGGGGTGGGGGGGGAAGGGAACAAAAAACAACTGGGAGAAAACAATGGCTGAAGTTCTTCCAAGCTTAAGATTATAAATCCACAGAGCAATCAGCTTGATGAATCCCGAGCACAGCAAACACTAAGGAAATCATGCCACGGCAGAGCAAAATCGAATTGCTTAAGACCAGCGGTAGAGAGAAAATCTGGCAAACTAGGAATACGGAACTTCCTCGACTTGGTAAAGAGCATCTACGAAAGCCTAAAGCTACAGGACACTTAACGACGAGAAACTGGAAGGTTTCTCTGTGAACGAGGACAAGGCAGGTGGGTCTCTCTTACCGCTCCTACTGGACATCACACTGGAAGTCCTGGCAAGTGCAAGAAAACAAGAAAAAGAAGCAAAAGGCATACAACCTGGGAAAGACGAAATAAAACTGTTTGCAGATGACATGATTGTCTATGCGGCAAGCTCGAAAGAATCAACAAAAAATCCCTAGACCTCATAAGCGATTATAACAAAGTTACTTGATACAAGATTAATATACAAAAATCAATTGCTCCTCCATATCAGCGATGAACAAGCAGAATTTGCAATGAAGAGCACAATGTCATTTATAATAGTGCCCCCAAAATGAAATATGTAAGTATAAACCTAGCAAAATAGGTACAGGATCTATACGCAGGAAACTGTAAAATTACTATAAAGAAATTTTTAAAAAGATTTAGAGAGATATTTCACGTTCATGGATTAGAAGTCCCGATGTTGTTATAAGGTCAACTCAATCAATGTCAAATTGATTTATAGATTCAACGCAATCCCAACCATAATCCCGGGAAGCAATTTTGTGAATATCGACAAAGTGATTCTAAAGTTTATTTGGAAACGCAAAAGATCCAGAAAAGCCAACGCGATACCGAAGAGCTAATACTACCTAACTTCATGAGTTATGATAAAGTTACAGTTATCGAGACATCATGTTATTGGTAATAGACACACAATCTAATGGAACAGAACAGAGGGCCCAGAAACAGACCACTCAAATACCGTCCATTAGTCTTTGACAAAAGAGCAAAGCAATTCTATGGAGAAAGGACAGCATTTTGAACAAATGGTGCTGGAATGATTGGATGTTCATATTGAAAAAAAAGTGAAATGTAGATCTTACAAACTGTCACAAAAATTAACTGATATTGGATAGAAAGGAAAATTAGAAAGTATTTTCAACTGAATAAATGTGAAAACACGGCATATCGAAATTTTTGGAACGTGGCTAAAATTCTGAGAATTTTCTAGCACTGAACACCCACCTTAGAAAGGAAGGACGAAGGAGAGGAGGAGGTGAAGGAAAATGACCTCAGCTTCTTTAGGAAACCCAAAGGAAGCAGAAGAAAGGAAGTGATACACTTCAGAGCAGAAATCAATGAAAGAGGACAAAAAAAAAAAATAAAAAGGAAAATCAATGAAGCCAGAAGCTAGTTCTTGGAGACAAGAAATACAATTGACAAACCTGTAGCCAAATTACTCAGGAATAAAAGAAAAAGGGGACAAAATATTAGTATCAGGAATAAGAGGTAACATCACCGCAGGGCTACAGATACTAAAGGGATACTAAGGGGATAATAAGAACAGCTTTGGGGGCGCCTGGGTGGCTCGGTTGGTTAAGCGGCCGGCTTCGGCTCAGGTCATGATCTCACGGTCTGTGAGTTCGAGCCCCGCGTCGGGCTCTGTGCTGACGGCTCAGAGCCTGGAGCCTGCTTCGGGTTCTGTGTCTCCCTCTCTCTCTGCCCTTCCCCTGCTCACGCTCTGTCTCTAGGTCTCTCAAAAATAAATAAAAACGTTAAAAAAAATTAAAAAAAAAAAGAACAGCTTTGTACCAATAAATTCAAGAACTTAGATGAAATACACAAGTTCTTTGAAAAACTACCAAAGCTCATGAGGGAATGCATAGATAATCTACATAGTTTTATAAAAGAAACTAAATCTATAGTTGGAAACCTTTCCACAAAGAAACCCTCATACCCAGATAACTTCACTAGGTGGATTCCACCAACCATTTCAGGAAGAAATAATACAAACCTTATACAAACTCTTGCCGACACTGGAAGAGAGAGACTATGTCTCAGTTCATCTATACGTCGGAATGACTCTTCCGTCAAAACCTGACAGATATATTACCAAAAAGGGCGAGCTAGCATGTAGAGCAACTCTCTCGGGATCTCTGATGCTCTGCCGTGAGAATGCAAAATGGTACAACCACTTCGGAAAACAGTTAAAACTCTACCCACTGTTGGGTCCAACCGTTCCACTCCTAGGTGTTTATCCATGATAAATGAAAACATACGCCCATACAAAGACTTGGACACCGAAGGTCAGAGCAGTTGGGTTTGTAATAGCCCCAAACTGGAAAGAGCCCAAATTTCCATCACCGAGTGAATGCACGAACTGTGATATGTGCATATAATGGATATATGACTCAGTAATAAAAACATTTTAACACTGACATAAGCAACGGCATGGAGGAATCTCGAAATAATTATGTGCAGCCAAAGAAGCCAGAAAATAGAGTACATGCTGTATGATTCCATTTATATAAAATTACACAAGATGCAAATTAACCTTACAGGGACAGAGTTCGGTGGTTGGAAGGGGGTGGGGGACACAGGGGGGTTAGAAAGGGGCACAAAAAACTGTAGGGGCTGATGATGCTCGTTCTCTTTCTTGCGGTTCTGGCTTCCCAGATACATGCATGTGGCAACGCTCACCAAATTATTCATTTCAAATATGTTCAGATTATTGTATGTCAATGATACTTCCGGAAAGTTTCTTTTTTTAAGGGGGAAGAAGCAAGCAAAAAAAAACCAACAAAAAACTCTGTCATCTTTCGGTATAAAAAGAAAAAAAAAAGAAAGAAAATATCTTAATGATTCCAGAAAACCCACTCAAAACACTTACATGTTAAAAGATTTCAAAAAAAGGTCATGGAATGAGACAAGATGCAAAAAAAAAAAAAAAAAAGAACGAAAGAAAGAAAAAGAAAAGAAAAAGAAAATATTCAGTTTGAACAAAGAAAGGAAAAAAGATAAATTGGACTACTTCTGGTTACAGAAGATTTCTTCTTGGGAAAAAAAAGGAAAAATTAAAAAAAATTTTTTGAACATTTATTTATTTTTGAGAGACAGAGAGACAGAGTGCCAGCAGGGGAGGAGGGACAGAGAGAGAGAGAGACACACACACACACACACACAGAATCTGAAGCAGGCTCCAGGCTCTGAGCTGTCAGCACGGAGCCCCACACGGGGCTCGAACTCACGGACCGAGAGATCATGACCTGAGCCGAAGTCGGACGCTCAACTGACTGAGCCACCCAGGCGCCCCAAAAAGGAAGATATTTTTAATCAAAGCCAGTGCCTACATATTCCTGCAATCACCGCGGAACTATATCGCTCCCACCTCCCACCCCACCCCACTCCTACCCTCTTGGATTAGCTTTTAAAATCCCACTGGAAATGGCTCATTCCAAACCCCACAAAGGATACAACCCCCGGCTCACAGCTGCTGCTGGTCCCGCGGGAGCGGCCCTCGGGGCCGGGGATGCAGGAGGCTGCGTCACTGAGCGTTCAGAGCAGGATGCTGACACTGAACACCCGACCAACCCGCGGGGCGAAGTATTCAGATCCGGCCAAGAAGACATCTGCGTCTCCGCGTTCGAAACCCTGCTTCCAAGCCCGACCAAAAGATGTCGGGAAATACTGCTCAGAGTACGTTTCTGTAATGTGACCACTTTTCAAGGACGTTTTTGAAAAATACAAATTCCGTAATAACAATATGGGTTCTCTAGTTTCTTTTTTTTTTAATGTTTATTTATTTTTGAGTGATAGAGAGAGAGAGACAGAGACAGAGCACGAGCAAGAGAGGAGCAGAGAGAGAGATGGAGACACAGAATCCGGAGCAGGCTCCAGCCTCTGAGCTGTCAGCACAGAGCCCA
This sequence comes from Paguma larvata, assembly GCA_030068075.1. Taxonomy (NCBI): domain Eukaryota; kingdom Metazoa; phylum Chordata; class Mammalia; order Carnivora; family Viverridae; genus Paguma; species Paguma larvata. The sequence goes on along the minus strand of CM057827.1, from coordinate 43,858,592 downwards.
ACACGGGGCTCGAACCCACGGCCGTGAGATCTTGACCCGAGCCCAAGTTGATGTTTCACTGACTGAGCCCCCCAGGAGCCCCAAGTTCTCTAGTTTCTTAAATGCACGTGGAAAGGATACTGGTGCATTTGAGCTGTAGCATTTTCCAAAGTGAAAGCTTGCAGCTGGACTCTTTACTTGAGCTCTATTTCAAGTTTAATCTGAAACGGGAATACAAGAAAAAGGTGGAAGAAAACCAAGAGACTGGGAGGGGGAAGAACGAGAGATAATTAAAATGACCTCGTCCATCTAGACCCTCAGAGAAGAAGCTTTCCCAGAAAGCCAAGTAGTAGGAGGGGTATACATTTTCTAGAAGCAAGCGTTTTAAAATTTCAACCATTTCGTTCAAGAACAAAAAGAAACCACCCGATTAAAAAAAAAAATGGGCAAGGGACTGAAATAAACATTTCTCCGAAGATTTAAAAATGGCCACTAAGCACACGAAAGGTGTTTGTCGGTGGTTTAGTCATTAGGAAATTGTAGACCAAAACCACAGTGATGGCGCGCCCGGGGGGCTCAGTCGGTTGAAAGTCCATCTCTTGATCTTGGCTCAGGTCGTGATCCCAGGGTCGCGGGATTGAGCCCCATGTTGGGCTCCATGCTGAGCTCCGTGGAGCCTGCCTAAGAGTCTCTCTCTCGCCCTCTGCCCCTCACCCCTGCTCATGCTCTCTCTCTCTAAAAGAACAAAACACAAAACACCACAATGAGACACCCCTTCGTGCCCACTAGGATAGGATGGCTGTAATCAACAAAACTGGAAATGAAAGCATTGGCAAGGACGTGGGGAGAGCCAACCTCGTACGTCGCCGCTGCGGAGAACAGCGCAGTGGTTCCTCAAAGAGTGAAGCCTAGAATCCCCATTCCGCCCGTGGGGCGTACACCCAAAAGAACTGGAAACCGGGCCTCGAACAGGTATCTGCACCCTGCACCCAGGGCACTGCTATCCACAACGGCCCGAGGATGGAAACGGCCGGCGTGCCCACCAGGTGATGACAGGAGGAAGAAAACCCGGTGCGGCCATACGGTGGATACTATTCATTTTTTTAAATACTTTTTTAACATTTATTATTTTATTTTTGAGACATAAAGACAGAGCATGAGCAGGAGAAGGGCAGAGAGAGAGGGAGACACAGAATCCGAAGCAGGCTCCAGGCTCTGAGCTGTCAGCACAGAGCCGGACGCGGGTCTCGAACTCATGAACTGCGAGATCATGACCTGAGCCGAAGTAGGCCGCTGAACCGACTGAGCTGCCCAGGCGCCCCCTGGAGGACACTATTCAGCAGTGACGAGAAATGAATCCCTGACGCCCGCCAAAAGGTGGTTGGAACCTGAAAATATTACGCCAGGGGAGACCCGCCGGTCACGAAAAGACAAATATTACCCAATTCCACTTATATGAAATACCCAGCCCGGGCAAATCCATAGAGGCAGAGAGTAGACTAGAGGTTGCCGGGGGTGGGGCTGGGGGAGGGAAGAATGGGGTTATCGCTTTGTGGGGACTGAGTTTCTGTCTGGGGTTATGAAAAAGGCCTGGTTCCACAACTCTGTGACTGTAATTAATCTCATCAGATCTGTACACTTTAAAATGGTGGACAAATATAACAAAAATTGGCATTAAACACATACTCCAATTTGTCTTCAACCATTCTGAGTGACTGGCTTTCAAGAATATGATATACGATGCAGCCCTGAACAACAAGGGGGTGGCGGTGCCCACCCCCACAGGCAAGAGGCCACGTATAACTGTTGATTCCCCAACAATCTAACTACTAAGAGCCTACTGCTGGCCGGAAGCCTTACCGATCACGTCGACAGTCCGGATGTATTCCATATGTTGTCTGTATTATACACTGTATTCTTAACGATAAAGTAAGCTAGAGTGAAGAAACCGCTATTAAGAAAATCCTAAGGGAGGGCGCCTGTGTGGCTCAGTCGGTTGGGTGGCCACCTTTGGCTCAGGTCAGATCTCACGGTTGGTGAGTTCGAGCCCCGCGTCGGGCTCTGTGCTGACAGGTCAGAGCCTGGAGCCTGCTTCAGATTCTGTGTCTCCCTCTCCCTCTGCCCCTTCCCCGCTTGCACGCTGTCTCTGTCTCTCAAAAATAAATAAATGTTAAAAAAAAAAATTAAAAAAAAAAAAAAAAAGAAAATCCTAAGGGGGAGAAAATACATTTATGGGACTGTGCTTATCAGAAAAACCCGTGTTTCGGGGATCAACTGTACACACGCTTTCCCGCTTTCCCGCGTCCACGCGCTCTCTGTGCCAGAGGCTGTGCCGGGTGGTGGAGACGCGAAGCCTCGAAGGCATAGACAACAGCGCTAACGAGGGTGCAAGGGCAAGAATACGGGCAGACGTCCCCTAGAGGCACGCGCAAGGGCCCTGGGGTGGGCTCGGGGCGTCCGGAAGGCTTCCCGCGCTGACCACGGTGGAGGCTGAGTTCTCAAGGGCGCAACGGAGTTTGCCAAACAGAAACGAAGATGGCATCCGAAGAAGTGCCAGCTCCAAACAACGGTGAGGAGCCGTCGGCTGTGCGTCTATCTGCTCAATCACGAAGATGAAACAAACACCGGGGGGCAAGGGGCGCACGAGGATTTGGAACCAGAAGGGAAAGAAAGGACTCTAACTGTCAGACGCCTGTGGAATGAGCCCGGGACTCGAGAGCCGGTCTGCAGGCACACCAGTAACTTCGATGCCTTCCTTCCTCCTTCCGGGCGAGGAGCCTGCAGAGGGAGAGGGCTCGGTCACGTTCACACGGCACAGGAGCACCGCGGGCCCCGGGTCCGGGCTCCCTGCCGGGGCACTGCAGCGTCCATGCGGACGCACTCCGGAAGCCTTACTCCGGTGGGCGGGTGGGTCTCCCAGGGCGGCCTCAGCGAAGGACCACAGCCTGGGGGCCTTAAACGGTGGAAACTTATTTCCTCAGTGTCCTGGAGGCTGGAGGTCCAAGATGAAGGGGCTGTTGGGGGCTGGTTTCTTCTGAGCTCTCTCTCCCTGGCTTACGGGTGCGACCTTGTCCCTGTGTCCGCACGCCTGTACGCGTCTGTGCCCTAATCTCCCCTTCTTACAGGATGCCAGTCAAGCTGATCTGGGCCCATCCGCGTGACCTCACTGAGCCTTGATTACCTCCTTAAATGTTTATTTAGCTTTGAGAGAGAGACAGAGAGAGAGTGCGTGTGAGTGGGAAGGGGCAGAGAGAGAGGGAGACACAGAATCCGGAGCAGGCTCCAGGCTCCGAGCTGTCAGCACAGAGCCCGACGCGGGGCTCGAACTCACGAAACGTGAGATCATGACCTGAGCAGAAGTCTGATGCTTAACTGACCGAGCCACCCAGGTGCCCCCTTAATCACCCCTTTTAAAGACCCTATCTCCAAACAGAGCCACCTTCCGAGGTGCCAGAGGTTAGAACTTCAACACGTGAGTTGGGGGAGGGAGACACAGTTCAGCCCACAAAAATGGTATTCATGGCACCACGCCTTCCAGGTCTGGCCACGACGCAAGGGTCCCCACCGGGTCTGGCTGGTCTGCCAGGGTATTTCCGGGGTGCTGAACGGGTCTCCGTGGAGAAGGACCACGGGATCGGTCACCGCTGCCGCATTTATTCCGTACCCAGTCGTGTATAGTGCCTGGCTCAGAATGAATGAAAAAGCAAATGGCTGAATTCCTGACACTCTCGGCTCGCTCGAATCGGTATCTGGAACCACCTTGAAGAGGCTTCTCCACTGTTCTGAAGCACAGTCAAGCTCTGTTCCCGGTCAATACACAGTTCTTTGTTTGGCCGCCCATCCCTGCTCGCGACCAAGCCCCACCCGCCTTCTGTTCCCGACTCACTTTCCCTCTCGGGCATCAGGCCGACCTCAGCTCTTTTCCTCCAAAATGCGAGCCCATTTATAATGCAGAATTCTCCAACAGTCTAAACGGTCGTTTTTATTTGTCCTAAGATTTTTTTTTCCAAGGAGCAGGGGAGATGTCACCGCTGGACGCCGCCGAGGAGCTGGGTGGTGGTGGGCTTGCTCCGGTCGGGGACAAAGGCGAGCGTCCGGGCGTGGTGGGGCACGAGCGTTTTCACAGACCGGTGGGGACCGCGGAAGGCGGTGCCAGGCCGCTCGCGTCACAGTGTCCTGGGGCACCGGATTCGGAGGAGGGAGCGGTCACGACCCGAGCCCCGGCCCGGGGGGCACACGCAGCTCACCTGTATCCTATCCCTGCTTGAAACCAACGCACGCGAGCGCCCTGGAGACGCTGCAGACCTGCCGGGCGCAGAAGGTCACCCCTCACGAGAAGGGATGCTCGCGGACGCCGACGCAACGGCCTGTCACCGCACGACTGTGCCAAGGGCTTTCGGCGGCGGTAGGTACGGATCTCAGCTTGCTTACGGTCAACCTGAGAGGCGTGACGGTCAGAAAAGTCACGGCTCCTGTGAACGGACATGCTGAGGTCGAAAACAACTACTTCGAAGTGAAAGAGACCTCGTTTCCACTTCCCCGTTTTCTCTCCCACCCGGCCGTTCCCGCCGCAGTCTCCAGGGCCGAATTCTGGACCCCGTGGGTGGAAATTCACGGTGCCCTTGCCACAGGCTGGCTGGACCTGGTGAGGCATTCGGGGACCTTGGGAGGAGCTCCCGGGAAGCGCCCACCCTGCTCCAGACGCGAAGGGTAACGGTTCCCACCCCTCAAGGGCGCAGAAGCGGACGGGGAAAGGCACAGGAAAACACTGACGTCCTCGGGCCACCGTGAGTGCCGGAGCAGAGGCGGACATGAGGTCCTGGCGGAACCGGGGAGGTCAGAGAGCTGGTCCAGAGGGCGGACACTGCGGGCGGGCACTCGGCGTGCCACTTTCTAGCTGCGAGATACTGGCGACTGCCGGGTCTCCTGACTGTAAAGTGTTAGGCACAGTGTAAGTTTATTCTAAGTCCTCCTTCTAATAAGCCTCAGCTATTCTTGTGTTAGCCCGGGGCAATCAGGGAGAGCTTCCTGGAGGAAATGGTGCTTAACCCTCAGGGATACGGAATGGCACCCGGACCACCCAGTCCAAGTCCTTCCGGCCGCCGGTTCAGCCTCTTCGGGGTGCTTAGAGCTCCCGGAAATCACCTGCTCGTTCACCCGCCCGCTTGCTTGTTGCCCCGTCTCTACCACGCCGTAAGGGCCTTTCGGTTGGTTTCCTTCACCGTTCTTCCCAGGCGTGGGCTTGGCACGCCGCAGGCGCTCGGCGGACACACGCCGGGAGAGCAAGCGGACCAGCACGTCTCTGGCCCGCAGCCTTCCCGCCCGCCCCGGTCTGCACGAGGAGCAGAGCGCCGGGACGGGTATCACCCGGTCACTCGCTCCGATCTTACAGACGCCACAAGTTCGGGTGAGGGGGAGGACGCGTCGCGTGTGGGCCCGAGGCCTCGCCCAGGTCGCGTGACGCCAGGACCCGTGACTCTCTTCCGCACCGCGCCCCGCCACCAAGGCCCTCGGCTCCGAGGCCCGCGCTGGGACGCAGCTCTGGTGAGGCCCGGGTGACATAGGCGGCCGACGAGGCCCGCAGACGCGGCCGATGCTGCCGGGAGCCGGGAGCCGGCGCGAGCGTGAGAAAAGAAGCTATTCTGCTGGCAGCGGGGTCCCCTGAGCGGCAAGTTTAGAAAAAGAAACGGAGTCGGTACAAAAAGACGCTAGCTGCGCATCCCGAGTCCGCCTCCCCCGCCACCCCCCTGGAACCGCCAGGCGTGGTGGATGGCGACTCTCGAGCTGGAAAGGCAGAGGGGGGGCCTTGGTCTTCTTCCCGGAGGAGGTGGCTTCGGGAGGGCCCGGCACTTCGGCGTGCGGGAACCCAGCCTGTCGCGGGCTCTGACGCTCCGGTGCGAATCCAGAAAACACAGATGGACTGGGCGGGTGACAGCCAGCGTGTCTGGTGGGGCAGAGTGGGCCAAGAAGGGGGAGAGGCGCAAAACAGGAGCAGGCTAGAGAGAGGCTTCGGCAGGCCGAGGGGGGGGACCGAGGAATGGAAGTAATCAGAAACACGACCGAAAAGAAAGGAGCGTGGCCGCCTGGCAAGGCACTCCGAGTGAGCCGTCGCGGCTGCTGACCCGTGCGGGCGAAACTCAAGTCCAAGGCCTTCCGCGTGGGACCCGCGTCAGAACAAAGGGAAAGTCCAATTCTAAAGCAAAAGAGACAAAGATGACTGGGTCTGGGGGTCCCCGTCCGAGAGGTGTTGCGCAGAGGAGGCTCCGGAAGGAGAATGCGGACGGACAGGCGGACAGACAGAGAAAGGTGTCAGAGCAAGAGCGGGTGGGGGTGACACACCTCCTCTCCCACCTCACCCCCTGGCCAGGCCTGGCTTCCTGCGAGCGCTGGCGGGAGCGCCATCACCCAAATAACACCTGTCAGCGCTTCGAGTGTCCCTGGGGCGCCTGGCTGGCTCGGAGGGAAGAGCACGTGACTCTTGATCTCGGGGCTGTGAGTTCAAGCCCCACGTCGGGTATAAAGATTACTAAATGAGCTTAAAAAAAAAAAAAGAAAGAAAGAAAAGGGGTGCCTGAGTGCTCAGTTGGTTAAACATCCGACTTTGGCCCAGGTCACGATCTCAGGGTTCATGAGTTTGAGCCCAGAGTCAGGCTCTGTGCTGACAGCTCGGAGCCTGCTTCGGATTCTGTGTCTCCCTCTCTCTCTGCCCCTTCCTCCACTCATGCTTGTCTCTCTCTCTCAAAAATAAACATTTAAAAAAATAAAAAAAGAAAGAAAAAGGAAAAAAATGTCGCCATACTTAATAAACATAAGAGTTAATGACTACTGGTGTTATCTGAACAATGGCATTATGTGATGACTCGCCAGCCACCAGGTCCCCGCGACACGCACACCTGCGTGTATTTTCTCGCACACGCTCCTGTATTTGATACTCGAAAACACTGCCAGGGACGGTGCCAGGGTCTAAAAAAAGGGGAGTTTTTTGGACAAAGAAGCCGAGAATGAGAAGCAGTCCCGACGGTACTGAAGGTGAGTGTAGTCTGCCCTCTGGTCGGACGCCAGGGTTTCGATTTGCGATCGCTCGCAGCCGCCTCCCAGGCGGCAAAACGCCTTTGTTCGAAAAAGAGCAACCCAATCCCTCCGTTCCGCACGCCGGGCTGTCCGTCGGCTCCCGGCAGCCGGTGATTCTCGGCCGTGGGACCTCCTCGAAAGCCGCGACCCGCCCTCCTGACCCACGGCCCTCCCGAGAGGGAGCGCGGGCTGTAGCTCTCTAGCCGCAGATACGCTGGCCGTTCGTGGTCTGTGGGGAGCCACGGAAGTATGTTACAGGTCACGTGGAGCAGCAGAGAGAGACGTGATTGTCGATCCTAAGCTAAGCGGTCGTTAGATCCGCTCCTAATCTGGTTCATCAGTTGCCGCCGCAGGGGGTAGACGCTCTTGGGTCGGAAGAGACAAGTGCCCCCCTCCTCCGGGCACAGAAGGCGGCAGGCGCGATACGCAGAAAGAGCCCTTCGAAGACCCGGGCTCCGAGCGTGTTACCCTGAACGGGCCGTTTAACCCCAGGCTCCATCTCCTCATCTGTCCGTTGGGGATAATGATGCTATTTCACGGGGTTACGACGCCGAGACACTCAAATATAAAGGGCTTTCCATAAAAGCAGGACAGATTTAGAAGTGCATGCAAGAATCCCTAACCAGGCTGGTTGTCCCCCGGCCTTGGCCTCGACCCGCCAACGACACAGGGGAAGGTACTTTCTAGAGCAGGCGATTCCGCGGCCAGGAAGTGCGCTGGCCCTTGTAAAATCGAAACCGAAGCCTGCCTCTGCGCTGTGTGCCCTGCCAGCTCACAGCGGCCTCTTGTCATGCTGCTCGCCACCTCGTCGTGATCCGTGCCCTTCGGGCCACTTTGCAGCGACCACTTCCACGTGACGCCGCCACACAGTTGTTACCGGAGCAGAGCCCGAGGGAACCGCAGCTTCGGTTCTGAACCTGCCCCGGATCCTCGCCTGATGGTAGGGTGCCCCGCGCGAGCGGCAGGGGGGGAATCGTCCGCTCAGTGGCAATCTGATGTCCTCCTCTGTCTAGCCGGATAGGTGGCAGGACTGGTTTGCTAAGAGGTCGTGTCGAAACCACAGAGAAAACTCTGGTACGGAAGCCGAGCCCGGAAAGGCGGGGAGACGGCGAGGGGTCGAGATCCTCTCTCTGCCGGCGGCCGCGTCCTGAGCACTGACGGCCGCCAGAAGAACCAAACGCACCCGAGTTTCTTTCTGAAGGCACCTGTCCCTGCAATGCGGTGAGTGGCTGGCTTTCGAGGACACACCGGCATCGATCGCAGCGAGAGCTGACTTCAAACGACACAGTGTATCAGGGCGCCCGGGTGGCTCAGTCGGTTGAGCGTCCGACTTCGGCTCAGGTCATGATCTCATGGTTCATGAGTTCGAGCCCTGCGTCGGCTCTGTGCTGACGGCTCGGAGCCTGGAGTCTGCTTCAGATTCTGTGTCTCCCTCTCTCTTTGCCCCTCCCTTCCTCATGCTCTGTCTCTCTCTCTCTCTCTCTCAAAAATAAATAAACATTAAAAATATTTTTTTAAAAAGAGTGAATCAGTAGAGCTAAAGAGCTTTAAATAAAAACATATTTCAACGTTGATCGATTTCCACACCCACCTGCTAGGTGGTGGCTAAAACCCTTGCTGCCGAGTGCCTGGGGGGCGGACAGCAACGTCCCTGCCTTTATTGCCAGTTCTTCCGCCACAGCCGCCCACCCCGGATGCCGACTGATGGGGAAGTGCCTTTAAATGACGGCCCGGGTTGCGAGCGTACTGTCCGTGAGGACTCGGGAGACTCTTTGGATTAATCTTTAATCCATTTTGAGTCTAGAAGTCCAGCGTCGCATTAGAAAAACATTTTCAACGTAAGGAGAAACGGAAAGTAGTGACCGCCAGGCCAGCTGCCTGGCGCCAAGCCATCGTTCAGGGCGCGCCTGGGCCTCGCCAGGGACGCCGAGCAGGGAGCGGCTGGGCTGCCCCGTCCCAGACTCCCCCTTCTTCCCACTCATGTCCACGTCACACCTGCCGCCGCGCAGGGAAACCGCCAGAAAACGCTCCTGACATGACGGGCTACTTCGGCTCTGAGATGGGCACAGCGCCCGACTTCCTTCTGCTCAGGTCAGGGTCTTGTGGTTTGTGGGTTCGAGCCCCACGTCTGGCTCTGTGCTGACAGCTCAGAGCTTGGAGCCTGCTTCACATTCTGTGTCTCCCTCTCTCTCTGCCCCTCTCCCGCTCGTGCTCTGTCTCTGTCTCTGTCTCTCTCAAAAAAAAAATAAAAACATTAAAAAACACTTTTAGAAGCACGCTCAGATCGTATTGCAGCGTGTAGTTGAGTGTTGCTTATTTAAGATCTTTACTCTCTTCTTGAGGCGTCGGGACCAGGAAGACAGGGTTTCCTTCCTCCCCAACCTGCTGCCCGCCCCGCCTCCCGCCCCCCGACATCTCTGTGCTCTTGAGCCATTCTCTTCCTGCGTGGTCTGGTCCTCTCCCGGCGACCCCTCATTGAAATCTCTGGCCCGGAACTGTCCCAGTCTCCACGCCCGACCCCATTAGCCCACTGACGTCTCCCCTGGAGACGCCGACGCGGGTGTATGTGGACATGGACGTGTCTGTGTGCGGATGAATGCCGTCTGGGAAGCCGAACGCACTGCCTTGCCCGTCATCCCCTCCCCATGCTCCCCACCTCTGAACACAGCCCCGACCGCCAGGCATGAATCCACGATCTTGGCGAGCCCCTGACGGTTTCCTCATTTCTCATCCTCAGCTCAAGCCGACCATCAAACCGTGTGCCCGCTGAACTTTTCAACAGTTAGACGATGAAATAGGTCCTCGATGTCCATCCGTCTCATGTCTGTGACCCCCCCTGGTTTGGTCCTGACGTGTGCTCTCTGGGCTCCGCCGCCCACAGCCTCACCAGCCTCCTTCCCACCCTTCACCACGTCGGCGGGAGCTGACCGCTGCGCAGCCCTGCCAAAACCCTGCAGCGGTCTCCACGTCTCTGGGACAAAACACTCGGCACCCGGGGTCCAGCTTCTGCGTAAAGGGTAGCCCCCCCCCCAACCCCCTGCCCCGCCTGGTCCTGGGCTCCAGCCCCAGCCGGACCGCCTCTAGTTCCCCGAGTACGACTCCGAGCCTTTTCCCGGGCCACTCTGTCTTTGCGGCACACCTTCCCCTGTCCCTTGCCCGGCTTCCTTCTCTTCGGAGCTCATGTCGTCATTGCCATGTCCTCCGAGAAACACCCCTGGCCGCCACCACCAGAGCGGCGAGCTGGGCTGGGTAATTCCTCGGCATGTCTGCAGGGCGGACCCTTGGCGGACCGTTACCGCCACGCTCACCTCACCCCCTCTCCATCGGACCGTGAGCTCCCTGGACACACGGACTGCGGCGTTCCGGTATGGGGTCTTCCGCACCTGGCGTGTCACCTGGCACGAAGCCGGCCCTCCGTGGAGGTGCTGCGTGGAGAGCTGTTTCTAACACTTGAGCGGTGATTCTCAGAGGAAGGTCCAGGGGCGCCGGGGGGCTCAGCGGGTTAAGCGTCCGACTTCAGCTCAGGTCATGATCTCACAGTTTGTGGGTTTGAGCCCCGGGTCGGGCTCTGTGCTGACAGCTCGGAGCCTGGAGCCTGCTTCGGATTCTGTGTCTCCCTCTCTCTCTGCCCCCACCCCCAACGCCCCGCTCACTCTCTGTCTCTCAAAAATGAATAAGCGTTTAACATCCAATTTGGCTCAGGTCATGGTCTCACGGTTTGTGAGTTCGAGCCCCGCGTCGGGCTCTGTGATGACGGCTCAGAGCCTGGAGCCTGCTTTAGATTCTGTGTCTCCCTCTCTCTCTGCCCTCCCCGACTCGTTTCTTCTCTCTCTCTCTCTCTCTCTCTCTCAGAAATAAGCATTTTAAAAAATAAAAAATAAATAAAATAAATAAAAGGAAGGTCCAAGACCCCCCGAGAGCCCTTCAGGAAGCCCACAAGGTCAAAACTATTTCCATCGTAATACTGAGATGTCATCTGCCTTTGTCACCAGGGCCACATGTGCACAGGAGCAGTGGGCCAAACTTCGGGCACCTTAGCCCGGTCAAGGGGACGACACCAGGTCACTGTGCTCTTTGCCGCCACTGACACAAAAAACGCCCAGTACGGGTAAGAGTGTCTCTGCTGAAGCTGCAAACAATAGTAATTTTGTTAAAACTCAACCCCAAGAGCTCATCTCTCCACTCTTCTGAGGGACAGAGGGCGCGGCGTACGGAGCCCATCTGCGGCACTGACCGAGGCGCCCCGCGCGGCTGAGCCGTGAGCATCCTTCCCGGAACAGCACGTCCCCGAGGGAACAACGAGAGAGACGAACTGCGCTTCCGTGGACACGAGGGTCTGTACACACGTTCTCGAAGATGAGTGACGTGAGCTCGCCCTTGCGGGAAAGACAACCGACGGCGTTCGTTGCCGACGATAAAAATCTGGCGACTTTCGAGGAAGAAACGGAACTTCGGAAAACTTGTATCAGCGTCCCTCTGTGAGCTTGACGACTCGCCAACACTTAAAGCCTTTTCTGACCAGACTGTGTGTGTGGGGCGGAGGGGGGGGGGATGTTAATCCACGTGATTTTGTCCATATTATACAATAAAACGTGTCGACATTTGCAAGCTCTGCACATCCCAGTGAGTCAGTATTTTTCGAGCGATCGAAGCCCGATGTTACAAAATCACACGAGGGTCTGTGAGTCATGCAAACGCAAGATGGACCGGAAGGGGTGACCCCTGACCTCCGGGGTCAAAGTGAAGGACCCAGAGTAGGAAGGCCGGCACACGAATCTCCGTTACGACGGACTGCTTCCTCCCCTCGGGAATCGGCGGTGGGCCCTCCCAGTTAGAGGTCTGTTTTGTCGTCGAGTCTGACAACTGCACTGTTTCGACCTAAGCTTTCCTCATTTCAAACAAAATATGCAACTTCCAAAGTTGGGCCGAATGGGGGTGGGGGCTGTGGAGAAAACCTGGGGGCCAGGAACACAAGAACTGGGCTCCAGACGTCACCGGATGTCACCAGGGGCACCAGGTGCCAGCAGGAGAGCCGAGCATCCAGC